>JAYKAV010002857.1:375842-442528 GCA_035582835.1 Phoebastria nigripes | reverse complement strand
CCTATTAAACTGTCTTTATCTCAACCCATGAGTTTTCTCACTTTTACCCTTCCGATTCTCTCCCCCATCCCACCGGGGGGGAGTGAGCGAGCGGCTGCGTGGTGCTTAGTTGCTGGCTGGGGTTAAACCACGACAACTGTCTTTTTCCCTAACAGGCTGACACAATTCACTAAAAGACCTTTAGTTCTTGCCTTCTACTCTCTTACTAAAGAAATGGAAACTCACGTTCTGAGCAGTGGTTGGTGAAAATGTATGACTTTTTTTTTTTATACCTTAAATAGGTTTAAGGTTTTTTTCATTATTGTTGAAATTAGATCATCAGTGAGACTGCAAGAGGTAGGTATTTAGAGGAACGCTCAGAAAAAATTAATTCCAGGGAACAGAAATGATAAAGGCCAAATGTAGCAGGCAATATGGAAATTTTACAGAGAATGTCACCAGGTTCCTCGTAACTGCTCGGCTACTGAGGTTTTGCTTGTGCCTTCCAGTACAGAATAACTTTTCCCAAGGTAGGTTTACCTTGGTATAGGTCCTTGTGCACAGCTGCAGTACATTGGAAACCACTGAAATTTTGTGCTGGATTGTTGCTAACTATAATTTTCCAAGGGTGACATTTTTGCTACTGGATTTTTGGACCTTTCTATGATGAATTATTAATACAGATTAAATACCTATCTACTATACATAGCACATCTATCTTGTTTGGATGTTTTGGATGGTTTAGAAATGCTGATAACTGGTAGCAATTTCTCACCAAAGACAGAGCAGAGTATTTAATCATTAAACATTAAAAAAAAAAAAAAGAATAACAGAAAGATATGGGGAACATTCATACTGCTCAACTTCAGACACCTTATTCAGCCAGATGAACAAGCCAGATGGCAACATCTACTGTAGGAAACAAAATAGGGAGAAAGCAAAGACTCAAGGCAAAGACCCATAATTGTCTCCGTTGTTTAATTCTTGGTTCACACCTGGTATGGTTTAGACCCACTATCCCAGGTGACAGAGTGAAAACCATTCCTGCAGGCATTCCCATTATAGCTTCAGGCTATAATGTCCCACTCTGATAGGCTTCAACATGGCCTTCTTAGTACTGCAGGCTTATTAAAGTGAGAAAAATACTCACAAAACAACATTTATTGTATAGTTATAACTATTGTAGTTATAGCTATCAGTGATGGTAATAACTGGCCTCCAAGGGAGCATTTGCTGCCCAGCCAAGGCCTAGGGCCAAGCATTATTTAGCGTGGAYGTAAGCAGCCCTGACAGCTTAGTCTCTGAACCAGCTATCGGTTCCTGGCCTTGTTTCATTTAGCTGTTTAGGTGTATCCATAGTCTTTCTTTATGTCTTTTAATGTCTGTGTAGACACATCGGGTCCTCCAGAGAGTGACTCAGGTGACTTAAAATAGACTCACTCTCAAATGTCCAATTGAGAAGACTTGTTTCTGTTGGCTGAGAAAACTAACCAGGGAAGATATTTCAGTAAACAAGCAGCTTTAGACTGGGAGGTCTCTCTGCTCACTGTGGTTGCAGAATCTTGTCCGCAAAGCTACCCAAGGTTTTGACTAGTATAAAGGCAGGATGTTTTAACTTGATTTTTGGGCCTATTTACTTTACTGCTTACTTTAAAAGAATGGAAGTGAAATTGGAGGAACTCACAATTTTTATCTTTCTCTTTCAGATACACATTTTTTTTGTTCAAATTAACTTGTCATTTATGGCTCCAATGTAACTGTGGACTGGAAAGGTGGCATAGGTAATCAGAAAAATGAAAACTAATTTTGTATAGTTTCTTTGCCTTCTTACTTGGGAAAGTTGAATAGACAAATTTTGTACTATGCAAAGCATCTGATAACAGGTAATTACAGGGACTTTAGGGATAACTATATACTTTTGTGTGTTCGTGTAAAACAGAAAAAAGTGCTGCCTTTTGACTGAGGCCAAGTCAATAGCCAAAACTTTAAAGTGAAATTATGAATAACCGTGACTATAAAGCAATTAAAAACAGGGTTGTCTGATAATTTCTTGTTGCTTGAATGCCTTCTCACTAGTAACCATGGAAGGGCTCCTGACCTTCTTATGGACAAAGTACACAGGAAGGATGTCTTGCATGGCTGAAAGAAAGGTGTGCAAATCTTGTGCCATAATCTTACTGCAGAGATGGAGGAAAGTCACACCCTGAGGTATTAATTAATTGATTGTTAGAAAACCTTATTCACAGCTTTTCCAAAGCATTGTTTCCAGCAGTTTGAGATCATGCCTGCACTGATTTTAAGACAGGAATTTTGTCCCTTACTTTGGTCTCTGTATATGATATTGATGTAATACTCTGAATCCATTTGATTCAAAAAGTTTCCTAATAAAACTATTTCTAGATGCTTTCACAGGCAGTGCAGGTGTTAGAAAGAACATTTTCTTGTTCTTAACAATTCACTCCTAGTAGTGTTTCAGCAAGAACTAACTACTTACATGTCAAACACAGCTAAAAAAATATATCCAGGCAGTTATACAATGTGAGAGAAATGACACACAAACAGGTAATGACTTCTGATAGTTCTGTGTTTCAAATATATATTTCTGCTCAAATTGTGGGAATAAAATATTTACATTCTTATTTTTGAATTTCAAGATGAAGTTTTCAGAGGTTCCGCTCTCCTTTCCCTCACCTCCAAGACACAGTATATCTGACAGAATTCTTTTGTATACACATTAAAAATCATAAGGGCATCCTTGCTGTAATCAGCAATACATGTGTTGGGAATCTAACTTTCATGTTACCTAGAACTCAAACAATTTAAAACTACTCATTTGATCAACAAAAAATCTGTTATCAGAAGCAACCTGTGAGAGTGAAATAAGTACAGCATAGCACCTATTATTTTTTCTTTTGTTGTTGTTTTGAGGTTCATTTCTCAACAAATTTTGCATCTTCCCTCCAAAGCAGAGTTTCAGTGTTTTCTGAATGGTTTATGAATATGTTATCAAAATGTAATGTTGACATTAGATCTTAGAGAAAAAATTTAATGAGTGGTATTTACACACAGCAGTTTGGAGCCATTGAAAAGAATAACAGGTGGGCATTTCAGCATGATAGTGTGTAAGGCAGTCTTAAAAAGAACTGAAGTTCACATTGAACTAAACTTTTTATTCCATTACTTAAAGCTATTATGGAAAATATTCTTCTCCCACATGTAAATAGCCAACATTGTACCCAGTGGTTCTCAAGGCTGGGCAAGGAATACATCACCGCTAACACAATAGCCGAAGCACAATTGTCTGTCTTCAGGGTGGGCAGAAAGTTGTGCGCAGCAGCTGGAGCTTTAGAGAAACTGACAAGTTACGTTTTTATGACCTGCTTGAAACAATCTGTTTCGACATTTCAGGAATTACCACAGCTTCTGGGAAAAGCCAAGCATGCAGTCTGAGCCCAACAAGCCAGTACTCTGCGTTGAAGTTTAATTAAGCCACCTGCTGAGAAAACTACCATAGAGGAAGCTCTTCCTTCTCTGAGCGTAGGATTTTCAAACCAGTGGAGAGCATCCAGGGAAGACAGCAGTTTCGACACCCAATATATTTGCCCTAGTTCCTATGAATTACACGCCCTACTTCTTACAAATTATGCGTATTGAAAGCTCAGTTAGGAATAATGTTCACAAATGTGTTGGTTACAATGCTGAAATAGTCAGTGTATCAATCCATAAGTAAAGTATGTGTTTTACCCACCTTACTATTTCAGTTTTGTAATTGAGTGGTATAGTTAGACTTTAATTAGTTTACAGATTGTCATTACCACAATCTATTTACTTTTTAAGCTTCTTCTGGTTTAGTTTTAATCCATCAATATCAGTGAATTTTCAGAAAGCTTGGTGAACTGCTGCAGTATGTCATTTGTGTCCTTAGATAGCATGATAGAGGAATGAGAACAAGCACCACGTCAGAGAACAAAGATCATTAGATGGAATTGAAGAGTTTGTATGTAATAGGTGTCAGTTTAAGTTAAATTAGGAAATGAGCTACTCTTGACCATAATTTATTTTCAACATTTCAGTTATATTTTCAAAGAATTGTTCTTTAAATTTTTGATATAATACATAATGAAGAAATTACCAATGATTTTTAAATAGACATTGCATTGGTGTCAGTGGGACAGCTCCTGCGAGGTAAACTTCCTAAGGCTGGAGCCAGATATGAAAAGTTTATGTGAGTTTTTTTAAGTGTGAGTACAGCTTGATACTCATTGGAGTTTGCCAAGATTAGTTTTTAGATCATGAAAGGAAGTGAAACAAGACTACACTCCTCTCTCTTCTTGCCTCTTTGTCTTTCTTCCCACTTATTGCTGTCTTCAGAATTGGTCCCATGTTCTACCTGGCACACAGAAGCTGTTTGCTTTTTAATTTTGAATGGCAATCCAGTAATATTAGTATTTTTGAGACACCTCTTTTAAAATGTCTTCCCCAACACATTTCTGTTTTATCGTTTCATCCTCTTTGTTCTATGCAGCACTTTAAAAGGTACTTTGGTTACTTATTTGTTACAGGCAGTGCCTCATTTTATGTGAGAAGGAAATAAGTATTTTATTCAGGAAAACATGCTAAGTTGCAGACATTTGGATTAGTGTCAAACAG
Source organism: Phoebastria nigripes (assembly GCA_035582835.1). NCBI lineage: Eukaryota > Metazoa > Chordata > Aves > Procellariiformes > Diomedeidae > Phoebastria > Phoebastria nigripes. The sequence goes on along the minus strand of JAYKAV010002857.1, from coordinate 437,899 downwards.
TAGCATTTTAGTTTTGCTTTTACTAATCAGGCATTTTCTAAAAGGGAGGAAAAGATGGGATTTCTATATTGATCTCAGGTTTAATCTTATCCTAACAAACATCCCAGAGATGTTAGAGAGCCATATTTTCACATCAAGGCTAAATAAATACTTAGACATCATCTCTCACTAACATATTAGTTCACCATTATCATCTGTCTACTGGGGAAGTTGGAATTTTTAAAAACTGAGATGTCATATACAGAAGGTATAAAACAGATATGCTTTCCATAGATTAATTCTGCTACTTGCCAGTGAAAAGTAGTGATACCTTCAGCTTTGAAAATTTAGTATTTTGTGCAGAATACATGAAGAGCGATCGTGGTTGATCAGTTTACTGGAAATACACTGGTAGGACTTTTTAAGTATGAAGAAATTCAATGGCCTGGGAGCTGTTTTCTGTGACAGCTTCACTCCTTTGAAGATTGTAATGATATTTCTCTATTTTTCACTTTAAAAACTAGATTCAACTTCCACTAAAATCACAGGAAAAAAATTCTACTGGCTTCCTTGAAATTTAGAATGACCTTTTATTTGTTTGTCTAATGCTTCTACACCATAACTTCAGACAATCTTTATTAAGCCAGACTTCCCAGAAGTGTCTCCATTTAAAAAAAAAAAAAAAAGAGAGAAAGAATGCAGCAAGCACAGCAGAAGAATTAAAAACCTTGAAAATTACTTTAGATTTATAAATATGATATAGAAAATACTCGTCCTKCATAGTCAAATTTTAAAAGCATTTACTAAAGAAAAAGCATGAAATAAATGCACAAATGATACATACAGTATGTGCAAATGGTAGATTTTAAAATGACATGATTATAATTCACTTGCTGTAATCTGGAGATGTTAGCAGAGTATTAGAATTAGATAACAGCTTTACAAATGTAAGTAGCAAACACTTTTATCATTAAAGGCTTTTTTGGATTAAAAATTTCATGGCTTAATAAAAAAAAGTTTATATATGTATGCAAAATGTTCCACTGTAGACATTGGTATATATGTTGAAATAGTTAAATAAATAACTAGAACTAATAAGATTAAGATCCTGAAGAATGGACTATATGGGCAAAAGATTCCCAGATTAGTTTGGTCAGACACGCAGAGGTTCTTAAAAGAAGCTGCCTATAAGCTTAGAAGCCTGAGCATCTGACAGGCAGAACAGGAAAAACAACATAAGACATGAGATTGCTGGGCTCTAAGTCACATTTAAACACCCAATAAATGGATCTTTGCAAAGCTGAACCTTTAGCATCTGAAGGTTTTATCAGATGTGCCAGACRAGGCAGGCTGCAGGGATCAGAGCAGAGTGAAGGGACCAGCTATGGCACGATCGACATTCAAAGGGCCATATGTTCTTCCCGGTTGCACAGCGTGTTGTGGCTTGTGGCCACAAAAAATGAAACCAATAAACTAGGTGAGGAATGACGATGGGAGCTCCACCGTAGAGTGCAAAGGCCAAGCTGGAAGCGCTGCAGCCTCCCAGGAGGAACAGTTCAAGGGACAGCAAGGGGATGGGCTCCGTCAAAGAGGGAACCTATTGAGTCAGCGTCTGAGTCTGCCCAATACTGTTTCTCCTGCTTTGACCTGAGCAGAAATAGTGAATGACAGTATCCATATACAAATAATAGGAGGTGAATCAGTGACCCAGTTTTAGTTGTTGTTTTGATTTAGTGTATGGATGCTTCTTTACAGGGCTGCTAGAACAAGATGAGTTACAGTCACCTGACTATGATCATCTGTATGAGAACATTGATTGGATTAACTACTTACTTACTTCAAGGTTTCTTACACATGACCCTGGTACACTTTAAGAAATGCTCTTTATCCAGTTGTAGATTTTACTACCAACAATACTAATAACTAGGAATRTTCTCTTCAAAATTTACAAATTTATGCTGAAGGTGCTATAAATGTAATTTGTGATCATGTTAAAAATTAAAATCATAATAGCTACTTATTTACATTTCCGTTGAATTAGAGGAGAAAGCATGCTCAGGCTTTTTGTTTTTGTTTTTGCCATGTACAAGATTATGGCAAACTCTTAGGTAACTTGGATTAGTGTCCTTGTGTAGTCTGCAAATAGGATATCTATAAATAACCTTAAATCTTGGTTTAGTTTGTGTTTTTATATGTTCCAGCATTACGAGAAAAGGACCAGAATGAGCGTATGAGGTGAGCATGAGCTAAACTTGTATATGAGGCAAGAAGAATCACCTGGGGCTGTTTCTCCTGAAGTTGACTTCAGTTCAAGGCTACCTTCTATTCCATAGTTTTRCTCAGGTATAGGAGCATAGTTTATTGTCATTTTTATTCCATTGACCAGCAGCTTATTTCTGGAACACTCTCTGTCTGAATTTAGAAAACAAAACTACAGGTAAGTTCACATACCAAAGAAGAGAATGTATAATGACAACTGACAGGTATATCAGATGATTACTCATTTGTCATAACATCAAAAGAGCTTCAGCTGAAAATACAGAAGAGTGGGAAGGTTAAGGAGCATGCACTGTTGAGACTGTTTTGAGATGACAGCATGAATGTTTGTTTGCTTGTTCAATGAGTTATGACCTTCAAAATGCTACAGGAATAAAGAAATGCAAATGTCAAGATAAAGCCTCTCCTCAGAAGACCATCAATACCATGAACGGTTATTGCTGATTGTCTGAGTTCTAGTGGAGAAAGGAGGAGGAGAAGTCATTACTAGATTATTTGACTTTCCTGATTTTATCGAAATAACTTTTTTTCTGAATCAGAATTTAATATTTCTTGAAAAATATTTCTTCATACAGAAGGAATTGCCTTGGTAGTCTGAAAATCTGATTTTGGATTCCAGAACTCTCTCCCCACCTCAAAAAAGACAAAGTGCAGGAGGGAAACCCCATAAAAAACCTAACTACAGAGGTGTTCACTGGGACATGCAGCACCTCAGTCATAGTTCCTGTGAACTGCTGATGTGAAATATCTGAGTATCAAACTTTCAACTACTCCTGTATACATTTTATGTTTTAWAAAATCTACTGGTTAATATGCTTTTAAATAAAAAGTTCAGTACTTTTTAGTACTATGCAAAAACATAAAAGAAAACTATTATTTTTTTCAGTTATAAATAATAAAAATAAATAAATATGTTCTAGCTAAAAGTAAAATGCGGTTTTGTCTCAGATTTTCCACTGGTTAATTTTCCACCGGTTAATTTTTTAGAGGTGGATGGTCTCACAGAAGAAACCTGAAGGAAGAAAATCCCTTAGGTTAGAAGCCAAATGTATTGTTAAAAATGGTAGGGTGAGAGAAAGTGATGAAGAGGAGGAACAAAGTCTGAAAGTTATACAGAAATCTCTTTACTGTGTTAGAACTGACTTTGAAAAGCTCTAATCTCATCTCTTCACACCGATTTATTGTTCAGTCCCAAGCAAGTCACTTAATCTTTTTGTGCTATATCGCTATTTCCAGAGCCAAAATGGTGTTCAGAGATTATAGATAGTGGGTCACAATTTGGATGCTCTGGATAAAACTTTGTACTGGTGAAGTGTGCACAAGTGTCGCACCCAGTGACAGTGCTGCAGGACAAACAACATTCGTTTCTCCATAGCAAAGGCAGTAAAACTGCAGTCTTCTATATGTTGTAGTTCTCTAACAGCCTATATGACTGGTAACAAAAATAGACCTGAAAGTGACAATTCAAGGCCTTATCTCATGGGGAATTGTCCTGGGCGCTACTTCCTATGAATTCGTCTATGCAACGAACATTTCTAGGGGAATTTAGCAACATCAGAATAAATACTCTATTAGTTTGAGGGTACAAGGATGCAAATACTGACTTGATCACAATTAAACGGAAAATATGGAGGGGAAAACTAACGGCAATTAAATCAGGCGAGGACTGAGAGAAGATTTAGCCAAAAAGCAATTTTACTGTATGATAAAATGTGTTTTGTCTCAGCTGTCCTTTAATTTTAAAAAATGCAATTGATGCAGACAAGCTGATTTTCCAGTTATAGTGTATGATTCCAAGAACTGGCATAGCTTTGTTCATTTGCAGTGATTAGAGATCACAAGAAGATAATAAATCTGCTTTAGTGAAGTATGCTAAGTTTTTATGTATACTCTCTTCCTGGTCTGCTAAAAAGTTTTGCTTCTCACCCTGCTTTGGGTGTTTAAGTTTGGTGACAGTGGAATGTTGTTGTTGTTCTTTGAGTTACTCAAGGTCATTTCAAGTTTCATGTTGCAAGCAGTTTCATAAAGCTACACGGTCTGAATAAATAGGTCAGTTAAATTCAGGGTCAGTGTATATTCATTTGTACATTCCTGAGTCCAACTGTCACTAAACGATGAGTTCATAGTCAGTAGCTTAAAAAGGAAAAAAATAATTTCTGTTAACTGTCTGTGGCTTAGTGAGTTAGCAAACAGGATTGAGTAAAAATAGGACAGTTAATCATCTGTAGTACAGACAGCAAAGCTGTTTGCGGCTGGGACCAGGTCACTCGGTGCTCTATCATTTCTCAGTTACTGTTTGTTGTGTCCATGTTAGAGCAGCAATGAAGCTATTGCACCACTGGTAAAGTCAGGAAAGCATTCCTCTTCTGCATGCCGAACCCTCCAGACTCTCCCGTCCCTGCCAGATCAAGAACTGCTTGATCCTTTCTCCTTCGAGTAGCATGTACAAATGCAGAACTAGTGTGTGTATACCTAAAACCAAACACAGTGTGGCGAATCAGAAGTGCAATTTAGATGAAAAATCTGTAAAGACACAAACAGACTTTTATGGATTCAACCATTCTCTTGGTCACCTCCCTCTCTGCCCACAAGAAAGGTGCAGAAAGAGAAAGCAGCAACTACAAAGTTTGTGGGCTCTCTACGTTTAAAAAAAGATGAGTAGAATCATAAGTTTCTGTAAAGTAGAAAAGATGCCCAGCATTTTAGATGCTGTGGGCTATCTTATTGAACTAGTTTGTTTTCAGCTATTCACTTAGGGCCTGATTCTGCTTCACTTGCTTTACACTGAGCAGCATTTTAGGGAAAATACTGTGTGCAGGATGGGACGCAGGGAATTTATTTTGAGATGAACATTGCACTGTGGACACAGTCCTGTGCTAAAGGCTCAGCGCAACTAATCAGTCTCAAGGACACAAAGTATTGTTCTGTCTCCAGAAAGCGGGGCATTACCATTAGTGGTTAGCTGCCTTTCAACCATGCAACAGATAGTTTCACAGGTTCCTGTATGTACTTAGGTAAATGCAGCCAGGCGTTAGCTGTTCCTCCCTCGGGGTACAGGAGGTCCACCTTATCAGGATGATGGAAGGACTGTAATCTTGAACCTATCCTCCTCTTGTTTGTGTCAGAGGGGGCCTTTGGAGCAAGGATCATGCTTGTGCACCATGTCTGTCCAATTAATTCTCCCCCACCAGCATCTTCTGTGGAGTATGCTGTGTTTTCTTCCCTTCCCCATATCAGTGACTGCATGGATCATACCACAGATCCCATTTTACTGCTGCTTCCAAGTCAGTGGTGTCTTGTCTGCCTTTAGGAGGCTTAGATTGCTAAGGCTTAGTTCACTTCACCAACTGATTGAGCATTCAGCAATCAAACGCAGGTCACTCGTGAAAATGAAAACAAGACATTGCTCAAATCCAACTGTAAAAGTTAAATATTAATAAATATTAAAAAAAAAAATTCTAATTTCAAAACATCTCCTCTGACTTCTGCTGACATTCAGTAGGGTGAGGTTTTTGTGTTTTTTGTAAACAAGTACAGTCTTTATAACTCAGGAGGGTTATAACCAGTATGGTACCCAAAGCTGACTGCAAATGTTGCAATTTCACTATTTGTTCTCCAGAGCTTATGCTTCCACCATTTAGAAGCCCAGAACAATAACCTTGACTCCCTAAAAGCAACATTAAATAGTGCAGTAAGCTGTACTATAACAAATATTAAAGACGTTTCTGTTCCCACTGACCGTGAGACCTCACATGTTTACTATGGTCACTGATACGTTCCTTCCTTCCCATGAGATAATCCATTTGATGTTTTGAAGCAGATATTTACTACATCACTTCTGGGTCTCTGATCAAGTGGATTTTTTTATTTTTCCTTTCTGTCACAATAAAAACTACAGTGAAAAATGCAGAGGTACTAAATTACAACTATTACGTGATTTTAGTCATTTTCTTCATTGTCACTTGACCTATTCTGTAAATAAGATATTTTATCCTCCAGTAAATTTTCAAACAAATATTTTGGATACTAAACAAGGAATAAAATACAATTATGTTGGTTTTTTTTTACAAAATGAAGAATAGTCCTGGAAACTGCAGGAGAAATCCATGTATGCAAATCCTAGCCAATAATTGCAGACCAAGGAGGTGTTGAAGGCCCATTTTTGGAAAAGGTTCAAAAACTTTATTAAGAGACGCACACCTTTCAGTATATAACCAACAGAAATAAAGCTTTGAAATGTCTGCACTATATTTATGATATGCTAGTTATTAAACAGATTGTTCTAATAGGAATTTTCTTTGTGATAGCCCACTATGATGTTACTTACTAAAAAAGAATAAATTTATTAGAATCTGAGTTTATAATGGTTCTGCACCTTTTTGATTCTAAAGCAAAATTTTGGATCTTTACCTTGTAGTTTTGGGATAGGACCACATGTACAGTTCAGATCCTTCCAAAACCCAAAATCTCAGCTATATTTTAAATAAAAGATGACTGTGAGCTTTGTAAAAATCTTTTGGAATGATTGCTGTTCAGATCTTCAAGAGGCCCATAAACTGAAGCTGGATGGATAGCTTGTCAGTGTAGAAATAATCCGTATTGAGAAAGTGTAGTGGAATAATGATCTAAAAAAATATTAGTTTTAATTTGTGCATGAAAGTGACCTGATGGCTCATAAAAGATGAGCTATGATTGGGCTAATTTTCTTTCAAGTAGATTACAAATGAGACCTTACAAATGTCTAGTTAATAAATCCTTGTTAAAATTATTAACCTGATTAATTTGTCAAGTGGAGTAGATAATTCCAATTAAGAATCTGCAAATATGTTACAGGAAAAATACATATTACAACTTATAAAAACAGCATTCATTTATTGAGTTATTTCTTAACATTCCAGAGTTCATAAAGGAGTAGTAATTATATTTCTTGCCTTTAAATGTACTTACACGGATTTGTGAGGTATTCATCCAGCAGATTAAAGAGTCCACCCTGTTACATTTATATGGTCATGGGAAAAACTAACAGTGAGATTGTGGACCTTCCTAACCAAGACCTGGGATTGATACATCTTGCTGTTAAAGGAAAATCACATGTTTTCATCTTTTCCACTTTTTTATAATTTGTGTTTAACTTTTCAAGGAATTTCATGTTTTGAAACTGAAAAGAAGGTTGTTGATATGAGATTGCTCTCCAAGAAAGGGTAACTTCATGCTCTTGGCAATTAATGGTGCTCCATGTGCCCACCCTACCAAGACCAAATTACAGGAGAAGGCTAAAAGATCTTTAATTAGCTGTGGTGTGATGGGTGCTCAGTCCCTGGTTCTGTCTCATGATAAGGTCAACACTGAAGGATGCATTTTCTTTACGTTATTAATTACGTACTGGGAACCTTATAAACACAATCTGGATTGTATTCACAATACCATCTGAGAAAATATTATTATCACTGTATTGGTAAATATGGTTGTGGTAGACTGATTAAATTAATGCAGGAAATTCCCTGAAAAACAGCTTCTAAGAAAACTCATATTATTGCAGAGGCAGTCAATTGCCTGAATGCATGACTATCCTTCCTCTCTATGATTTACAAAGTCCTTCCACTGGAATCACTGGAAATACATGCTGAAAAATCAGTGTGAAAAAAAATGGGTTTGTAGACTTTATTTGCACTTCAAATACTGAGATGCTGGGGCCTTTTGGCCATTCTACCATCTTGATACCCAGTCTACCTAGAAATTGGTCATACTAATAATTTCCTTGCCCTTCAGTTTATATGCTTGGATATCTTTTTTTTTTTTTTTTTTGATTGATTCAATGAAATGCAGTTGTTATTCCCAGTTATTATGAAAGAGGTCTGAATATCAGAGAAGAAGGTTTCTTTTTGTTTTCTGACACAGCCCCTCAATAAAGGGTCCCATTGCAGTTCTCTTATTCAGACTAACTAGTGCTTCTTTCCTCAGGCAGGGTAATGCTTTCATTATGATGGTTTTATGTACAAGGCACTATTCAACATAATGGTATCACTATCTAGCTTATGTATGTTGTTCATTTGCAGTTCTTAAACTGTATAGAAAATCTGTATTAATCTGTTGTAAGTGTAACTTAAAAGAGAAATCATGCAAAATCAAGAGTAAAAAGATAACGTTTTGTGGCTCCTATTCCCCTGTTAATAACTTTACACCAGTAAATGGTGTAAGTCCTTACATACATGGGTCAAGTTTGAACAGAAATGAGTTGTTCTCAGTGTTGGAAAAGGTGACCACTCTTCTGCTCCCATTTTCCTCTCAATGACTTTATTCAGATGAATTATGATGAGTTTAATGTCAGAATCGTATGAGAAACAAACAGAATATCAGACATGCAGCTATCTAGAGCAGTCATGGCAGTCATTTGTGTGAATTATTCAAGCCACTGACGGTGTGCCACAGTGCCTGTTGCTACTGAAGTGGAAACAAAATCAATTGTGTACAATATGTATAGTAATATGTACAGTGTGAAGGGAAAGCAGATGGCAGGGATGCATAAAACTTTAATGTCCTCCAATCTGTTTACTTATTTTAATCAGCTATCATAATCATCACCCACTGTGTGCTTTGTTTACATAGGGAAGTGCTGGTGTGATCAAGCAGAAGAAAATCCCGAGAAATGTGCCAGTTCCAAAACCTGGTAATTAGAATTAGGAAGCTACTGTATGCTACAAAGGATTAGGACAGACTAGAAGGTACCATGAAGAGTTACCTTCCACTTAGGACTGCAATTCATTCACAACAAAACTGAGGTGAAATCTGTGCCAGCACAGATTTAGCAGGTGACGTATGGAGAGATGCTATATTAGCACTGGCCTGTATGGCTCACATTTCCACATCCCTTGAAGTGGTAACACCAGCTTCTTTTCTACATGGAGCACGTGTTTTCCTCAGTTCTTATCTCCTTCATAAAGTATTTGGAGATTTCTAGCTAAGAAATGCAAGATGTAGATATTATTTCTATGATGAAAATGTGACTTGGATGGAGAATGTGGGGTTTTTTTCCAGGGTTTTTTTGACATACACAAAATTGAATGAGCAACTCATATTTCAGATGAAAGTTTCTGTCTTCCAATGCTGAAGGAGAAAGAACCATCCTAAATATTAAGCCTTTCTGAGATTTAAAATATTAATTTTTGTACAAACCTTTAAAACTCCAGTATGGACTTCAGGAGTGTGTTTGACAAACATCTTACCCTGGAGGTGTGCTCGTAATGACTAGGGTGGAGGAAGCCCGCAAATAGATTAYAGCACATAACAAATGTGTATGAACTTGTGAATGGCACATTCGTTTTAGATTTATATGCTCTGCTCTGATTCTCAGTTGTTTGTTATGATGCTGTAAGGATTTCTCATATCTTAGACTTGCTGTAGAAGACTTTGCTCAAATGAACAAAATATACTGGAGGTGGAAAAGAGAATTACTGCTCACTAAATCATGTTTTCATGACAGATGCCATTTTGTATCCAGTTTAAAAAAAGGAAGGGAGGATGACAGAAATTAGTTGTTAACATTTTAAAATGCGGCACAGAAATTGTTTTTATATATTAAACATGTTACAAACCACTGAACCTATGACACCTAATAATAGAAATGTATAGAAAAAATACTCTCTCTCTGAGGGGAAGGAAGTGGTCTAAGGGAAAGAATTGGTGTTGATCAAGTTGATCAGGGCCCCACAAATTCAGTTCCTTGTCCAAAGCCAATGGAAGCTCCTTCTTCCTCTTCAGTAAGTGGAAGGAAATGTATCTGCTAGGTACTTTGACCCAGATTTTGTCATTCTTAAGTTAGGGAGATCCTAGTCTATAATTAAAAGTGAAGCAGCTAATAAGCTATGAAGGAAATAATCTCACTATAAGAAAGGTCACCTGTGGAGATGTGACTGCTGACCTGCAATCCACTGTTCTGTGGGCTGCAAAAATACCTGATGGGAATGAGGATATGCATCCGGGGAAGAACCCGATGACAAAAGTAATCTTTGAAAGTCATTCTGGGAGGGACATTTCAATTGCCCTCCTACACAGATTCTTTCAGGAACCTTGTCTATGTCATTATTTCCTCTTCTGTGAAGTGGGCAAAATAATAATTACCTTTGAGAACTAAATCCTGTTAGTAATAATGTCGACAATACTYGCAAGGTGCCTGCCTAATAAAGATATTTATTCAAGAAATGAATATTAATGCCTTGAACTTACTTGAACAAAGGACTAAAAGTCTGTGGAGTAACAAACAAGTCAGTGGCTGTGGCTGGATCCCTGTTCTCGATGTGGAGTTGTGATCTGAGCTGTGGCACAGTTCTCCCCAGCAGAAACACCCAGCAGCAAAAGGGCAGTGAATAGAAGACTTTGAATTCATTTCCTCTGTCGTCCTGTGTTCATTAGCTGGAATGGGTGCCCTCACCTGAAATGCATCAAATTGTTCCTCTTCCCTAAAACTGTAGAGTGGAGAAAAGGAATGATGATGATGGCTCACTAGGCTGTTTCTGTGATGGAACAGTTCTGTGCCTCTTTTTAATGAATTCCACTTTTTTTTTTTTTTATTATTTTTTTTTGATAAAGGATAGTATTATCATTTTGTTTAATCTTTATAGAGGATTCCATGGAAGGAAGACATTAGCGCCTCCAGTATGTGAAGGTATCTTCTCATCCTCAGATGACTAATATTGAAAAGCCAGGTAGAAAATGTCAGTTGGAAAGCCAAAAAGTCTTTCAAACATCAATAGCATTGCAACAAATGGAGTTATGCTACCATTCAGATACAACTCCTATAAATATGGCATTTCACTTTCCTGTAATTGCCAGGTCTCTACATGTTCTTTTATGTTTCAATTATGGCTCTCCATATTAACGCCTACACTTATGGCGAATTATATTTGAAAAGCTTCTTGTTTATCGTCATGCTTAGAAGCTCATTCTGGATCCAACAGAGTTTCAGGTCAGTTGAGGTAACTGCAATGGCTCGTATCTCAGCAAACATAGTTGAGGAATGAACCAGAGGACTTGAAAGCCAAACACAGCCCCTTATGACCTGAGCATTTAGTTCAGCTCATGTATATCGTGAGATGCACGCAAACAGATGAGCAGAACCTTCTCAGATGAACTTCAGCAAATATGATGGAGTAGGAGAAATACAAAGTCTGACCTGCCCAGTGTCAGCTGAATAATGGCTTACCAAGTTTGATACAGTCCTCTATAAAGCATGGGTAAGGCTTACAAACCCCTCGTTCAAACTGAAAGAAGAAAATCTTAATGTTTGGGTTATACCAATTCACCTGTCCTGACACTCAACAAACCAAACAAGCCTTAGGAAGTGACTGAAGAACATCAGTTTGTTTAAATGAGGATTCCTTGATTATCAGAATTTTATTCTATCCTTGCTTGACTTCTTACCTAAGTATCAGGCTGCATCTCTTCAATTCTGTCAAGTTTATATGTTTAGAAATTTTTGAAAGGTTGAATCACAAAGCATTTTAATCACATACACTCAAATAAAAACCTAATACTGACCTGCCATGACACTCAGGCACAGTTTAAAATCAACTCACCGGAAGACAAGGTTATGTTTAGTTTGGGGAGTTTTTACATCTACTTTATATAAACTAACAAAGCTGTTAGAAGTGAATGGAAATGACATGAGAGCAAAGTAAGAGGTCATGYCAGGCAAAGCTGATTTTTTGTCTCTTTTCTTTCTTTTTAAATTAAAACAAATGCATTTAACCATTTAAATACAAGTTTGTTGATGTAGACATAATTATATCAATCTCAGTTAAGTAGAGGGTTTAACTTAAGACAGAAAAATCTTCTGKTTTTTTTTGATTTTTCTTTCTTAAGTTTGACCTGGATCTCTGCCCAGTGCCTTGGTACTAACCACGTGACAAAAAGTAAGATATTTAAAATCTTGTAATACTATATCTTGGCACAACAAGATACAGAATAAATTCAGAAATACCCGTGTTAGAACTATGAGTTGATATAGGTCCCACATACAGTACAACACTGCTATGTTCCAAAGAGGCAAAATATGAGATGTAAAACAATGACATGAAAAGACTTATAATGTATTCAAGAACTTGTTTTATAATGATAATGAATGCCATGTGTCATAGTCTGTTTTGAAAAAAAAAATCTGTCAAAAATGAAGTAGGTTATTACACAGGCATTTTATAAGAAATCTGATCAGTACTGCACATACAGTTGAAGTACACGATGCAAAATTTAAGGTGGGAAAAATATGTGCATAAAGCAATATGCTTTTGCTGTGTTCAGCAGTAATATGATGGATTTATGTGAAGCTGCAGCAGACGCCCTTTGCTTCATTCCCCCCTGTGACGTCAGTTTATGGTACAGATGGAAGAGAGATCACAAATACACTTATCCCCAAATCCCAGCCTTCACTTTCTATTTTCCACTGAAGTGGAGTTCAATTGTTAAAAGATACAGAACAAGAAAAGGAGAAGTGAGCTCAGCTTTTATAGAAAATCAGACTGGCAGAAAAGATAGGGACTGAAACCTCATCAGATGGGTATTTCTCTGTATTTAACAACCTATTCATCTATCAACTGTTGTTTACACATAATACACAAATACACAGAAACTCATGAGCAACACACAAAAAAGCCCAATGTTACATTACTTTATTAAAGCAGCAGAATCACGCATCTGAAGGCTAGGAAATGCTGGAAGAGGGTTACCTGGGTACTATCAATTCAGAAGTTTTTTGTGAAGGCTTCTGATTTGTATGAATTACAATGCAATTTTAATTAAATGATTTTTTTTTTTTTTTTCCAGGGGACCTCTGTTTCATTCACAATACAGAGTGGATGATGCTTACTTAATGAGCAGCTGCTCAATACTTTGTTTTTGTTTCATTGTTCAGCATGTGTGGTCCCATTTGTTATTTACTAGACACTAACAACCCAGATTCCTATTGAGAACTATTCATTTCCTTACAGACTTTTCTTTTCTGATTTCACTATCATGTAGGAATACATCACAGAAGCCTTCTCAGCACCCTGTGATACCAGGGATGATGTCATTCCCATCAGAGATGGAGATTTGATATGTGAAGGGCTTCAAGTCCAACATTTCTCTTGCATGGCCAGCTTCAGACAACTGTGAATTCTTTATTTGTAGACTAAATTTAGCCTTGTATGTTAGCTCTATCTATTCAAATATATCTCCCACCAAATTCTACTGTAACTGAAGTAGTCAGCTGAGTAGACTCCAGAAAATCTGGTTAGGCAACCAGAAAATGAAGGAGACCAAATGACTGACTTAAGTTTGGTTTAAGTGACTTGAAAATCATCACACAGCAGCATTTTGACTATGATAGAATACGCATTTCTCTGGGGCAGCATTCAGCTCCCATAAATATGAGACAGCTTTTCTTGMCTAGCAATCCCTTACGCTATTGTCTGCCCTCTGCCTAATGTCTGTAGGACTTTCATGGTGAACAGCTTCCATTGCCTGTATGGTGTATGGTGATTCAAATACCTGTGCTGTGCAAAAAAAATACCGAGCTGTGTCATGAACATATACGTCATAATGTATACTCACAGTGGGGAGGGTAAATTCAGATTGCATGAGCAATCTTAATTCTGATGTGTTGACAACTATCATCTCCTCAATTTTATAACCCTCATGATATTCCTTTACCATACCTTTCATATACGGCTAAAAAGGCAGAAATCTTAAAGCAGAATCTTCCTGACTCCTCATCATGTTTACATCTGTGCATTGCAATAAATCTGTGCCGCTTTAGGATTAACAGATAGCAAAAGCTCTTATCCTTTTTGTGGTATCTCTTTTAGTTCCCAGTTCAAGCCTCCTTGCCCAGCTGTCAAGGGTGAGACAGAGTAAATGACAGCCCATAGTGGAGCTGGATACTGGGATTTATGTAAGAACCATCAAGATTAGTGCTTTTACCCTTTTGATTATCTCACTTACTTGCTCCCCCACAGTGCTATGCTCACTAGGTCTCCACTCCTTTGCTGGGAGGTCCCTGCTGGCCCTGAAAGTTTGGGCAGAAAGCTGTACCAGTTCATGCTGTGCAGCTGCTTGCAGCTACCCATCCCAGATGCTACCTGCCAAGGTCCCTGGGCATTTCCCAGCATTGTCTCAGCTCTCAGATTTCCAGAATCCTCTCTGACTTGCAGGATGTTTCCTCCAGTCAGGATCATCACCCTTTCCTTTCCAGGACCCCTTTTTCTTTCTGAGACCACTTCTCAGGAACCCTCCTTTTTGGCATCCAGGTCTTCTTCCAGGAATTCAGTTTTCCCACCGAAATAATGTATGCACAGAAGCACAACACGTGATCCACTTCCTAACTGGTGGATCCATCTCATGTCTTTTTATTAATTGGGGGATTCAGAATGTGCCACTTCAGAGTTCAGAAGTTCAGTTTCAGGCATTCACACACCACCMCCCCCCCCCCCAAGATGTACTCAATTGTGTGCCACTTATTAACATTCACAATTTAAGCCATTTTTGCCTACAATACTAGCCTGTACTAGTTTTGTTCCTTTTTCCAGTTTCTGGTACCATCAAGCTCCCTGTTTCAATCTACCTTTTGTTTTGTTTCAGGCCTCTTGCTCAAACAAGATTACTTTCTGTTTCTCATTCTCCAAAGCCAGAGGGAGACTACTGGAGAAAAGGAGACCTCAGTCTGGAAAATCTGGGATCAGGCACCATGGGGAAGGTCTGTCCTAAAATGAATTATTCTGAGTACATGGCATCTCACTCCATCCTAGAAACTGTGAGAAACTTGTCCATATTCAGTGATGATGAAGTCAGAGACATGATTTTCCTAAGACCTAAAAGTTTCTGCCTTGCACTTATGGACCACAGTTTTTCACATGATTTTAATTTGACTTCATAGGAATTAATTTCTGCAAGTGATGTCAAGTCACATTCCCAACATAAAAGACATTCCTTTCCTTTACTGGGGCCCTTATTCTACCTTTTACAGAAAAGGCCATTCATTATTTTGGGGTTTGTTGGATTTTTTTTTTTTTTTCCCCACTGGCCAAACTAAATGTTTTCCTTCAGCTTCATTTCCTTAAACATTTGAATCAAATTGTCTTGTGATGATAATGATAATGGTAATTGACATTCCCATTGGTATATGTCTTCAGTTCCAATTTAAATTTCAAGATATCAGGCACAAGTTTTCATGCTGAAAAAATATGAATTATTGTCCATGCAGCAGGCTAGCAGATGTTCCCATTATTATTTTAAAGCATAGGGTATAGACTGTATGTGCTGTGCTAGGGGTTGAACATTTTGCCTAAAGAAGCTGAGCTCAGTCGCAGATTTTTAGTGGTTTTCTAGGGGAAGAAAGACTTAGCCAAGTCATTGTTTTAGTTCAGTTCTGTCATTCAACCATAGTGTTAGATATTTCCATTTTATTTCTAAATTACACCACGGCACCGTTTTTGGAATCAGAGCAGCTCAGCGTGCATGTTATTGAGCCTGTATATAATTATCAGAACACATCATGTACTGCATTCTCCAGTTATTCTAAAAAGTATATTTGAATGTCCAGCCATTATGTGGTTCCTAAATACCATATTAAGAAAGTAGTAGGTAAAAGAAATTATGCATTTTATGGAGCTGGGAGGGAAGTTTGTACCACAGACCCTGATATATTCYGATTCAATTGCAGGCTCGGAGTTTTTATAGGGGTGGTTGAGGACTTGATTTCATGAAGTGTACATAACACAGYAAACATGTAAATTTATGTATCATTGACATCAGTACAGTGTCTCTATATCCACAACAGTTTAAAACACAAATTTGGACCTGATTACAAGGAAATGAAAGAACATTATATTAATCACTAGCATGGCAATAATGAATTCTTATATATGCTAACATATTCTCATTAAGAACTCAAAAAAATTGCTTAGCTTAAATGGCCAAACCAAATTTAAGGCAGACTCTCTACAGGCAAGGAGATGAGTCGCTGAGTTTCCATTTCATAGTAGAGGGCTATGTGCAGATGCTCATTCATTGTTCACTGGCAGCATAAGCTAGAGGTTATCCCATTCATACCTGCAATGTCTCCAGCAAACGAAAAGGTGAAGGGACTTAAACATTGAAATCTACCATAAAAATGTTACAGACATTCCCATGTTAATAAAAAATTGCTCACTAGAAAAAAAAAAAAAATTAAGAAACAAGGTCTCTAAATAAGACTACTGACTATTCCAGCACTATTTTTTAACTGACTAGAGGATCACATATGTGAAAGGGAAGCCACTCCTAAGCCAGGCTCCATTAATATTATTTTCAAGGGTAATACAGTCCTTGTGTTCTGTCCTATAATGCTGAGACGTGCAAGGGGAACAAAGAGAGTGTCTTATCCTCTCTTTCATGCTATATGCTGAACTGAGCAAATTATTTGAGAGAGAAAAAAAATATATATCAGGGAGAGAGAAAGAAAAAAAATCTGTTTCCTAGTGACAATCCAGGCAAAATGTCAGCCCAGATGTTTTCCTTCAGGGTCTCAAGTTCGAACATCCGATCACCTAATTTTACCCATTCCCTATTGATAACTTAGCCAGCAGAAGCAGGGTGTGAATAGGATATCATTCACTTCTGCCAGTACTCTAATGTGCTTTTGTCCTGTGCTTTCCTAAATGGATATACGTAGGCTCTGGTTGGACTACTGGGATCAAGAAATGCAAAGAAAGGACATCGTTGCTTTCTGTATGAACCAATGTATTTTAACATGGCATTTCAACTATTGCCTGTCATCTGGCCCAGTTGTAGGCTCCAGACTTCAGAATAAATTAAATCAACTTAAGTAGGGTAATTCTGTGATGACTTCATGAAATAAATTGGCATAGAAACCTGGAAACCTTATCACTGTTTTTTAGCAGATTAAATTCAGTGCTAAATAAGGGTCAAACGAGAGAAGTACCAGTGAAAGCTGGGTCTGCTATGCTAGTATTGACTACTGAGATGTACCTAATGTAGTTCAGCTGAGGTAAGAGGCAGAAGTACTGACCTAGGGAATCTCTTAAATATTTCAACACATACATAAAACAGGGGAAAGAAAAAAGCAAACTTAGCATTGTTAAAGATTTTATTTAGGCAGAAGATTGTGAGATTGTGTTTAAAACATATCATGTCTTTATAGATGCAATAAATATTTTATTTTCAAATATTTTTAAAACACAAACTCTAGGTGCCGCTAAAATGAAATTTGCCAACCATAAGAATGCAACCACCATAGGTACTTTTATATCAAGTATAGCTGTGATAATATTGCATATCACAGTTTATGAAAGAATCAAATATTGACTTCTTAATGGTTATCAGTTAAAAATATTTAAAACACATGAAAACTGGGCATTTGTCATCTTCACTTTTTGCACTTCATACTTCCTACTTTTTGAAAATAACATAAGATAAAAACCGTAAAAAATCTTAAAACACAAACAGAACCATTTTTACTTTTCACCTATGAAACAGACAAACAAAAGTAAAAGAAACTGAAAGGCATGAAAATGCAAAACATAAAAATGGAATAAATTTAAATTACATAACAAATTTTGTTCTGCAATGTGTGTACTGTTCCTATATTTCTGTCCAGGAAATACAGCTACAAATGGCTAATTTGTAGAAAAATATTTATAAATATGCATTGTATAAATAATGAATACATCTTCATCAACAACTTCATGCACTGGAAAGCTTCTTGGTGTAATTTTGCCTGACATTTAATCTTGGAGCCTTGCCTTATACACTAAGCACACCAGTGGGGCTCTCACTGAAGGTTCCCTCCTGGTAGAAGTAAGGTCGAAGTTACCATCTAGAGTGCCCCATTTGCAGTACGGACACAAGGTACCTTTCTCAGAAGAAAAGCACATCTTATCCATGTTTCTCCACCAGCTTGCTCTCTATGCGTGAGCTGATTTCTGTTTGTAATGACGAGGCTATCTATATAGAAATGTGGTTTCCACTGGCTAGGTATAGACATGTGGTACGTGCTTAGGTACAACTAGTGTGAACTTCATTGATAGTCAAGACAGAATGCAGAGATATGATCCTAGAGCCATAACTGATTCTGGTCCTTCCCTCCTTGGACTTCACCAGCTGCTAGTGTAGTAGTACTAAACTGATCCAAAATTTTGAGCATTTTTGGACACACCTTCAATGATTGGCACAAATTTACAGTGAATTCTCAGCATGCCTGTGAGTTCTGGATGAATTGGATCTTCTGCATGTGTTCATATCAAAAGTAAATCTGATTTCTGGGATGCGTATGTACCCTTACACTGTGTTTACATAGTAGGTGTGATGCATCTAGAACAAGTCAGTGATCCTTCATATGCACCAGCATATGCAACAACACACGTATAGGAAATGAATTCATAGTGATCATTTACCAAGGTATTTTGGAGTCTAGCAGTCTGGTGTAGCTTGGCTGTCAGCTGTCCAAGAAACTAGCCAGAAGCACTTTGGATGTCTACTAATGGGTTGCTAATGCTCTGAACTTTCTGCCTCTTCCTCTATTTTCCCTAGTTTGCACCTGCGTTGAAGTACGTCAGGGAACAGTACTGTGGGTTGAGCATGAATTACACACTAATAACAGCCCAAATGCTTACTGTACAACTTTGGACTAGTTATTTTTAGGTCTAGCTCCATAAAAAGATTGGAACTACTTTGCTTGTCCGGAATCAGATATAAGTCTGCACTAATTGTATTGTAGACTGCTCCACCAGTTCTTCTTAGCCTAGTCGCTGATGAGCTCTCTTCATACAGGTTTTCTTTCTTTTTCCCAAGGGTAGATCCTTTTCTACAAACGATCTGTTTGGTTGGTTGGTTTGGGGGCTTGGGGGCTGTTTTGTTTTGTTTTATTTTGTTTTTCCTGTTCAAAACCTGGTAGTTCACTGTCTGTTACTGAAATCCACAATCACAAATTAGGAACCCTGGCTCCTTACGCATGATGTACATGGGAACCTAAGAAAGATTTTATTTTCAGGGAAAAAAGAAAACACCTGGAGACAGAGGTGTGTCTTTTGTCCAACAATCCACTGATTAAAATCCATACCGAAGGTGAGGGTAAATATCACATGAAGTTGTGACAGTGCCCAAGAGTGAAAGATTAGCAAAGAATGTAATAAGAAGTCAAGCATACAGTGACATTGTCCTAGAAGACTTCATGGTTCAGGAACTTTGTAAGACATATATCTGTGTGGTTAATAGTCCTTGACAGATTTTGTTTTCTTGACTATATACCAGATAAAAGCATTCTTGTTCAGGGAAGGATTTGAAATTACATTGCACAACTGTGTCCTTACAGGAAGGCTCAGGGTACTTAACGGCTATCAGAGGTTCTTAGTTTTTCTTTGAAGGAYTGTTTATGTATTTTGCAGTAATTTTTGATCAGATGAAGTACAGCACAGTCTGGGAAGAAGAGGTGGGAATTCAGGATGCTTTTCACTAAGGTGAAAGTTCAGTTAGACAATCAGGCTCTCTTTGGTGCTCTCCTTCTGGTCTCCAGAATCTTTAACTATTTTCTTCATAGTAGTCCAGCTTCACAGGAAGAACAGGAAATATTTTCTCTACCTATTACAATGCTATATTATGGTGCAGTTACGAGATGAGGGGTTTGAACCTCTCAGGCTCAGTGTTTTGAACCTGTGGCTTCACCAGTGTGAATTAATGTTTTGACAAGTGTGTGTGTGTATATATATATAAAAAACATGGTTACACCATAGCCTCAGATCTCGAGAAACTGGAATAAGATCAAGCAACCCCCTTAAATCTTACTATAAATTCTTTTTCTTACCCTATTTCCCAGGTCAAAGACAGGGCAGTTTCTCACTTTTTCATGGTATGTCTCAGTTTTGTAGCCAGTCATTTAACAGCATACAAGTTAGATCCGAACTGATAGTTCTGGCAGTTGTCAAAGTTAGAAACAAAGATAGAGCCAGTAGCAACAAACTGAGTGATTTCAGTTATTGCTTTTGAATATTTTTAACTCATTATGAAGATTTATCAAAGTGAAGTAGAGAGCATTCGGTTCATGCAAAATAAATTAAATTCAGTATTGGTAATATTCTAATACACTGCTGGCATTCTAGTATTTGCTATCATACATTGAAATGAAGTGTGTTTGAAATGTTGGTGTAATTCTCTCACTTATGACAAACAAAAAAAAGAGTATCTCTTCTGATATACTGTAGGTGTTGTCGCAATCCCTTGAGCCTTTCATTGCCTTCAAACCCAGTTACAAAGAAAATAAACTTTCTAGGAAATGGAAGCATTGGTAAAGTGTTAATCTATTTTAAGCCTCAGGCTATTTGAAAAATCACAGATTTGCCACATGTCTACAGAGCTAAGAATGAAACTAGAACAGTGCTGAAAATCCCTTTTTGTGCACTGCCGGCAAAAAGAGCAGAAAACGCTACTATGCAGATTTGCTATAAAGCATAAGAGTGTGCTGTTTTCTTACCTTCAGCCCAATTTTTTCATAAATGAAACATACTTACTTTGTCAGCAGGAAATAGTTCATCTTTTTATAAATAATAGTTATAGGAAAAAACATAGGTCATTACAGTTCATAAATATAAATTCAACAGATACATATGCGTAGAAACATATGTGCATGCACATGTAAAGAAATGTTCAGGTGACATATTACTGTAAGAGATATTGCAACATTAAAATTCCAATTAATGTCAGTGTGATGGTGGTCAAACATAGGAACAGTTTGTCCAGAGAGGCTGTGAAGTCTCCATCTTTGGAGATACTCAGATCTTGCCTGGACAGGATCATGACCAAACTGATCTAGTTGGTTTTGAGTGGGGAGTAGGAGTAGATTATCTCCAGGGGTAAATTGCAGCCTAAATATTCTATGATTCTACAGTTCATAAAAATTATCACTGAAATGAGTAGCTGCTAATATCCTCCAATATAAATTAGAAAATATATCTTACAGAAATGATAGAAACCTCCCCCTAGAAGGATGTTTCATGTTTTCAGTCAAACGTCAAGCCATAACACTGCTGGGTGAAAGTGTAAATTGAATCCCTTATACTCTCCTTTTCTTTTTTTTCTTTACTGCATGATAATTTTCCTTTCTTGAGAGGTGCAGCCAAAGAGCCACATGGCTACAGTGCCTCTTCAGAAATGAACCTTTTTGGTAAGACTGGCTGAGAGGAAAGACAAAATGAGTAGACACTCCCAATGAGGTACTGGTAACTGATAATGCAGAAACAAAGTACTGTTTTTTTTTTCCTCCTCTCCTCTGAGAAAATGTTGATTTTCAGCTGAAAACAGTCTTTTTTTTAATTAATACAAAATTGAACTTCTCAGGTAATGAAAACCACTGTTTAAAATCCTCAGAGAGATAAAACTATTTTTCTCTTTTATGAGAATTTTTGGTCAGTCTTATATTAATGTCACTGAGTGTTCTTTAAAGCATTCAGTTATATTACATCAAAAGGGAGAATCTACTGAAGCATACATTTTTTCATAAAATTATAATGTTACTAGTCTATTGCCCCACGGCTCTACAAATGTCCTTTTCTCCTTTCTTTTCCAGATCTCTTTCTGTCAAGGGAGTATTTTTCCCTTGGCTGATAATTAACAGTAAAATCTTTCATGTCTGTCTTCTAGCTTTTTCTTGGTTAGCAATGAGGTGCAACTCCACAGGACTGTCTTCCAAGAGCAAACTAGCTGGCCTGTCATTTAATACCTTTTTCCCAAATTGAGACATTTTCACAAAGGTTTTAACACATTTCTGATACTGATTTTAAAGGTTTCTTGCTGCCTTGATGGCTCATCTCTTGGGACAGTATTAACTGAAGTTTCTCATTTTGGAGGTGGAATGAATGAAGATGTAATCTAAAAATAACCAAGAAAAAAGACTAATTTTGTAGCAGCCTTAATGTATCACTTCAACCCGTTTGGTCACTGTGATCTTTTTTTTCTCATCATGAAGAATTATGGCATAGTCAGTTAATATAGTTTTTACTCTAGTGGTTCTATGCAAGGTAGTGTGTAGAGATGACCAAGTCCAATATGTTTGTAAACTTTCAAAATCAAATCAACATGTTGTGTTACAGTAAATATAGAAATTAGATTCAAAATGAATCTTTGGCTCTTGGCCAAAGGCAGTGATTTGGGGGGCATAAATATTTTTTAATTATGTCAGTGGTTTTGGGCTACAGATACCCCAAATTCTAAATAACAAAATAGTTTATCTTGAAAGGAAAAGCAATGTTTAATTTTTTTTTTTTTTTTTTTTTTTTTTTTTTTTTTCTAACTGAAAACCATAGTGCCAGATTATTTTCTTGATGAGATAGCATTACGTAGGAAAAAAAGGAATAATTGTCAGGGAGCAGACCTATGTATGAAGCATCAGATGTAGAGCTAAACAAAGCTGTAAGTCATCCTATTTTTTACCATGTCTGAAACCTGATTACTATTTTTTAACAAAGCCTGAATGTGGTAAACTGGAAATGGACAAGTTCAGCTCAGAATAATTCTGCACTAAAACTTGTCAAATTATACACTATGTCTTATCATGACACGGGAAGGGCAGTGAGTATGGAACCATACAAAAATAGTAGCTTTGTGGCTTTTTTCCCCCCTTTTGAGCTATTCGAGCACTAAGCCCTGTTGCCATCAGAAGGTGTTTCTGGGTACTTAATGTTAGAATTGATTTGGCACATAAATAGACTCCACCTTACTCTTGCACAGTTGTCCAGGCTCTGCTATGACAGCAGCAAATCCCCCCTTGTTAAAGACACTTGGAAGCATTTGTATTGATTGCAATGAATTTAGGATGATATGTTGAAGTAAGCAGATATAAATACTAATAAAAATCAACAATACAAGAAATGAGTGCTCCATTAAACATGGACTCAGTTGAAACATTTGGGCCTTCATATTGCAGACTTTTATAACAAAGATCTAGTCTGGTTTGCCTTAAATTGTTAACTCAACAGTATAAGAGATATCAAAAATGGGCTACTGAAATAAATGTCCACACCAAAATTTTTCAGGGATTAAAAAACCCCAAAACTTCTCTAAATGCATATTGCTAAATCTGTCCTCAGACTTCTCTTAGGCAAAGCCAAGGAAAATCCCATTTGTAACAGAGTTACTGTGTTTCTATCACCAAGCCAAACTGTTAATTTATACCATGATTTTTCCACAAGGGACGAGTACATGAACCTAAAATATTTCATTKTGTTTTCTATAAAATTTGTGTTAAGGAAGTAAAAAGCCCTACAAATCAATGTCTTATTTGTCTTATTCTCAGTTTCTGAAAAGATCTTTGTTAATGCCTGGAAAGCAATTACATCTGAAATACAATGGATGTCTCTGAATTCTGTTGTTGTATTCTAAACAATTGTTGTATTTTTTGTAAGCTGGAGGAACTTCAAAAGTTTGGGAGATTTAGGTCAGTTGAGTACTTAAATAGGAATGTTTTTCCCTGATCTTAAACAAAATGTTTTGATATGTAAAACTAGGTTGAACTATCACAAGAACTGCTTATGGGGGAATTTATGATGCCTCTGTTTCTGTTTAGCTGGAAAAATTACGATAACAGGCTACAGAGAGCAAGTACAGCATTTCTGGCTTGATGGAAGAGAAGAGAGAGAGAACTGTCATGCCTAGAACTAGTGTTTCATTTCTTATTCTGTCTGTGTGTTTTTCCCATTAAATTTGCTTTCCTTTATATTCCTATCATAAAGTCTTCAACTAAAACCAGACATTTTAAAGGATAATATTGTTACCTTGTCATAGAAATCTTTATTGATCCCATACAGTTGTGGAGAGGGCCAAGGCATAGGGTATACCATATTAATGGACCGTGTCCAGGAAATGATGGTGCTAATTGTTGTGACAGATGCCGTTCTAAAATACTAACTTTTAACACAATTCTGTAAGTGAATCTCCTGCAAGAAAAGAAGAGCTAGAAAGCCTTATCCTTATTTGGCTCTAGTATAACATTAATCTTTTCTCCCATCTTGTGAACAAGGCTAAATATCCAGATGATAACAAGATTCCCAATGCAATGCATCATTTTCTTTGCTGTTATTCTGGGGTGCAAAAATTTTAATCCTAGAAATTAATTTAAATGAGATTATTTAGCACAGAGGTCTCTGATTACAGGGGGAAAATAGAGCAGCTGTCAGTCGTGGAAAAACTTTGCTTTTTGCAAATCACATTGTCAGTTTTGTGCATCAGAAGGTTGCTGATCTGGCTGAAATGCTTTAAGTGAGGATTGCAGTGATTTTCCAGAAATAATGATAATAATATTATCTCTATTACATAACACTATTCACTCCAATAGCTTCCAGACAGTTTTACAGCTAAATGTACACAGCACTACTGAAATGCAATTACTAATAAAGTGGAAAGCTCAACCATCCAGTATGTAACACAACAGTGAAAACTCAGAATGTTTCAGCCAAAGGAATTTACTGAGTTCTGGGAAAATTTTTAAGGAAAAGTCACAGTGTCAAAACAGAGCAAATCAGACCCTGTTTTTAGAAACTGTTCTGAAAGATCTGCTTGTAATAAGTGCATTCTTTTCAGGTTACCCATTTAAGAAGGACCTGTCCTGAGTCATGTGCTTAACTCTTGTAATCTGGGACTCTTGATATTTTGAACCTTAAACAACACCATGAGAAATCACTAACTGTTTTGCAGAGCAGAGTATTATAAGCAGCATTCAGCCAATGAGCCAGCTCTTTACATTTATTGTACAAACTTATACATTTCTGAAGGTAATAGCTGCAATGATCTGCAATTAGCTTGCAGTATCCAACTCCTGGCTACTTCTCTCCCATCACACAGAAACATTCTTTCTGTGAACAAAATTAAAGCAGAAGTTATTTAAAAATGAGGGTTCCTTGTGGGACATCTGAGGAAACCATGCAGCAAAACATGCAGCACACCCTTGAATGCCAAGTCTTTTTTATCAATGTGTGTTACCCTATTGGCAGATAGATAATTCCATTAATACAATGAGACAGTGTAGCTTGTCCTGTGAAAGACATCTTAGGTTTGGTACACTTGTTAATATATTATTAAACAACTTCAGTCAAAGCTAATTTGACTACATGATGTAGTTGTAATTGTATATCAGACTCAGCCCAGCTTAATAACCCGTTTTCACTACAAGCTGGCTCCACACATGAAGGATGGCTCTTCATGTTTCTAGAAACGCTGGAGCTCAAACATAGATACCTGAGGAATGAAGACAGAGTTAAAAAAATTATTTGTCCTTGAAGTGGATTTGCCAGAAACCTTCTGAATGGCCAAGCCATCCCAGGGAAAACTTATTAGCACAGTGCTGCAGCAAGGGCTGGTGTCCTGCTTGGAGCCTGGCAGGACCCTGTTGTAGTGATATTTGCACTAATTGCACAAATTGCGCTCTATTTCCCCAGATAACAGAGAGTTGATTATAATCTACTAAACACAATTTATAATATTTCTATCTCAAATCTTTAAGGCCCTTATGCTTTCAGACAACTAGAAAATGCATCTTAGAGTGTTATTCACCACTTCCTCCTACAAGTTCAATTGTTCTGTGCCGAAAACAATGAAATGTTTCAGAAACAAACCACACAATTAGAAATGAATGAGCATTTCAGAATTGCAGCAGCTCATATTTTGTTATCCTAAATTAGCACTTTTAAATGCTTGATTTTACCCTACTGACATTAATTAAGCTCACCATGTGCTCATATATGACAAATTAAGGGAATTATATTTTTTTAAAAGAGCTCATCTAGCTTTAATTACAACATACTGTACATTACACAGAAAATACTGCTCCAAACTACTGCTTTCAATTCACATCTGATATATTCAAATTAATTAATGGCTATAATTTAAAATGATTAACAAAGAAACAAAGATAGTTAAATCGGATAGTTTAAATTACTGTATGTCCAGCTACTTGAGAATGAGATAATTATTGTCTCACAGCACTCATGGGAAACAGAAAAAATCATTGACTAAATTAATGTGGCATAAGCTAATTTTATATTTCCACACTGTCTGAATAATTCTTTTTCAAATCTGCAAAGTCTTGTGTGACATAACCGATCCTAATTTAGCAAATCGTCTTAATTCATGTAGGGTATGTAATCATTTGCTTAGTAGAATGAGAAATTAGATTCCTTTTTTCCTTTTCATTTGTATACCTTGTTCTCTTTAAATTAATTTATTCCAAGAAAGAATTTAAACATGAACTTTAATTTCATTTACTTCAGAGCTGTAATTTTGAAAGGCGGTTAAGTAAGACTACTTTCCTGAATCAGGGCCCATTTCACTCTAATCTTTCATTCAGAGTCAGTGAGGAACTTCTTTCTTCTATGGATGGTGTTTAACAAAAGCTGATGCAAAGACTAGTTAGGTCTTCTTGGATACCTTAATTAGTAAAGCTCAGCTAGTCTGGTGGTCCATACAGTTAATAAATTGCGGTCACGGGGACTAGTTTGGGATCTCTACCCAGCCCTGCATTTGCCATTCACATGTGAGGAAGAAGTTTTGTGGATCATTTGCTTATTAGGTAACTAATAACTGTGACCTCACTGTATTCTCCCAATGAAAACAAAAACCCAAAGCAAAGCTAAAATGTTTTCTCAAGTATATCTTGAAAATTTTACAACAATTCAAGGAAAGTAATTATTTTTTGAGACTAATTTAATTGTATCCATTTCTTACCAGTAAATATCCAATGAAAAAGAGCTGAAATTCAGGAGAATGAAAAAAAGAACCTTCCCTCCGCCAAAAAAAAACCAACAACAACCAACCACAAAACAACAAACAACAAACAAGGACAAATTGAGCCACTTGAATTAATCTGTCTGGGATTTCCCTTCAGAGACCAAGTGCCTAATATCCAGGTTTCAGGGAATTAAATATGTCAAGCAATCAATCTGGATCTTGCTTAAAGTCAATATACAGAGAAATCACTATATAAAGTCAATAAACACAGTCTCCTATTTGATGATGAAGAATAGAGAAGAACTCAGATAAATATCAAACCAGAAGAGGGGATAAAAAGGTAAAGGGAGATAGATAAAAATGTAAACAAAAAGATTTATCAAAGAGTGTCTCATGAATTAGCTATGTTAGGGAAAGACTGAACATGCTGATGAGAGTTGAAACCTCAAAATGTAGTATGCATGCAAAGCAGATATTTCATTTAAAAGATAGCAGTAATAAAAGAGTGACTTTTAAGCTAGGGAAAGTCAAATAGGCCATATTATCCCACCAATTATATGCAATAAACTTGGCATGCAAATAAGAAGCCTTACTTTTTTAACTTACCTCAAAACACTTTGGTACTTCAGATATTCCATGCTCTGAAGTTATTAAAAAAAAAAAAAAAAAAATCTAGAAATGACAGGCTGTTCCCAAGCTGTTTTTTAGATAAAGAAATAATAACAGATAAAGAAATCTAAGCACCAATAGCAAGTCTGGAAAAAAGGTAAATGTCCAGGACCTGTGGATATTGCCTTTGAATTTTATGATGTTTAAGGAGGACCCTTGGGGGGACATTTAATTTTGTTATACTCTCTTTTTCTGCAAAGCACTGATCTTATGATGATTTTACAGGCCCAATCACCTGTGAATCATAAGAAAAAAATTAGAAAGACACTAGCAGCCCAATTAAATTCCACATCCTCCTTTCACTTAAACACAGTTCAAAGTAGATTCATAAAGGACAAAACACTTCCTAAGTAATACTCACAAGAATTGTTCATGGTGCCAGATCAAAAATGAATCAATTTCTACTGCTTTTGCTGACTTCAAACACACTTGTAACAGAATAGGACAGAACTTCCTTTTTAAAGTCCCATCCCATACAGACACTTCCTTTCCTGCTTCACCCCAGGTACTTGAATGGATTGTTTCTCTTTATTTAAGGCTAAAACCAGCTGCCTAAATCAATGGCGTTAAATCACTCTTGTTTGAATTACAGAGAGGAATGAGGGGTGTCCATTGTCTCTTTTGCTGTTGGCACCAACCACAGAACATTTTGCAAAAAGGGTAGGACCCAATGAATCCATCATAGGGATCCAACTTGGAAGAACACAATGGAAAATAACCTTATATGGTGATGATGCCATGTTATTTTTATCTAACCTCAACAGTTGCTAAAATAAATATGTAAAGCAATCTGTGATTTCAGGGAAGTGTCTGGCTATAAAGTAAATAATGCCTAATATAAAGTGCCACCTAAATCTGCCTGACTCAAAGAAGTTATTTCACCAGAAAACACTTGGATTCTATAACTTATTCAGGAATTAAAATTTCATGAAATCAAGAAGATTTCAGTAAAAGTGAAATACCAAAACATTTATCTATCAAACAAACAAACAACATCTGAAGTGCTGAGAAGAAACACTATTCCTTAGTGTGTGTTTGTGTTTGTGGGGGAACCRAAGTGAATTTTTGCTAAAGTTATCCTTCTTATTTCAATTTTATCTAATAATCCACTCAGACAAAGCTTTAATAGGTCCAGAGAAATTTATGTAGAATCCAAAAAAATCAGGAAGAGCAAAGTTTATTCAGAAACAAGGCAATTATTTTTCATAAATGTTACATACTGCTATCAAGGGAGAAAGTTCAATGTGTAGGGGGAATCTACATTTGAAGAAGAGAAACCTACATTTGAAAAAAGAAGAACATCACCTAGCATTTTTTAGCAACAAATGGTGCAATAGACAGAAATTACCTCAGAGATTTTCTTTTCACCTTTAGATATGTCCCACTTTTAGGAACAAAACAAATTCATGAACGGTTAGACATCATTGCAATCTTTATTTCACTCCCTTCTTTAACGCAGGCTAACACAGAGCTTTCTGAACTGATTTTAATTTGAACTAGATTGCATATTGAACAAGTAAACCACATGGACCTTAAAACCATCAGTGAATCCATTAGAAGTCTGGATAAGTTATTCACATTGCTAATTGTCTGTTAAATATGTACACTTCACTCTTAGCCTGAAGTTATCTATCATCCTCCTCCAGCCRCTGGACATAAAACTTCAGCAGCATCCCACACTGGGCAAATGCAGAGGAAACACAGGTTCACCCGAGATTCTTCAGCTTATATATCCAAAGATCACATCTGACATCTTAATCTTTACTGCTCTACTCCTTATGCTAGCCATTCTCATGTTTTCAGTACATTTGTAGAACRTTTCCTCTTATGGAAACACATTAAATAAATGGTAGTTCAGTGGTTCGTGTGTTTCTGTCATTTTCCACTGCACTGAGGAAGCAGTGTCCTGTTGGCAACAT
This sequence comes from Phoebastria nigripes, assembly GCA_035582835.1. Taxonomy (NCBI): domain Eukaryota; kingdom Metazoa; phylum Chordata; class Aves; order Procellariiformes; family Diomedeidae; genus Phoebastria; species Phoebastria nigripes. Next base: position 408,320 of record JAYKAV010002857.1, on the reverse strand, counting down.
CACGCTTTGTTTAATCTGGATGAGCACCTAAATGTATTTTTTCTACTTCCTGTGGCAGTGAACAATGTCAGAAGATCATTTTGCCTGTAGCCATGAACAGGAGACCTCTGATCTAACGCTTATGTGTCCACTGCTATTTGCAGAATTCAAACGCTGCTTTTGAGATTAGTGTATCCAGAGCAATGCATGGGAGGACTGTGTTAGCACCTCAGCATGTTTGGCATAAGAATCTATTTTCTTTCTGCACAGACCTTTACTTCACAGTTTGTTTTTCAGAAATAAATCTGTTTTAGAATATTGTGGGACTCATAACATTAGGAAATCGAAGAATTCTTTCAGAGACCTCCTCATTCTTCAGAGAAAGAAATATCATCTTTTGATTCCAGGTTATTCCTTTTTTTAAAGTGAGAGTCATGCCATACAAAGCGGCTCTTAATAAAACAAAATATTTAAGGAATTAAATTCCATTTCAAAACTGTATAATAAAATATTCCAATATAGACAATGATATTTATAATAGGGAAATCAGAGAAAATCATAGAAATACTTTTCTTTAAGTGGGACAATTTTCTGCTTCTGACTGTTTTTATGTTCTCTTTCATCCTTTTGAATCTCTAATAGAATCTTGCATTAAATGAAAAGAAGATACTTCAAGAACTCCCACTTTCTAGGCATCCTTCTTTTATTTCCTTTTTAGGTGGGCAATGGGGGGGGATTCTCACAACTTTTCTTCAAATGTGTCTGTACTTCTGATTTGTGGGAAATTCACATTAAATGGGTACATCCTCTCTTCAGATCATATTTTTTTCTGAAAGCAAAAGTATGTTAAAAAAAAAAAAAAAAAAAGTTCTGCTAGTAATTTAACAGGCTTTTCACTGTGATCTTTCCCCACCCCAGAGATTCCTTTCCCGAAGAACAAGGTTTATGCTTCTAGTAAACATTTACTATACATTGTCTGTTCTCATCTTCCATCATAGCCTTATAAAGCCCTTGTCTTTGTTCTTTTTTTGATGAAGAAAATTTTAATGAATTATTAGCTGCAACATTTTGACTCCACTGTAAATAATGAAAATTGTTATGACTGAGACTGCATCTGACTTTGAAGATTTTAAAGTGCGTGTACTCTGCCTGTTCTCTTTTGCCTTGTTTAACTAGATAATAGTCGTTGGCAATTTTTACAACTTGGTTTCTATCCGGAATGATCTGTCACTGCTGAGATTACCAAGGATATTCTACAATACAACATTTCTTCATAAGTTCCAAAAGTGTTCTGGTCAGCACAATTAAATATTATCTAGCACACTTAAATTTTTAGTAGCTTGTAAGTTTGTGATGTGTGCATATGTCTCTTGCTATTTCCTTGAACATGAAATGCTGCTATTATCCTGGTCTTCTATTCCTTTGATAACAGGGTATTACTAGCATTAATCAAACATGAGGGTATTTCTTATTTTACTTACAGAGTTCTACACACACTTCACTTCCTATATGGTTTCATTAATTTTTCTCCTGTTAAAAAGGATTATGTGTTATACATATATTCCAGTGATGCTCTCTTCTAGGCCTTTTCCTCCAGCTTGCTTTTGCCTTTCTTTGATATGTCTGTACAGTCCATTCCTCCAGTGCATCGTAGAAGATATATAGTCATTTATCACTTTCTTTTTTTCTAGGCTTGCTTTAGATCTACTTATTAAGATCATAAACCTTAAAGTGTTATAATATAATTTGATCATAGTGCCATGCTTTTTTGCCTTCTCTAATTTCTGGGATACAGTTGTATAAAACTACAACTTTATTGCCCACAGTTTCATAATGATGCTTTCACTATCGTTCATACCTTTTTTTTCTAATTTGCACAGGTTATTCTATTTCTGTAAAATTTGTTTTTCCATAAAGAACTTTTTGCCATTCTCACATTTCTTTTAAACCACTTGTTAAATTGATTCACATCTCTTTTTTTTTTCCCATTTCAAAATATTCAGTTATATCTAATTCTTTCGCCTATTAAGTTATATGTAAAATGCAAATGGCTTTCAACTCCTCTCACTTTCATAGCTGAAATGTACACCTTGAAATAAAAAAAAAAAAAAAAAATAAATATTAGGTACTCTAAATGAAACAAACAAATGAATAAACTTCTCAGTAACTCCGTATCACCTGTTTCCTTTTGCCAATACTCTTTCTGAAAAGAGTGTAAAAAATGGAAATTTACTTTTCACACCTTCTTTTGCTATCTATATAGTGAGCTAAAAAGAAATTCAAACTTTTTCACAATTCATGTTTCTTACCTGGTTTTGRCCAACTTGACACTAGAAAGCTTAAAAGCCATTCATAGAATCATAGGATATGCTGGTTTAGAAGAGGATCCAAGAGGATCATTGAGTCCAACTCCTGTCTCCACATAAGGCAACCTAAAAGTTAAACCATATATCTAAGAGTGTTGTCCAAACTCTTCTTGAACACTGACAGGCTTGGGGCAGTGACGACTTCCCTGGGGAGCTTGTTCCAGTGCTTGACCACCCTCTCAGTAAATACCTTTTTCCTACTGTCCAATCTGAACTTCCCCTGATGCAGCTTTTTAAGCCATTCCCTCATGTTCTATCAACAGACACCAGAGAGAAGAGATCAGCACCTCCTTCTCTGCTCCCCCTCATGAGGAAGTTGCAGGCAGCAATGAGGTCACCCCTCAGTCTCTTCTTCTCCAAGCTGAACAAACCTAGTATCCTCAGCTGCACCTCATAAGTCATGACCTTTAGTCCTTTCACCATCTTTGTTGCCCTCCTTTGGACACATTCTAGCATTCTTATATCCTTCTTATATTATTGTATGTGTGTGTATATATATATGCTATATGCATATATGCATATATGCATATTGTTCATATATATGTTATTTATAGATATTATTTTTTAAGTTAAAGACTATCCTTATGGAAAATGTAAAGAATTAGGATATGAAAATGTGATTTTTGAATCACAGTGTTCCTAGAAAGAAACCTCAGTCCATCCCCTCATCAGTTCTTTACATTTTTGTAATTTTTGTATGTACAGCCAAAACTGCAATGAAAATCAGTGTCTACAAGCAAACACAAATAGCAGTTTTGACTTTTAATAATAAATGAAGTAAAATTTTAGTTTGTGGCACTAACCATTGTTCAACTAAACTTATTATGACTTTCCTTGTAGAAAAAAATTAAGTAAAATGTACATGTCCTCATTTTAAATTAGCAAGGTTATTAACCTTACCATGAGACCTCTTCTCTTTGCTCCACATATGTGAAACAATGTAACATTTTTGGTTAGTAACTAAATTAACCAGTTCAGTAGTAAGTGTATTTAGTTCCTACACAGAAATTCTATGTATCTATCTGTCAATACCAAGATGCCAATAGATGAATTATGGTCTTCCACATACTCATGTAAATGAAAGCAGAAGGGATATATTATTACAAATTACCACTGCCAACATGCGTTTAACACCTCTCTATATTTTTTTTTCTTGCATTCCTGATATTGTTTTTGAGAAATTCTTGGGTAGTGGCTTTTTGTAGAATGAAAAGTTGCTGTAGAATCCATTATCCAGTTAGACTAAAGAACCCTTAATGTCAGTCACATCAGTAAAGCTCCTTCAAGACAGCTCAACTTTTTCAAAAGAGTAGTTGAGTTTCAAAAGCTTTAGGCAGCCCTACAACCAAAGAAATGTTTACATAGATGTTACAGACCATTAGTTCATGATGTGAATTCTTGCCTTTTGGGTATTTTGAGAAATCTGTTATTTCATTAAAGTTATGAAAGTGTTCTAGTGTTCATTCTCTGTAACTTCCTATCATCAATAAGTCATAAGGGATTTCAATACAAAGAGTTAATGTGTGTGTATAACTGCTCTTTGGGCTTAAAAGGCCTAGTGAGCTCAAGAGACATTGAGCTATAGACTGAAAAAATCTCGCAGCAGATACTGACATAATAGACCTTAATGGCTTTCATTGACTCAGCTATCCACATGAACTAGCAAGGAGTGTCCATGTAGATTTTCATGCTGAGACATTCATAAAGAGATTTATCATTATTATCCAGGCCAGCAATTCAATCTTGCAATGTCTCTAGGTCCAGTGGATACTCTGAACAGCAACAGAACCACTTTGGTCCATTCAGTCAATTTTTATGCACTTCTCTGAGGATTTAGGGAGAATACATTTATTTTCTATCTACCTACACAATTCACAATACATTTATTTTCTATCTACCTACACAATTCACCAAAAAAANAAAAAAAAAAAAAAAAAAAAAAAAGGAGCTGGCCTTCCAGATTACTGTTGCATCTGGGCAAAATGAATTGAAAAGAACAGAAATTTCCTGTGAAAAGTTTACTGAAGAAGTTTTGGAAGCAAGGATAGAATATGCCAGGACAATAAAGGAGGAAGGAATATCAAGAAAAAAGGCAAAAAAAGGTGATACGAGCTCCTGAGAATAAGCTTGTTTGTATTTTTTGTTGGCTGTCATATATATTATAATACCTATTACAGTTACAGTGATTTAACTTTTTAGCATCTCTATTCTCATGCATCTCTAAAATAAACCTGCTAAGGAATCACAAAAGCTGAATCCTGGTCTAGGATATCTGATCAATAACATTTTGTAGGAAACGGAACCCATACTTAACCTTGACCTCCTCATTTGTAGCATGATGCACCTTTGTATAGTGGATTAGGTAAAGTACACACAAATGAAAAAACTGACAAAATCTTGAATTTACAAAATCTTCTAGGAACAAATAGATGTAAATATCTAGTAAATAGCCCACAAAAAATTGTGAAACAAATCATTTACAGAAGAAGGGGGCGGAAACCCAGAAATGTCACTAAGTTTCTGCAAATTATGTATTTTTCTCTTACATTAGTCTACAGATTTCTTTTAATTTTTTTTTTTTTTTAATAGTTTGGGATTTTAAGAGTTATCTCTATCTTGCCTTCATCTTCAGATTGTAGAATTAATACACGTTATTCAACTATGTCTGTAATACTTCTGGAAGACCTGAGAAATAGCAATAAACAAGGAAAAGACATTAAAGCATAAATATTTGCCAAAAAATGTCATGCACTTACCACAGCTATTTATATTCTAAGCAACTGAAAATTATAGTACCCTAAAGGTTCTTGATTACCCTCTTTTAATCATTGATTTCAAAGGTCTTTGGATTAGACTGTTAAATGTTATTTTACGAAAAGTGTATCAAATTCTATCTTTTAAGTTATTAATTGAATATGTACAGTTAAGAATGACTTCCAGGTGGTGGAGGAAATCTGATATACCTAACACTGTCCATGGATGCACCTTGATTTTGGCTAATTCTTTCTAAATGCTACTCGATACTATGTAGTACTAGATGTTGTTAACATATGAATGATACCTTTTCAAAGGGTTTTCAAAACTTAGTTTCCATTCTCTTGGAAATTCAGACATTTAAAGAATGCTTTAATTCTAAGACATTTGATACATTGGAAAACATAAATGTTGAGAAATAGATATCAAGGTATGGTTTGTAGGGCTGTCAGGCTCTTAGTTGTGCCCAGGGGAATTAGGAGACCTAGAATCAGTAACTTTCATGATTTATAAGTTCCGTGCCCCTAACAAGATGCCTAAACTTTCAAATCTTCCAATGTGGAGTCCCCAGAGCATGCAGCAGAATGTGACTAGTCTTGGACRCTCCAGTTCCTCAGCAGCTACTCAGGGAAAAAGGGGGAATTGGGCAATATTCTGACAGAAACAGATATGTGCTTTGGCACAAGTTAGCTGAAACAAAATCATTCCTGAAATATCTGGGTTTGACAACATGGATATGTTTGCTTCTCCTACCCCTTCCAAGGTGGAAAATTCCTCACCAATGCATCAGTGTTCCTCTAGTTAATTAGCAATCTCTCCTCAGAACAGCAGCAGGTTTTAGTCCCAAATCTCTTGGGTTGGCACAAATAAGCACATAGATAGTTTCCAATTTACTACTAAACTGGTTTCTACTAAGAACTTCTCTGATTACAGGTAAAAACAAACCCTCCTCAAAAAAAGTCCATTTTGATGAGTAGGACCAATGGTTTTCTTTCTCTAGCTGGTAAAGTTTCTTCACAGTATCTTCTGAAAAATGCTTTAAACTGTCTATGATGTTTCTTCACTGAAGCATTAATTTGCAGTTGAACCTGATGTTGTTATGTGTTATTAAGAAACAAAATCCATAGTTAGAAAAAGTTAAAATATATTGCTGAATCTGTAGCAAATATTCTGGTAGTCATACTAAATATTTCAAGTGCCTGTATCCAATGAAAATACATAACAATTTGATAAATATTTGTGGAATTAAAATAGGAAGGTAGGGCCAACAATAAAGATGTTCATGAGAAACTCCTTGGAATTTGAGAATTTGAAACTCACTTCATATTCTTTCTTCAAATGTAATTACTTACTGTGGAACTAGGGGAAGAAATGTGCATCCAGTTGTTGCAATTTTAAATGTTATTTTTTTCCACACTTCTGTCTCTAGACCTTGCTTAATATTATCAGAATTAGATTAAAAAGCTGTCTCTGTATTTTCACTAGCAGAAATGAAAATAAATGTGCTTTTTCAGATTTACACGAAGGATTACTACTTTGCTGATCTTTCTATTTCTTCAAATATACCAGAACAGATGTGATTCCAATTTCAAAAGTTGTAATGTTATGTTGGCATTTACACTGTATTTTATTTATTTTTTTAAAGAAGCAGATAATTTGAGTAAATGAAACTACATACTTACACCCCTGGGAAGGAGAAAAATATTATTTGCCACTATTGCTCATTAGTTGGGTTAGCGGTAATTTTGAATAAGTACTTGCTTCCATCTTCCTTTTGGATCAACAAAATATGAGATCTTCAACTATTTGAACTTTTTTTACTTTTAGTAAATTCTAGAATCCCAAAGTATTTGAGCAGGAGGTGAAATTAAAAAAGAGAAAAGAAATTTAGGACTGAAACAATATTTCTTAACCTAATAAGTATTTCTTATCTCTGAAATCTGGAGAATAAAAACACAGAGGAAGACACCAATTATCAGGCTTGGGTTTCTAGCTGAATCAGAGTTCTTGCTAATTTTTTTTTTATCTAGAACAGCTACACAGATTAACGACTTCTTAAATGAAACAATTTTTATAAGCCTTTGTTGGAACTCTTAATAGAAGCCATCACGGGCTGTTTTCAAGAGGTGCTCATTACACACATTTTTTCCAGGATTTTGAGTGTGCTGGAATTGCTAATTGTTGCTGAATTTTAGAGTACTTCCTTGTAAAAGATTATGAACCAGATCTCAAACAATTTAAAGGCTGAAAATGGACAGGGTTTAAGTTCATGACTGTGGTTTAATAGCCTATGGGAGCATGGTACAAAGAGAGGAAGTGTGAGAGTGGGACTGGAGTTAGATCACACTCCTCCCATTATTATTCTTAAGCTTCAAGAGTTAACCGTTGAAAAGGAGCTTTGATGCTTGTGTTAGACATTGCCTTTCACACTGTGCCCTGAGAACATGATCCAGGCCACAAGCCTGAGACATTTCCCAGCTGAATGAAAGTCATGAAAAAAGAGCTGATAAAGCAAAACATACCATAGAGTGAAACTGATTTAGGGTTTTATTAGTAAAATGAATACTTACCCATAASCTACATCTACTTTTAGACAGGCTTTAATTATTTGGTATCAGCTTAAACCAAAAGCAAAAGCACCAGATATTATTAGCCACAGTTGCACTCTGAAGAGTATATAGACAAATGATAATAATAAAAAACCCTCATGAAAAAAACTGTTAATGCTCAGATTTAAGAAATACTAAAAATCAAGAAAACAAGACRTGTGAAGAGCTGAAGCTATCAGTACAATTCAAGAAATACCATCATAGCATTACAATCCTGGTTTATTTTCCTGGAGGCTACAAACTTAAAATGATACATTTTATGATTTCCTAATAAAGAGTTTAATTTAACATTGATTTCTTCATACTCTACCAGTAAACAAAATCACTTCCTGAAGTTCATGCAGAGAATGAATTAATTCCTCTACCATTAGCTCTTAAAAGCAACATTCATTATGCAGAACTAGAAAAGAACCATTATGAATTATCTGTCATTTTCGTTTGTTACACAAAATTCTGAAAACAAACCCCGAAAAGTATAGCGCCACAAAAAGAGGAAAACCAAAGCCCTGTCTATTTAATATAGGCTTTGACTGGGTAGGATACCTACACTCAGTTCTCTATACAAATTAGCATTTAAACTTTCTGTGGGCCCCACCATACTGCCCCAGCTTAATTTTATGTACCTACAATGACTAAGCTAGGCCCACAATAGAAATAAGATTTTTTTCATATAGCACACGTTGGAAGTTGGATCTGAAGTAGCTGTGCTTCCATGAACCCACCACTAATAGTGATTTCAGATACCACAATTTGCATTGCACTGGATACAGAGTAATTCACAGATGAGAGGCATTTTGAGAAACTATCACCTCTCTCCTATGACATACTGTTCTCTGGCTGAGAAACTAGTAGCTGATCATATAAGAACTTCTTTTCTACTTTTAAAGAATGATCTGGTCAGCAAGAATAGGAGAGGAATTCTTCACCACAATATGGGTATTGACCAGCTTTTAACAGTCAGAGGCAAAATTATCAAAGATTAGCACCAAATAGTGCAGCTTTTAAAACAAGGAACTACCATGCTAGTCCACTGAAACCTGTTTCCCTAAAGCCAAAGAAAGAAACTTCAAGTGAGTTTTTTGTACTGTACTTCAAGCACATTGTATAGCGCTCTCAGCTCAAGGGGAGGGAAGCTCACAAAGGCTGTCTATGGTCTCCTAGTCTCTCTGGGCTGGTTAGTGGCCCAGAATAGCTCCGGCTGAAATTTAGTTGGTTAATTCATGTCTCAGTCCAATCTTTTCAGTTGAAGACCCAGCAGGCTGAGCTCCGTATTCAGATTTGCAAACACTGACACCCCCTGTTTTTTGACCTTGCAAGTTCCCCTCTGGCTAAACCTGAGGCTTTTAGATGGTTTTATGGCACCTGAATTTTTTTACTAAGAGTTACAGGGACTGCAGAAAGCACGTGAACCTCATCTCCTCATTGTAAATCAAATGATAGTAGGACATACCAGACATTGCAAAATGGTAAGTGAATGTTTGTGAGTCAGGGAAGACAATAATGCAAGGTTGCTTAAGGTGTTGCCCTGTCATGTTAGCGTGACAAACCAGTTGTAGCATCTTTCTGCTTGAACTACACGAGGGTATGACACTACATTTTTCACAGAACAGTCAGTATACAGTAATATGTGGCCATCACATTGTGCCCACACACTTGAATAAATCTTAATCTTTCACATCCTTTTACTGTAAGAAGTATTCTTGTTTCGATAGTTCACATGGAGATACTGGGGGTGGAAAATACTTTTCATGCAATGAAAGCATCAATGACAGCGTTTTGTATTGTTGGATTTCACAGTGTTTAGAATCAACATTCAGTTGATTTTGTAATCTCACACATAGTAGTTAATTAATCATTCATTGATCTCCTTATAAGAGAGATATGGTTTAGCAGGTTTCTTTTAAAAATCTTCYAAGCAAGATGTTGGACTTTATACAATTAGCATTGAAATACATGTTTCAGGGTCAGTTCTGCATTCTTGTCACAAAGGAAAACCCATTGATTTCACCAGCAATTGAAATGGCAGATTAAATTTTCTGTGTACAATTTTCAGTCTTTTAATCAGTAAGTACATCATATCTGTCTTCTTATTTTAATATTCAAAATTTGTAAACATATTTGTAACTTTGAAGAGTATTATGAACTGATACCGTGACAGCTGCTCCTAGAAACRGAAAACATTTCTGGTAAATGAAATCCATTCAGAATTAAATGCATTCAGTAGACTAGTGAACCAAGAAGTATGCTTGCAGCTTCTGTTGGGGTAAGTCTCTCCACATCTGAACTTAGTCCAGCAGCTTGATAGACTTCGAGTTGTAGTCACTGTGYGATGAAGTTACGATTCCAGAATACCTGCACAAAAATAATGTAAGTAATTAGCCGAAACCTAACTAGATCCTTGGCAAGGGACAGTAAACAAGAGTGATCTTGTTAAATGAGTCCTTTCCGGTAGGAGTAGACAGCATGTCTGTACTTAACAAAGATGAGGCAGGAAAGGAAGCCACATCAACCATTATGTAGGTTGCTATTAATCACAGTTTAAGACGAACAAGGATTTTATATCAAGTGTACTGTTGTAATTCYCTGCCTAATATCAAGTCAAAGTGCAATTTCTCACTGCTTCTTGGAATATTAGATTTTTTTCTATTTTTTCAGCATTTGGAGAGAAATACCAAGAGGATCTAACTCTGTTATGCTGGTGCAACAGACTTTGAACTGTCATTCCCTACAAAGCCATTGCCAGGACAGTGCTACTTCAAGCTTTAGTAAGAGCCATTCTCTAGTCCTCCACAGAGGAGTTCTATATTTTCAAGGAAAACTTACGTAAATTAACACTTTAAATTATGTCAAGAGATATGACCTATAAATTAAAAACAAATGAAGGATATGATTTTCAGAAGAGGCAACCTTGTTCCGACTCCTATGAACTGCTGTAGTGGCTGGATCAAGCTTCTTGGACTGTTTTGCTGAAATAATGGTGTGTTTTAATTAGAGTCAGAGAAAAGCTGCATTAATACACAACTTTGATGATCTTGTCATCCTGAGTGATATTTATTTCTATAAAAATGAATGCAATAAAAAAATAAGGTTGTTAAAAAAATAAGGTATTATCAGGCATCAAGCAGATATTGAACCACATATGTGGAAGAGAAATTATTTATAACTACCGGTTTCCACTGTATTTATGGTAAAATATTGCAAGCTGACCTGAAAACAGAAAAGCTTTGGCACAAGCACAGTTACTAAGCAGACACCGACACTGGTGATTTCCCTGGAAAAGCCCAGCGTCAGAAATTACAGAAAGGTTATTCTAGTTTGTAGCCATCTTAGGTATGCGGTTCCTTTGGTCTGGTACTAATCACAGCGATACACTAAAGATAGTACTCTGAAGATACCACACACAGTACAATCAAAATGGCAGAGGAATAAGAGACATTCAAATTAAGTTCATTTCTGTGCAATGGAAGAGTCAGTTTTGAACTGATTATGAGAGAATCAAAATATTCTCAGAGAAAGATTTTAATTTCCAAGAACAAGCATCCCAATTCTTCATCAACAAATTATAGGTTGTAATCCTTGAAATAAAAGGATTTGTCAGTATCTATCAGCTGAACAGAAGGAAAAGGATAAATTTTTTTGTCTCCTACTTCTTTCTACACTATGAGAAAACAAGTCTGAGGCATCTGTAAGGCATCACAATCTCAAATAAGCCGGCAAAAATGATCTGCAGCACACATTTAAAAAGTAAAGGAAAGTCCTTGAGGTAGGTAATCTGAAGGTTCTCACATCACATCTTCTTTTAAGAAAATACCATGGCCTAGAAAGTAGAATGTGGTAGAGGGAACCAAAAGATATGCTTTGGTTAGGTTTTACTACTGGCAGTGTAACTTTGCCTTCCTTCTATTTGTTTGTATTTCACATGGGAATTGTATGGGTGTTCATTATATGATGCTTTGCGATTTTACATAGGTATGTTAAAACTAGGAATGACTATTTCCCTATTTTAAAGATACTTCCCTTGAATTTGTTTTCCCCACATTTCTAGCTGTTTCAGATAGTTAAAAATGTTCCTGATTTGATTCCCAGATTACACACCACAATATTTCACTTCGTACTTGTTACATCTTTAATCTACAACTTCTTTCAGTCCTTAATTTCCTGGTATCTTTCATATTAATGGCTTCACTTATGAAGAAATTGAATTTAGTCCATATGGGATTTTCCATCGGTGTATGATTTTTGTAGATATTGTTACCTGCCACTATGTGCAATAATGCCCTTGAGAGGTGCTTGGAGCCAAGCTGATGCTCTGAAAATGTGCTAAATAGGGATAGCGCAGAAGAAGGGAGGAAGGTAGACAGAACTTTCTCCTTTCCTATTCCTATCACAAGGCTGCTGAAGCAATGGGTGTAGTGATACCATGATAATGCCTGTTTCTGGAATCGTCCATATTTCTGATGCAATTTAAAAAAAAGAAAACAGGCTTGGGTGTTATTTTTCTCAATTGTTACTATTAAAGGTCATACTCTTCATGGAAAGAGTTCATAATAACTTTTAAAATTCAAGGGGATAGTTGAAATAAATTCTCTAGGTCAAATCACAGTCAATACTGTTTGCAGTCTCAGAAATAGGTCTAACAGTTTGTCATTCAAAAATGATCTGCACAGAATCACAGCCATTGCATCAACAGACAAAAAGACTAAAATACTTTTAGAAAGAAATTTTCAGCCTAAAGGAAAACAAATATAAATATTGTGAAAAGACGGAACCTTAACACTACTGGTTCTACTGCCTCCCAAAGTGAACAAAAACCTCTTATGATCTGGGCATAGAACAAAGCAAATGAACGAGTTACTGAATCAAAATGGTTTGAGACACAGTGTCTACTGTGAAAAACTGGACAGACTCAGTTCCTGTGTAAAATGAATGAAGCAATGAAGAAAAAAGTAGGCATGTTCTTACATTTTAAAGAATAAAAGAACAGACTACATAGAAATTAGTCTTTGGAGTTCGCTGAAGTTGTTGAGATGTGTTCCAACCACTTTACAGACTTTGGAAGAGATGCAGTCAGTGCAGAAGTCCTGCTAGTATATCAAAAGACACTCTCAGATTAGTGATAGTAATGTTAATAGTAATAATTCTGACACAGGTTTTTACTGAGAAGCCAAGAAGATCGTGTCATATAATTCCTTTACTCTGGCCTAATCTGATCACAACAACTAAAGAAATAAAATCAGCGAAGATTTGGGRGTAAGGGGTGTTGGGGGGTGTCTAAGCCACAAGCAGGATTCCTGGAACAGCTGCAATTGGACCCACTCACAACTGTTTACCTTCCCGTCAGAAGCTCTCGCCTTTACTGCAGAGACTAGCTGAACACAGTGCAAGAGCTGAACTTTGTATTTCCAAGCCTGGTATAGTAACCTGAACCGGTATTTTATTATGCTAGGTTAAATAGCTGTTAAATGAGCAGCAAGACTTTCCCCTGCAAGAGAGGCAGAGTTGGCACTAGGTGGCAGGAACTTCTACGGCTGTCCCCAGGCTGACTGTCTCCATTACTCAAAAGCCAACCAGCTTGGCTCTACGTCTCAGTGATGCAGTGATTAACAACAGTGATGGTGGTTCTCCCAACACTGGTCCTCTGATTTAAAAGCGGAGGAGTTTCATTGGCTAATAAATTCATAAAAGCTGATGATCTTAGTCTGTATATCAGAATTCAAATATTCAGACATGAAAACTGTCTGACTTTTTTTTGTGGTAGAGGAGAAATTATCCACTGAAGTTTTTTATAAAGTTTAGCTGCTTAACCAAACTTCTCTTCCCTCTGATGTTAAGCAAGCTTGTCTTTCATCTTGATAGGGTTCACCAATCCTTATACTGATTTCTCTCTTACTAAGATCTAGAAAATTATTCTTAATCACTAATTGCCATATAAAGTGCAGCCTAGAGGAGAGAGAGCTTATTGGCTGCTTCTTCAATGCTAAAAAATGTTATACTTGAATTTTAAAATTAGACAAACTACTCAGTAGCAGAAGGATTTTCCATTTCTGTTTACTGATCTGTTGATCTACTGATCTATTGATCAATCGATCAATCGATCTATCTTTTAAAGACACTGTAAAATACCTTGTCTATCCATAGGTCTATAAGCATGTTTCTGTCTTGTCCCACCAAAAGGAAGCAATTTGTTCCTAAATGTGTTTCACATTAACATTGTTCTTTTCTTGATTTTATTGAAAGTAGTTCTGTGCCATTTCATCAGTTGTGGGGCAATTCATTATGTCAACTGTTAAAATATAGTCATAAGGGCAAAAATTCAGAAATACATAAAGAATGTGATACTACTGCAACATAAATCGAAAGACATTCCTGTTCTGTAATACATCTCCAAGCTGGCAGTTTGTCAGAAACTCTCTCTCTAAAAAAAGAACCTCTCGGTTAGCAAGCCTGGAATAAACTCTTACTCAAAACCAAAAGGTCTGACCCAACTGTTGGCATTATTCATATGAAATATTTCACCGGCATAATCAAAAAAGACTTTAACGTCTTGTTTCAAGTATTGTTGAATACAAATACTGCAGGCCAAGCTCTTTCTTTCAAAATAAACGAGCAGTTGCAGAACAATAAAAACAGTTGAGGCATTTATGCTAAGACATGAAAAGCGGAATGCCAAGGCGGGTTTCTAAACCACATTCCAAGCATTTTAAATGCCTTTTGATTGTTACCACAAATCCACCGATTGTTGTGAAAAGGGTATGTGTCATCAAGCCACAGGCGAGACCTTGAATACATCTGGCTCAGGGTTTGTGGCATTGATGTTAAAACACCGCATAGTCACAGTTATGTGGCAACTATTCCCAGTCCCACATCACCACCCTTTTGTAGGAGCATGTCTGCCTCTCTGCTAATGGCATAAATTAATTTAGAAGATCAGGATGAATTCATGGACTATATATACATTGCATTCTTCTCTACATGAAACACATTTATGATTTTAAAGCTACCATACAATGAAACTGCATTCTTTCTTCAGCCACTGTTTTCTGTGTTATCTTAAGACTCCAAATCCCCCTAGAATTTTCCTGTCTATTCCTTTCTGTTTGATACAGCATGGAGGCATGCTGTGTCTCCATATTTTAAGATGCTATTTTATGCCACTCTAAGTATCAAAATAAGACTGCAAGTAGTTTAAACTGAAACGCTTCCTGTATAAATTGCTGTCGCTCTCCAAACTAGTAATGGTGACGATAGCAGGGTTACTGGGGAGGATCTCACAGGTAGGACTTCTTTAATCTATTTTTCCCCAAATATGTTTTCTTTCTCCACCTCAAAATTTTGTTTGGGTAGGAAGTGTAAAATTTGTCTAGCATTTCGGTCAGGCAGAAGTCTGTCCAGAAGAAAATCCTCAATAAATAGCTGCTGCACACACACATTGACTTAGCAACTATCGTGCGTTTGATCTTCAGTGTACAAGAGTAGAGGACCTAATACCTCCTGTGTTCAGTGGCCTCATTTCAGTTGGTCTGGAGAGTCTATCAGTGCATGTGTTTAGAAACACATATCACTGGCCTGATGCATTGTGGGTTCATCAAGACTAGTATATCCTTAATTCTGTTCAGAATTTCCTGGATCAAAATATACAGGAAGTCAAATAAATCACTAGTGTCTTAGTTAACCATTGTAGATCTGATCCAGGAGAAAAGCAGCAGAATGAGATGGCATTTGCTGTTTTAGAAATAACATTAAATTATATAGTAAAGCAACAAAAGATCATAACATACTTTGTTTTCCAATGTGGGGGCAAAAGATGGGGAAACTGAATGCCAGCTGTAGGCATTCACCTCTAGATAAAAGTACTTCTGTGATGCAGATACTGCCTTTATCCTGCAGAAAAGCTTTCTCAACATTACATGACAGAGATGAGATTAGACCTCAGGCGATTAGAGGACAGATTCCCTGTCCCCTCTACAGACATCACTTGGCTTTAAGAAGTAATAGAAGAAAATCTTTAATTTAAAGTAGTATTGGATGGACTTCAAATGATCCAGTGAGCCTTGATATTTATCTGTTCCTCGTTGATGAGATGTCTGGAGGAATTTCCTGCTTCTGCTGTGATCGAAAATATTGAGACACTATCCAGAGTAGTTTCATAACTTTTCACTTCAGATGCTGCTTATAACAAGGAAGAACAGTCTTTGAAAATCAGGGGAACTCCCTCATAAAAAGTTTCAGGAATTTTCTGAGCTTCCTGGAAGTTCAAAATTTGGCTCAGTCAGCATTAGCAAGGTCTTGAGTCATATCTTCCTTTTTTTTCTGACGTGTCAGATCTTGCTTGTGTTTTCTTCACAAATAATGAAAGAGCAGAGGAACAACTTAAGAGACTAGAAATAAAACAGATGTCCCATCGTGGGCTTAGAAGTTGAAYTTTAGTCTTCTTTCAATAGTCTCACCTGACAAGATAGAACAAGTGTGTGCTATCCAGCAAGTAGAGAAAAGGGGATGGAAGCATAAGAGAGGAAGATTATTTGTACATCAGTGTAACAATATGTCCATGTTTGGGGGAATTCTTTTCCTTTGAAGACATCCTTTCTGATTAATAAAAATATAGTTCTTCTACAGAATGTGCTAATGTGGAATCTGAATAGCCGTGGAGCTTTTGTTGTCTGTAGAACACTTGATTTTGTTCTAAACTCTATGCACTTCAGTGAGGCCAGAAACAATGTTGTGACCATAAATCATTCTCGTGCTTTCAAAAACACTGCTTTTAAATTAGTGTTATTTCTGTTATCATTTATTGAAATATCATATACTAGGGTTAATGGACTCTACCTGTTGTATCCATTAGGGTTAGGACAAGGTCTAGGATTATATGGACAATATTCATGTTTCTGTTCTCAAATCCTTTGCAGGAAGTTTGTAAACTGGAGCAGATAAAACCTACTATTGAATGCTTCAACACATACAAGCAATTAATAAGCCAAGAAAAATGCAATGAGAACTGGAATCTGATTTCTCACCCAGGCAGTGTAAATGCTATCTGTATGACAGCAACAGGATGAAGGGAGGAACATTAACTCTAGAGAAAACAGAGGAAATCTAGGGAACATAAAAAGTTTTAAAAACTCCTTTTGCAGGCAAGGTGAATAAAGATACCAATGCATATGACTGGGACTACATGATACAAGGGAAAATAGAAAACATGCCAAATACTGTTTTTCTGAATTAACAAGTTAGCAGCCTAATTGGAATTTTAGAACTCCTAGTATTTGTCCKCATTGAGCAGTTCATACTCAATGAGTTTGTGTGGCTGGAAAGGATAGTGACACTGAAGAAAGAAAGGAAAACTGGATCTCAGAATAGAATAGACTGGAAAAAACAGGACAGAGGGGTCAAACTCAAAATGTCTGGGTCAAGGAATGGAAGCCAAGAGGACAGTTTCTGCTGAACCTTCTGTTTCCAGCAAACATTCTTACAGAGGATGACCACTTACTATTGCTATCAGAGATTAGTTCATATGCTGGCAGTCAGATTCGCAAATTTAATGATGTCAGCCATACAAAGGATGAAAGTGACCATCAATATTTTGTCACCAAGTAGATTTTTTGTTGGATAGGAACTGCTTTGGGGATTGGCATGTCTGTGGTTTTTTCTAACCTGCAATATTAGACAGCTATTTCAAAACATAGCCAAGTATAATTACACTATTTCAAAAGATTGTAAACTAAGATTAAGAAACACCAAAATTACGTTTTTCTGAGCAATCTGAATTAATCTCTTTTGTGTGTATGCACATGTTGACAGTCTTTAATTATATCAGAGTCATTATGTTTTGGCCTCATTCAGTGTTCAGGATGGCTATGGAGGTGAATCARAGTTGAAGAATGAGCAGTGAAAGGACCTGCAACTTTGTTCATTGAAGAAACTGCTTTGTTCATTGTTTGCTAAATAAAACACAATATGACTGGAACATCTGGGACTGTCTTCAATTAAATTAGGAGAATCCTGGGGACTCCAAGCCTGCAACAAATCTAATGTTGTACAAGCCTCTAACAGACACTGACTAATTTGATACTTTCAATTTTTCAGGTACCCACTGTAATATCCCAATGCCAGATTTGTAGAAATACTGAGCATTAACACCTCCCTCCTGAGTTACATTGAGCTGTATGTTGACATTTTAAGTGTTTAACAATGCTAATTTATCTGAAAAAACCAAGCCCTAGACTGTTTAATGAGGCACCCTAAATTAGTGAAAATGTTTGACCCTCATTTAACCTTGTGATATGCAGATCAATGAATTTATGCAATAGAAATAATATCCCCCTCCCTTTGTTGAAACATTTCCAAGATTAATTCCTCAATTTGTGAAATATTCATATATGATAGTGATAAATATGATTGAAAACTCATGAGAAAATTAATATTCTGCCTTTGGAGCAATGTTTGAATAATGCGCATGAAGTAGGATATTGGGCCACCCACTGAACAATAAAACAAAATATGAAATAGTTTCTCATTTAGAAAGAACAATCTATCCTTTGCACTTCTTGAGGCAGAGTCCCCATGAGGGGAAAAATTTATATGATCATGTAATTGAAAACTGTTAAAAACAGTTCTTTAATGTACCAAGAAATGCATTAAGGTTTCAATCTTAATCCTCCACTTTTCTCAACACTTGAATGTTTCTCTTGTAATAGTATTTTTCCTTTTTAGTTCTTTTTATGTATAATTTTGTATTTTGGTCTTCTGGAAAAAGAAATTTTCCCAGAACCACTTTTAAATGTAAATTCTGCCCTTGTTAAACACTTTTTTCTGTTCCCAGTGTCACAACTTGTATTGACATAAACAGCTATGTCAAGATGACTTGTCAATATGTTTCCCTGCTTGTTCACTCTCAGATTATTGTAATCTTCTGTTTGTGACATCCAAATCACTCACATTGCATAAGACTGCAAAGTCTTCAGAGGATTATGGCTTTTTAGTTTACACAAGCTGGGGGTAGTAAAGGAGAAAGAATGAGATGAGCTATAGGAGTATTAATTAATTTGCCATTGAAGTTTCTCTGCACAGAGGAAAAGGTTGGATGCACGACTGCTGTCTTGATGCAGTAAGGACATGACAGGCACTTATGAAGCAGTTGCTTTAAGTTGCTTGGTCAGGGTCTGTAGGGGTATATTCTCTTCAGTGCTTCCTTGCGACCTGAAGGAAAACCAGCTTCTTGGAAGCACATGGACTCAGTAATCCAAAAGTTAATATGGTTCAAAACTGTCTGATGTTTTGCAGAGCCTTCCCAGTAAAGTGCTTGGTGATTCTGTCTGCAAAATTCCTCTTGAATAGGCATAAGTAATGAAGCCACGGACAGCCACTGTGTGAGCCCTCTTCAAACCGATGACACAACATGGGTTCCATGTGTGCAAGCATAAAAGGTAAGTGAAAAACAGAAGTCAGCAGTTTGACATAATTAGTAAGCTGAAACAGCTGGAATGTGAAGGGCATTTAAACCTTCCTGAGAAAGGTCAGGGCCAGACTGAGAATTGGGTCATGAAATATGTAGCTAAGCCAGGAACATATCCCTTAGCCAGATCATTCAGTCTTTCTAAGCCCTTTAAGAGATATTTACAAGCTTAGTATGAGGCAGTATCAGCTGATAGGATTCCTACCAGTGAGGCAAATTCAACAAGCAAACTGCTACATTTATTTTTAACAGTAATGAATTTTCATGGAAAGACAGCTCTTTGTGAACTGCAGGCCTGACAATTTAAGCCTCTCCTCATATATGTCAGCCAGGTTTCATACCGGTGTAGGATATCAGCAAAGCAGAATAGCAAGTAGCCGTTTCTCAGATGCACAGTAGGGTCAGGAGCCAACACTGTGTGCATTTGTAATTCTAATGACCAGTAAAGATCAGAATGCTATGCATGTTGCATCGCATTTACCTTTGCAATTTACAGCAAGCTAATCAGATAACAATTTTAAAGTTCAAACAGAGAAGGAAATGTTTCCAGCAGATAACACTTTTTATAGCTATTCTCATAGCAAAACAATGCAAACTCTGGAATGCTTCCAGCTCAGAGGAATGTGAATGACTGCTGCTGAAGATATCTCCAGCAATTATGATGACTATCATAAAAGCATTAGAGGCATTGTGATAAGTTATATATTGAGAAAAGTGACTACATCAGCAATTAAAATCCACTCATGACAAAACAAACCAAAGATTGAACTGTGTCATCCTCTGGAAATGGAGAAAGGTTTGACAAGTAGGTTCCTATTCAATTTTGAACCTCTCTGCTTCTGTCTAATGGTGGTTGCATGATGTAAGACAGACCAGGACATGGCAGCTAGCAGTTTGTACTCAATACTGACAGACTCTTCAGACAACCCGCCCTAATTTCAGCCTGAGGATTGCACCAGGTACCCCTTCCTAATGTTACCCGTTTACTCCTCTGACAATAAAGCTGTATTCCAAATTAGACTTTAAGTACTATCAGAACAGAAAAGTATATAGCAATATGTTTGTGGCATGCTCTGTATTCACATTGTAGGTGCTACTACAGTATCGAAAGTAATCAAAGTWTTATTTTCCCCAGTTGTTGCCAATACCTGTTGATTTTCAGTTCAAAACTTCATGTTCAGAGGAAATAAAAAAACTGTAAATTGAAGAAGCCAGGTTTGGCTTCTTCTCCAGTTTACATCACATAAAAAGGCTGATGCAAGGTATGTGTGTGAAAAGTTGTGAATAGTAACAACAGTTTGTTACATAACTTAGAGAGCAAAACTGTACTGTTCTGTTTTAATGGCTTTCAAAAGAATTCCGTGTAATTCAACATTATCTCAATGCTATTTGAAAGATATTGATGTCAGTCAGAGCTATCTCAACACCATTAAACTACCCTCTGATAGCAAGGAGGTTGCCAGAGGGCACCTGAGGCCATTAAAGGAAGCAAGTTTTGCTTTGGCATTCCAGAAAATTCCGCAGAACTGTTAAAAACCTACTGAGGCTACTTTGACAATACCACTCAAACACTTCATAGCTCTCAGCATTCAAACTGTGCACTAGCTTAGGATTTTTCAGTATATTGCAAAAGAGCAATCACACACACAGAAGTATTGTGGTTATTAGTCATCGTCAGTTATATGAGGCGTGTACCTATGAGAGTGTTTAAAAGCAAAAGCAGTATTCTAATTCCTCATGCTGGGAATACTCCAGAAGGGAAAGTTTGAATGGTTTTTCTCCCCTAAGAATTCATATTACCAAACACTCTGTAAACCAGCTGTATGTATGTAGACCTTTTTTTCTGTTGTTTCCAGAATGTCTCGGATCATATTCTGCACTCCTATCCCGCTCACAGTACTTCGGGCACACACAGGAAACAATTTAAAACTGCTGAGGGACCTACTCCTGGAAGGAATCCCTGTGTACAGCCTTAACATTGTTCAGACTGCTTCCACTGAAATCATGCAACTGCACAGGTATGAGGCAGAGACAGATGCCTTTGCAGGAAAGGAGTAGTTTTTAATAAATTTGCTAAGAGCAAATGAATAAATGTTTCCCKCAAAGAACTAATACAAGTATGTTTGCCAAGAGACATTTCCTCATTCCCTGTTCATGGTTCTGAGGAAGTGTTTTGTTTAAATAAGACAACAGATGATCATATTTTCATGTTCTAAGAAAGGTTATCAGATGCTTGAACTAAAAATGAGGCTTGTGGAAGGCCTTGGTTAAAATATTTCCTACATGTCTGTCAGGCATGCAGGTGTGAGGGAACATCAAGGTAAACTCTTCAATGTTAAATCACTGTCATAAAGTCCCCCATACATCCCTTCCCCAGAGCTCTTCCAGAAATGAGAAGAAACAACACAAATTTTTCAAATTATTTCTGAAAGTTTTTGATCAGGCCTTTAATCTTTGCAAATTTCAGCCCATGCTCTGTAGATTTTATCTTGGAAACAGACTTTCCCCACTTTTTTGCTCTGCATGTTGCTCCCATCCCTCACTGGTTGTCTTGCTCTCTTTGTGGTTCTTACTTTTCAAGGGCAACCTTTTAGCACATTTTTCCTCTGTCCAGGATGTATTGCAATGTCTCCACCTCCCTCTTTCCCCAGGAACCAAGCTGACAAAGCCTGGGGAGTGACAAGCTTGGATACACAAACAGGAACAAGTAACTACCCACAGAAGGTGGGGAAGGACAGAGAGGGAAATCGTTTAGGAGTACCTTAAGAAGATATTGTTGCCCAATAACAAGCCTCATCCCAATTATCTTTGTAATTATATGCTTGAGGTCAGCTCAAGTTAGTTGAGTATGTGAATAAAACTTCTGCCCCATTTTTAAAAGTAATATCTGCATTTGTGACTGAGGAAACTGTGGGACACAGGAGTTGAATTGGTAGTCATTTACATTTGAAAGTGAAGTTTGATTTAGCTTTTCACAAAATTTAGCCTGAGTTCAGAACTGACTCATGGAGACAGAGCATCAGTGTTTACATTCTAATGCTTGGGTATTCATGACAGCAAATGCTGCACCCTATATTTTCTTGTAAACACTTAAATTTGCTAGTTCTTGTTGCACTGCTTAGTCAGGTAAATTATGCACTTGGGTAAGCAAAATGACATAAGATGACCTAAGTAAATAATCAAGAGACTCTAAGAAGTAACTTTTAGAGATCATGTATCACCTGTTCACTGATCATTAGCAGCCCAGTTATTTTCTGAAAACACCTAAAAATAATGCCATATAACTACATTGAGAATTTCATAATCTGTTCATAGAGCACTGGTAGATATATTTTTTCAGTGATGAAAAAGTTTTGAAGTATGTTCTTATTAACCAAACAGACATATTCCAATCAAGGCTGCATGATTACCTTATTTCAAAACACAGACTAGAATTTACATATATTATATACTATGCATACTATGTGTTATGCATTACCACTGTCAAAACCAGAGAAGTACACCACATTCAAGGCTAAGCCACTTCTGGGTTAATTTTATATAATGTTCCTAGCAGATACTTTGAATTTTAGTTTATATCAGTAGCACAATATCAAATTACATCAGTATACAATTATATTTACATAATAAGCAAACTATTAAGCTACATTGGACAGTGACCATAATCTGTTCTTATCCTTGTCCAGTTAGTCTTGGCTAATGAGCCCTAAATTAATGAACAAATACAGCTCTTACCAGCATAGTTCTGAGTAATCCCATTGAGAACAAAATTTGCATGCTGCCAGGCACTGAGGTGAAACACTGTAGAAAATAAGGCTGAACATTCATTCAGAAGAAATCATTTGCATATATCTGTACTGGGAAAACATGGGGAATTTTTTTTTTTTTTGGATGGTAGAACAGGTTACTCATAAGAACAAATACGAAATATTAGCAAAAAGAAGCACATTTTCTAGAAAACTTACAACCTTGTCCAGCTTGATATTAATAAATTAATGGTATAAATAGTAGACTATGTGCTGCAATTTAGCAGCACATAGGTTACTATCCAGTGCTCAACTAATGCATTTTATTTTGGTGAATTAATTTACATTTTTGCTGACATAAAGTCAATACAATGATCTGCACTGTTGCTAAATAATCAAATAGGATTCTTCATCAAGAATTTTCTGAGCACATCTATACTTCTTTAGTTTCTCCAGTTGTTGATCAGCCAAATGGAAAGCAAGGATTTCTCCCACCTATCAAGAAGTTCTTTCTGTCTCATTTATTTAAAAGAGAAACTTATCCAGGATAAAGCCCCCATGCCGTGATTATACATAAGGAAAGAGGGAGATTCAGAGGGGTTCTGTACTTTTATGTGCAGCTCATTGCTGTGGAAAGGATTGGAAGTGAGTGAGGAAA
Source organism: Phoebastria nigripes (assembly GCA_035582835.1). NCBI lineage: Eukaryota > Metazoa > Chordata > Aves > Procellariiformes > Diomedeidae > Phoebastria > Phoebastria nigripes. The sequence goes on along the minus strand of JAYKAV010002857.1, from coordinate 384,756 downwards.
AGTGGGATTATGTGGAATTCAGAGGTTTTGTGTCTACTGTCCTCAAAGCACCACTACTTCTTCATATAGTGACATAACTTCTCTCTATGATATACRATTATCCTGTGCACCATAGTAATGCTAAGCCAGTTTGGCCTTAGTAAATCTTGGACTACTTTCTACTGTGCTTCAATGACAAGGACAGAGTAGTGCAATTATATGATTATTACTGGACACTAACATTGCAGTAATTATATCTGTTAAAAAAGACAATATGTTAAAAATTTATACAGACATAATATTGCTAATGGAACCACATGTCTAAGTATTCTAGCACGCATGATGTCTTACGTTTATGAATTAGTAAATGCCTAACTGCTGACTTTTTTTCCCTGAGGGCAGAAGTTTGCATGTGTGTGTGYATGTAGATAGTTTAAAAATTACTATTGATTTTGACTGTCCATTCCCTGCTAAGCACCTACCATTCCTCACCYCAGGCTCAGAGGAATTCTGTAAAATCTCAGGAAAGGATGTTCAGACACCCACTATTATGTGCCTGCGATGTTAGAGACTGCAGGCAAGCTGGGATTTGCTTCCATTGCCTAAATGTAGTCTCTGAAGTGTACGCCGAGATGCCCAAAGGTTTGTGAGACATTCATGTGTTGTTAATAATTATGACAAAGGACCTACAGGTGACTCATGATCTTCTGTAGAAGAATCTCAGGAGAACTAGACAACCCTGTCTTGGTAATAGTATCTAAACTCATACGTAGTCAATGGAGTTTAGCTGATACAGTGGCTACCATAGAGGTATTCAAAGTACTCTATAGTAAACATACATTTGGTCAACTGATGTTTAAATTAACTGAATAGTTCTCTGGGTTTCAATAGCTGTATCAATTTCATACATTTCTATTGGCTATAAAGGAAGTCTAGACTATAATAACACTATAATGTCTATAAAGTAGTATACATTTAAGTACCTTAATCTGTGAGCTGAATCCCATACTATAGTCTCCAGAAGGGTTTGAGTGCCCTGTGTATTCCATGCCTTATCTGGAAGCCTCAAGTGAACTTGCTGGAATTCCTGGGACATCTCAGAGGGCCACTGCTGTCTTTGTGGGTAAATGAATCAAACCTTGGATGTCTAAAGTCAGGTGAGGTAGATCCCTTCCTCACCCTCTAAAATATAACAGAAATGTTTACTTGAGACTTGTCCTTGTACTTTGGTATTAGTGAGAAGTCAGAAACATTTTAATAAACAAATTTTATACAACCAAATCAAGTAGTATGTAGTCAATAAGAAAAAGGCAGACTAAAATTTCCAGGCTGCCAAACAAAACTTAAATTCTAATTCTAGTTTTGGATGCATCTTTTAGTGGCTGTTTTGCCCAATAAAATTAACTGATGTAATAGAGATTTGAATAACTATCTGATTGTTTAAATCGTTATGGTTTTAACTGAATTTGACAAATGTCGATTTAAAGGACATTTGGGTATCTTGTAAGAAGCTATAGCTGTCCTAAATTGCTATTTATTCTACCTTAGAGTATGAATAATAGTATGCAGCTTAGAAATAAAGCCAGCTTTTTGACACAAGAATGCCTTTTTGGAGGCTTGTTCAGTCATTCAAGTGAGCTTTCCTAAGAGAAATATTCTGTTAAAAAGTCCTGAACTTCAAGGAACAATTACTTGAAAAATGGCATCAATATTCAAATGACTTATCTGACTTAGATAACTTAAAAGCAAACATAAAATGAGCCCTCTCCTTGTTAACTACAGAGGGTAAAAAAAGGCTTTTTAAAGAGGTTTTATAGAAAATACGTGTACAGGGTAACCTACAAAGTATTGTCTGTTGAAAAGCGTGCATGTCAAGAACAGTAACTAAAAATCAGTCTACAGAACTGTATCTAAATAATTAAKTTTGTAATTTAATTACATAGCACTTTGTATCATAGGTCTCATGCTTTACAGGGTTTTGGTGTGATTTCCCTCTCTGTCAGGTAGGTGCACTTAAGTACAAAATGGAAGAAAGACTTGTTCAAGGTTTTTAGTGGCTTGCGGTAGACCTAATTCTCTCAAACCCAAACCTAAGCCCTATCCACTACTTGATACAGTAGCATTTTATTGAAAGAAACTGTTATATTCCAATTAGAGTGCCAGAAATGGTGAAGTTATAACTGTCGAATAACATATTAGTCCAATGACATTAAAGACATTGAATAAGCTAAAAAGACCCCCAAACCATTATCTGACTGATAGAGTGGTGTTTTTATACACAAGGTTCCTCTGAAAGTTGCATCAAGGAAACTTTCAAATATGAAAGCAAATTTTAAAAGTACATTCTAAGACAAAGGTGACGTTGGAAACACATAGGCATGTGATTCCATGCACGTGGGTAGCCCTACGGAAATTAATGAAACTGCTAAATGGTCTCATAAAAATCCTGTTCAAAAAACTGGAAATGCTTCCATAGACTTAAATGGGTCTTATCAGGTCCCATCCATCTGTGTGTTTTCAGGGTCAGAGCCTATGCTCTCATGACCATGTTTTGGAGCTGTACCAACCTACCCCTCTGTGTAGATGTGATTACAAACCATTTTCTGATCAAAATTCCCTGTGCTCAGTAAGACAGAATTTATTACTCATTACTTAAAATGTCCCTATATGGGCCTGACATTCTTCTATGTGCATTGTAGCTATTTCATCCATTTTCACATACCACTATGTGGCTGAACATATTGGAAGTTATTTTTAGATCTAAAACATATTACTGAATCCCTAGATTATATACCCTATTGGCACTGGACAGTTTATTTTTAATAACATGGATTAGAATAAGAGTGTTGTCATACCAGCTATAAGGCATAAATGGCTGGCTGAAGATTCCCTTTAGGTAGAAGACTATTGGTTTTTAGATACCTGAATGACAACATTTGAAATGAAAAATCTTGGAATGAGCTCATATCCTAAGATCGTAAAGGAAAACAGAATTGTATTTGTGTTTACATTATGCCACACTGCCACGTTGTGTGCCTCCTTCTGCCCCTTAACACTTTTACTGAGACTGTAAATTCCATGGGGCAGAGTTTTCTTTTCGTTCTTTGTTTCAACATTACCTGACAAGTGGGTTTCTAAGCAGAAATAACAAATAAAAATACATACACACTAAGAGAGGGCCTAATATGATATTCGTTGACCTTAATTTCTTTTCCCTCAGATGCCATTGAAAAAGATAGTAATAAGTGTATTATTATTCTGTTTTAATTGTAAGCTCAGATAGCTCATTATTAAATAAACCCAAAGTAAACTATCTGTTCATTTTTTTCTTGCACAAGCAGCTTCTCATAAAACCAATCTTTTTCTCCTCACCTTGGCCAGTCTCTCTCAACTCCCTCATGTCATTTGCCAAAAGCTTTTTTCTCTTACAAAACCGTATCACAAATCAGGAGAGCTTTATGTTCTAAATAAAGGAATTATAAAGAGGCTATTTTTCCTTGTCACGTCCCTCAAGATAGCTATTTTGATGTAAAATACAGGAGGAGAAAAAGAATGCAGTTACCACCTCAGTGCAAAACCTTGTGACCCCAGAATATGCTAAGGATGTGTTTGATTTTTCTCAAATTCATAAATCATGTTTATGTTGATTGTGAATATTCTGAAACTACTGGAAAGCAGGATGATTGTACCGCTCAGCTAGTAGTGTCTCTGCAAAGAGGCAGTTCTTATTAGTTGTAACACAGCACTGCACAAGCAGGACTTTGTTCCAGTCCCCATCTAGGCCCCAGTCATGACAAGAGCTGTGACGAAACGCTAACATGCAACAGTAAAATCAAAGCTAGCGTACAGGTCTCTGCACCAAGCTCCACACAATGTGACGTATAGATACAAGCTTAATTCTTTCTTTAGCGAGATAGAAGTCTAAAGTTAGGCACTTAGTTGCTTAAATCTCCTCGAGTGGCCAGCAGAAAGGGAGACATTCCTCTAGAGAGATCTTAAGTAGGGTGTCCACTGAGTGTGTAAGGAAGCCCAGGCATGCTAACCTCCTAATGTAGGTACCTAAAATAAGGTGCCAGCTTTACTTCCCATAGTCCACATAAAATGCAGTATATAACCCTTTATTTATTGCTCCTTACTGCAAATTTAACCGTAATGATCACTGCAAAGAGATTAAGAGCAGGGATCTGTTGCCCTCCCCCGTGCCCCTTGCAGGCTTAGATGTAAAAGGTCTGAGAGTTTTTGTCCCCATAGCCCAAGGCAAAAAGACGTGAGAAAGATTTCTTGGATAACTTTACTCCACTAAGCAGGCAGATGAAGCTTGTAAAGATCTTGCTATGAACAAAGGTAATCGAGGACATCTTGATCCAGACAGAAACATACAATATAGTGATACTAAAAGAGACACAGAGATTTTAAAACTCAACCTTCTAATGAAAGCCCGTGTAACATATGTATGTTTAGAGACTTATATTTCCAATGACATCTGTTCTGTTTAGCACTCTTTTCTCCATGTGTAGACAACAGATGGACTGGCAGGCAACTAAACATCATTTGCACATAGAGGATTTATTTTTCATATATTATAATGATATATAGGGATGATACACACATTTCTGGAAAACATCAATCGCCAACAAAAATGGTGCTTTAACATATCTCAGCTAACTCTCTCTCTGTCATTCTGCAACAAGGAGGAAGACTAGCGTGCTTATGGTAGATGCACTGAAAGGAAGGACAGCCAAACCATTGGACTAGAACTTAAAAGAACAGGACACCTGGCTCTGCCACAGGCTTCCTGCGTGATTTTGACCATGGTGCCCATTAAGCCTCAGGAACGCATCAGCAAAATGTGGTAACATGTCTTGCACAGCAAAGTTGCAAGGAACAACAGCGTGAGATTATGAAGTCTGAAGAGACTTGTATGGAAAACAGTCTTGTCCCCAGTCTCCCTGCTGCAGACATTAACAAGCTGGGAATTATACACTGTGTGTGCAGCAGTCACCCCTCATCCTACCCAACATGAGGCTTGAATCATTAATATTTTTTAAGTGTTCAGATGTTTTCCTGATGACTGATGAAGGAAATACTYGTATAAAGAAAATACATAATCCTTTAACAATAATGGGACTTAACACTATTTCTGGACTACTAAATACTCTGGATMAGAATCTGTTCTCTAGACCTGCAGCCAGCTGAAAAAGCACAGTTCATGGTGATAATGTCTAATCTCGCTTACCTTCCAAACTGTTGTGAACAGTCCCTGGCCTGTGCAAAATCTACCGCTGTGCCTAGGAATTGTTGTGAATTAGCATGAACCATTAACAAGCAGGGGTCCTAGCAACTTAGTGCCCTGGTCCTTAAGCTACCTTCAAACTTGGTAGGACTGTGAAAAAACCTGACTGAGGATAAAAGTCACTACTTGTATCACAAAAAAGGAAAATATGGAATAATTGTATTTTTATAAACCCCTCCAAAAGCACTTTGACACAAATTTATTTCCCCTGTATGTCAAACCTCACTGTTTCCAGTGGTTGGCTTGGGCTTTGCCCGTTAGAGAGAAGAGTCAGCTTGAAACAGTCAGGTATCTCAAGGGAAGTGCTCTTGATCAGAATAGCTGGTGTTAACTAATTCATGGCAGAACCTGTTTTAAGGACAGAGCTTTTAAACAGCCATTTTATCCATCTTATTGATTCCCCCACCTTACTTACAAACAAATGACTGTAATTTGCTTTTACCTGTAAAATTTTGCTTGTAAAGTGTTTTCTTTCATCAAAATACATTAAGGAGCTATGGGGAGAGGAACCAACCTTTGTTTTCTTTGTTTTTTCTTAAACAAGCAAAAGCTTCTCATAGTTATTTTAATATAATTTGCCCCATTGTTTGCATAATTTTTGATACGTAAAGTCTGTTGACTAATTAACTTTAGTTAGTCAGTTAACTTGACCACTCATTTTAATCAACAGAGGAGTAAAAGTGAAAGTTTCGTGCTCTCACTTCAGAAAGGTCAAATTTTTCTTCCTATTCTCTTTTTCTTTTTCTCTGTCTCTCCCTCTGGATGTGAATATATGCCACATCATCACTGGCTGGATGCCAAACTCACGTCTTTGGGGCTGTGGCTGCCTGATTCATTGTTCCAGCGCGACTTCTCTGGCTCTATCCATTTAGTTGGATGCAGTAGCTCTCAGGCACTGTATTTGCATTCCTCAGCATTTTCCAAGCCATTTCATTGGAGACAGTAAATATTAATTAATGGTCTTGGAATTTGTCCAATAAATTGCCAGTGAGACACTTCAGGTGCTGTTAACAATATTACTATAACACATAGACTGTGCAATATGTCACATTTTGATATCCACTATCATGTTTCTGAGAAAAGCAAATATTTATATATCTTCAAAAAGCTAAAACCAATATTCAGAGTTTTAAACAGGATGTGGTGGGTTATYACTTTCCAAGTCTTTCTCCTTTTTACTCCTTTCCTAATAATTATTCCTATAGAAAATTCACCAACAATTTTTACTTGATATTTTTAAGGATATTCACATTTCAGACATTTCAGTCAACTACAGTCAACCAATTTCTAATTAAACCATGGGCCTGTATACCAAAAATACATTGATGCTTGACGGGAAAAAATCATGGTACAGACACTGTTTAGAGATTAATCAGTAACTTTCCAGCAGTCAGACTGAAAGTATAATGCAATGTAAAACCTGACACAGGTTGTGTTAACATGTACTTCCATGAACAAGACAAAGGCAAGTGTTACACCACCAGTAACTGTACCTCCAGGAACCTTCTCCAGTTGTCATAAAAGACCCATCATGTTGATTTTCTGCACACAGATGTGTTAACAATCTTTTGAGAACTACTATATGTACTCAGTAAATTGACATGAAAGCTAGCATGTCAGTGGATCTCAAATCTCTAAAAACATTGTCTTAAGAGCCAAGGATGTATTTTAGAGATTCATGGTAATTATAAAAGCTGTTTTAAAACTTGTAGACCATTACTTTTTTCCAGAAAGGAATAACATCACTATTTGTATCTTGTGACATTCACCCTGTGTTCCAGCCAAAATCATTATAGTTTAGGGGACTAAACAAATGTTTCTTCAAAACATCTCACTTCTATAATAATGCTTGCCAAGGCACCTATACTCTACAGAAATGCAGTCTCTTTCTTTAATAGTCATGATATACAGTTCCAAGGGTAAAGCACGGATCCTGAAGTACATTTTTAAGGTAGTCTGGTTTCCATTGCCATATTTTAGCAATTTGCTTCACTTTTGTAGAATCAACAGTAATAATTTTTTTTAAGAAATGTTACCGGGTAGTACTTTACTTTTTCTAACAAGATTAGCATTAGATTTTGATTCTATTTTCTTACTTGCCAGCAACACAAAGCAACACAGTTCTTCAAGTTCAGCATTTTCTTTACCCACTGTATTATAATCAAGATTGGGATTGCCCATATAACTTTTACCCTAGTATCTGTTTTGGCACACACTTTTAATCTAGTGTTTCTTTGAAAACTGTCTCAATAATTACAGAGGACTGCTTATCCTTTACAATTATATGAATTAGGAGAGGAATTTCTGTGATTCATTACCAGTTTAGTCCATTTCCCATCCATTTAACTCTGAGACCAGAGGCTGGTGGTGCCTTTGCATTTACAGTAGAAAATACACAATTTTTTTCATAGCCTGTTCAGAGAGCTGGTGCCAGGTGTTTCTCCTTGCTCATCTCCTTAATCTGTGTCAGATTGGTAGTGCATAGAGATTCAAGAAAGTCAGCTTTCCAAATACAGTCAGGAATAAAACATTAATCTGTGCAGTTTTACCAAATTTGACCTGTGTCAGAGTGMAGCTTCTCCTTAAAAATACCTTGTGCTAGTTCTCTGTCTGGCTAGTCCCATGTAGATGAAATCATTCCTAATTCCTGCTTTTGCATGAACGAATGCTTCCACATAGGCATAATCCATGTGCTATTACCTCATCGTGATACCATCTGAGCACCTCACACTTACTAATGAACCTTATCATCACAATAGTCCTGTTTCTAAAGATGAGACACTGACATACAATAAAAGATTAGTCCAAGGTCATAATGGGAATGTGTCTGCACTACATACTGCAGTACAGAATAGAAACACTCAGGGTAGTCGTACTGTTCTCAGCAGGATGAACATCCTGCATTATTTGCCTCTGTCCTTACCTGTATTGTTTTAGATATTTAGGTGAGTTACTTTGGGTATCTCTAGGCTTTTCTGCAAACTTATTTTTAGATTCAGTCTAATATGGAGTTATTCAGAAATAGCTGCTGCAGAAAAGCTACTCCTTAATAATCCTGTTTGGACTCTATTCTGGAGCAAAAGAAGCTAATTTACTTCAAAAAATGTTAAAACTAGTTTTAAAATCCATCTTATCTTACAAGTGCATGTAATTATTTAAAAGAATGCAGAAAGGCAAGCAATAAAATAAATAAATTTTAATAAAGGGAGAAAAGCATCTGCAAATCCTGAAACACCTGGTGTCTCACCTCCTTTTAAACTGTACTTACTCCACATACTTTAAAGGTGTAGTGCTGTTAATGCATGAAATGGTTATCATGTAGGGTCTGAAGACTGGTAAATGCTAACAGCTCGAGTCTATACATAGCTCTGCTTATAATAGAATTTCAAATTTCTGGGTACAAATAATAATATGTAGAGGGAAGCTTCAGGACACATAGGATCAAAGTCTTGAGTTAAAAAAGTAAAAATCTGTTTCTTAGAATCATAGAATCATTAAGGTTGGAAAAGACCTCTAAGATCATCGAGTCCAACCGTCAACCCAACACCACCATGCCCACTAAACCATGTCCCTAAGTGCCTCATCTACACGTCTTTTAAATACTTCCAGGGATGGTGACTCCACCACTTCCCTGGGCAGCCT
>JAYKAV010002857.1:262947-375679 GCA_035582835.1 Phoebastria nigripes | reverse complement strand
TAAACAGTCCCAGTTCCCTCAGCCGTTCCTCATAAGACTTGTTCTCCAGACCCTTCACCAGCTTTGTTGCCCTTCTCTGGACACGCTCCAGCACCTCAACGTCCTTCTTGTAGTGAGGGGCCCAAAACKGAACACAGTATTCRAGGTGCDGCCTCACCAGTGCCGAGTACAGGGGCACGATCACTTCCCTACTCCTGCTGGCCACACTATTTCTGATACAGGCCAGGATGCCGATGGCCCCCTTGGCCACCTGGGCACATTGTCGGCTCGTATTCAGCCAGCTGTCAACCAGCACCCCCAGGTCCTTTTCCGACAGGCAGCTTTCCAGGCACTCTTCCCCMAGCCTGTAGCATTGCATGGGGTTGTTGTGACCCAAGTGCAGGACCCAGCACTTGGCCTTGTTGAATCTCATACAGTTGGCCTCAGCCCATCGATCCAGCCTGTCCAGGTCCCTCTGCAGAGCCCTTCCTACCCTCAAGCAGATCGACACTCCCGGCCAACTTGGTGTCATCTGCAAACTGACTGAGGGAGCGCTCAATCCCCTCGTCCAGATTATTGATAAAGATATTGAACAAGACTGGCCCCAAAACTGAGCACTGGGGAACACCGCTCATGACCAGCCGCCAACTGGATTTCACTCCATTCACCACGACTCTCTGGGCCCAGCCGTCCAGCCAGTTTTTTACCCAGTGAAGAGTACACSKGTCTAGGCCATGAGCCGCCAGCTTCTCTAGGAGAATGCTGTGGGAGACAGTGTTGAAGGCTTTACTGAAGTCCAGGTAGACCACATCCACAGCCTTTCCCTCGTCCACTAGGCAGGTCACCTGGTCATAGAAGGAGATCAGGTTGGTCAAGCAGGACCTGCCTTTCATGAACCCGTGCTGGCTGGGCCTGATCCCCTGGTTGTCCCGCACGTGCCGTGTGATGGCACTGAAGACGATCTGCTCCATAACCTTCCCCGGCACCGAGGTCAGGCTGACAGGCCTGTAGTTCCCTGGGTCCTCCTTCTGGCCCTTCTTGTAGATGGGCGTCACATYGGCAAGCCTCCAGTYRTCYRGGACCTCCCCCGTTAACCAGGACTGCTGATAAATGATGGAGAGTGGCTTGGCAAGCTCCTCCKCCAGCTCCCTCAGCACTCTCGGGTGGATCCCATCCAGCCCCACAGACTTGTGAGCGTCCAGGTGGCGTAGCAGGTCGTTCACTGCTTCCTCCTGGATTATGGGGGGTTTATCCTGCTCGCCGTCCCCGTCTTCCAGCTCAGGGGGCTGAATACCCTGAGGATAACTGGTCTGACTATKRAAGACTGAGGTAAAGAAGGCATTAAGTACCTCAGCCTTTTCCTCATCCTCAGTGGCAACGTTCCCACCTGCATCCAATAAAGGATGGAGGTTCTCCTTGGCTCTCTTTTTGTCATTAATATATTTGTAAAAACATTTTTTGTTGTCTCTAATGACAGTGGCCAGATTGCGTTCTAGCTGGGCTTTTGCCTTTCTGATTTCCTCTCTGCATGACCTAACGAGATCCCTGTACTCTTCTTGAGTTGCCTGCCCCTTCTTCCACAAGTGGTAAACTCTCCTTTTTTTCCTGAGTGCCAGCAGGAGCTCCCCGTTCAGCCAGRCCGGTCGTCTTCCCYRCCYGTTCTTCTTACGGCATATGGGGACAGCCTGCTCCTGYGCCTTYAAGACTTCCTTCTTGAAGAWYGTCCAGCCTTCCTGGACCCCTTTGCCCTTCAGGACYGTCTCYCAAGGGACTCTCTCGACCAGTGTCCTGAACAGGCCAAAGTCTGCCCTCCGGAAGTCCATGGTAGCGGTTTTGCTGGCCCCCCTCCTTACTTCACCAAGAATBGAGAATTCTATCATTTCATGGTAGCTAAGCCCAAGACAGCCTCCGACCAGCACATCTCCCACCAGTCCTTCTCTGTTTGTAAACAGCAGGTCGAGCGAGGCACCTCCCCTGGTAGGCTCCCTCACCAGCTGTGTCAGGAAGTTGTCTTCCACACGCTCCAGGAACCTCCTAGACTGTTTCCTCTCTGCTGTGTTGTATTTCCAGCAGACGTCCGGGAAGTTGAAGTCCCCCACGAGAACAAGGGCTAGCGATCGTGAGACTTCTGCCAGCCGCTTGTAGAATGTTTCATCTGCCTCTTCATCCTGGTTGAGCGGTCTATAACAGACTCCCAGCAGGATATCTCCCTTGTTGGCCTTCCCCCCCATCGTTACCCATAAGCACTCGACCTTATCATCATCACAATCGTTAAGCTCTAGACAATCGAAACACTCCCTAACATACAGAGCCACCCCACCGCCTCTCCTTCCTCGCCTGTCCCTTCTGAAAAGCTTATAGMCATCCATTGCAGCACTCCAATTGTGAGAGTCACCCCACCATGTTTCTSTGATGGCAACTAAGTCATAGCTGTCCTGCTGCACAATGGCTTCCAGCTCCTCCTGTTTGCCGCCCGTGCTGCTTGCATTGGTGTAGATGCACTTGAGCTGGGCTATCAATTTTGCCCCCAACATTGGCATGCCACCCCTAGGCTTGTCTCTAGCTCTTCTCTATGGCAAAATTTATTGAACAAACCAGAATAGTCGTTGGATGCTGTGATGATCAGATGTTCTCTTCCTGTCCTCTGATGGCCTGGACAAGGACACTCAAGTCTTTTCAGAATTTTGCCACTTTCCATACATGTGTCTCAGATACTTCTTCCAAATCTAATTAAAACATATGCATTCAATCACAGAGATTTTTCAGAATACAACATCTGGCATTCTGTTGCAGAAGAGACAGCATTGCTTTAGGAATCCAAATTTGATTCTCAGTGTTGCCTGAGACGTACAGATGCCCTTTGACACATCAATTTGAATATAAATTGCAAAGCCAGGCACTAATTTCCAAATTTCAAATTTACAATTTCCAAAATTTACCATTTTGGTGTTTATTGTTAAGCTCTAGAAAGATATTTCTAAACAGTTGAGGGGCTGTACTTCAAATGGAACAAGTGAGTTGGGATGTGTTGGTTAGTTTTAACTGGTGCTACAGAGTAAGTTACCTTCTCTTTCCTGTTATTCTTTTTCCTATTCTTTTTCCTAATATTTTCCTATGTTTTCTGTTTACTTCTTCCAATCAACAGTCTTCATAATTTTAAATTCTAATAAGAATTCTGATGGGAGATGGAGTTGCTCAGAACCTCTGAAAATCCAGCACTTGGTACCTTGTGTTGGGACAAAATCTCTTGGAAATTTTGGTCTTCATTCTCTTTGCCTGCCTTTTAAGTCAGGTATGAAACACATATACAGCTAGATCCTCAGCAGGAGCAATGCCATGTGGCAAAACCAGAGAAATGAGGAAGATCTCATGGTTGGAAGAGATGTGACTCACTCAGTGCACACCACTGATATTTGGAAAGACTGAAAATTTTAGTACTGTTTGTAATGTTTTGAGAGAAAAGGAACCTGTTCCCTACTTTTTTTTTTCATGAAGATGCTGTGTGCATGCTTGTTTGCATATAATTGGTACATGGTGAAAATAACACAGCTGCTGTAAATAACACAGCTCCACTGACTTCAGGATATACAATCTGTGGATCACTCCACATGTCTACATCATGGTGCTATGAGTTTGAAATCAGGACAGATACTGAAGTCCTTTACAATTTTTGCATGAAAGGTTTTATAACACTTCTCCCTCTCCACACTGCACCCTGATGCTAAATAAACTCAGCAAGGTGACTAAAGGCAAAAAAACCCTCACCTTGCAATCAAGATGTTTATCTTCTACTGCCTCAGTGGAAAGAAATGTGTACATTAAATGTGTATGTAGTTATGCATATTATATAAATATACACACATATTAAATAGCATCTCCTTTCCTCATTAACACTTATGTGTTTTGGCAGGCACTACAAAACAAACAGGTGGTCTGTTATGAACTGATAGTGTTGTCAAAGTCTGAAGAGCTGAGGGAAAAAAGTCACGGCTTGCATTCAGCCAAACTCAGCGTAATTGTTATTGGCACTTATTGCAATGAAACCTGTCAGGGATGGAAAGAAAGATATGTCACTGTGTCTGGCCAAACACAGGAGGGAAGAGAACAGAAATGTTTATAATTCATTTGTATTTAAAGTTCTTCCTGGTGGAAAGCCCATCTCCTTATTCTTCCATGTTTGTTTTGTAAGGCATTCATACTTTATGAATTTTAATAGAACCTAGCCAGCTATATTACAATAATGTACAAACATCTGATGGAAAACTCTAACTGCCAGTCACCACACGTTGTGTCTGGATGCTCCCTCTAGTCCTGTATCCTCCTAATATTAAATCCCAGGTGCTTCAAAGAAAGATGTGATCACTGAAATGTGTTTACTGGAATACTTCTATATATAGGGAGAAAATTCCTTCCTGATTCCACTTGTTCAAGCTGTGCCCTGGAACATCTAGATAAATAGTACCTGTAACACCGCCACTTCAGCCACTATTTTTCCATTTCTCATTATGGTACATTTAAATGCATTTTTTTCTGAATAAGAATTGAAATCTTGGAGGGGAAATATTAATCTTCACAGTAACTTATCACAGACTTCATGTATTAATTATATGGTGAGTAAAATAATGACTCCGTTTATAATACTTCTAAATTTCATTGAGCACACAAAGACTTACACCTTCTTAAGACATCACACCACAGTGCAGTGAGTGTGCCAACTACTAACATCACAGGCGGCAGCGTATCACAGACAGTCTGTGCACAGCCTTGATCATGCCAGTGAAAAGGAGGGGACAGAATGGAGTCAGTACTTGGAAAAAATTGATTTACATTTTCTCAGCACGACAAATGATGGATCTCAACCAATAGCCTGGGAAAAATCAACTGTAAAGATTTTAGACTGAATGTCATATACCCCCTTTCCTTTGCAGTGGGCAAGCCTCAGGATTGAAGTTGAGACCTATACTTACTTTTCCTAGAAAACACCATTAACACACTCTTGCTAGCTGATCTATTGGGAAATTTTGAATGTATTGCTTCATGTGTTGTGCTGCCACAGAGTAGTCCACAAAGAGTGGAATTTCCATAAATTAACGTGTTCTTATTCACAGAGTATCAGGATCATGGTTGGAGCTTGACTTTCCTTTCTATACTGTGTAGAGATTTGTCAAGAAATTAAGAGCTGCATATTTTCACTTTGGACTCCATATTGACATTTTTTAACATATGCTTATGTCTAGCGTATCTAGTGTTAGTCTGCAAAACAGCATGATGAGTGCTAAATTGCCAAGAACTCCGCCTTCAGTTACATATGTATACATGCAACTCCCATGTACATGAAGAACTCCACTCAAACCAGCCCTCTAGGAAACCAAGACCAGCCTCTCAGGTAATTAATTGTTTCAGTTAAAATTTCATATATCCATACACCACCAAAGCAGGGTGTTTCAATCTTTGTACACGTGATCATGCATTCACGGGGACAGGCCTTGCTACTAATTTCCTGACAGACAGGTTCCACAACATTCAATAAATATACAAGAAATCTTCTCAAGTAGAATCATAAATGCTGTTACATAAATGTTTTCACACTTAATCTGATCAACTTCAATATAATACTAGTTTATTAGCACAGTGGAAAATAAATTACAAACTTTAAAAAAAAAATGTGCGGATACTGCACTATTAAACATTTCGTTTCACTAAATGTGTTATTCTTTGTACCCATCCTTCCTTTTGTTCCCTCCTAAAAAAAAGTCAGAAAAAAAAATCAAAATACAACATGTCTGGTGGACTAAAATTGTGTCTGACTTTTCAAGTAAATGAGAAGTGCAGAGCTGGTAAAACTGGTGCTGCAAAATGTTGGAAAAAATATTGTCATATTTTGTTTACAGAAAACCTATGTTTGGGGATGTTTGAAAGTGACAACCTTTTAAGGGAGGAAAAAAACCCAAACAAACCTCCACAGGTTTACATAAAGTACTTCCAGGTTACATTTCTACCTTGCTGGTTTGGCCAGCTTTTCTTGTAGGTGATGATACAGGTGAACCTGGTGACTAATGTTTTCGTGCCTCTATCCAGCCAAGAGCTTTCCCAGACTTTGGTCCTGTCCATCTCCTCCAGTAAAAGACACATAAATGGCTTGGGAGAAAAGAAGAAGAGGAGAAAGAGGCCAAATTATGAGGGTTTTAGTTTGTAGGGGATTGCAATTTACAGTCTATCCTTTTAGGAGTTAAAGCACAAATACTGTAACTGCTGAAGTGCCTTTGAGCTGCCACTGATTCTTGTGTGAGCAAAAAAGGGTTCTGCTACGAAAGCAGGAGATAGTCTAGCACAGGCRTCCTTGCAGAGGTGCTCTGCTGCTTGTAACACAGTTCAGAAACACAGTGCTATCCCTGTCCCTCTAAACCCCATTGGAGACAGAAAGGTTAGTGTTCACAAATACACTGGCTAGTTTATGAAATACTCTGTGCAACTGTAAACAGTAATTTTGTTCTAACTTAGGAAATGTGCACAAGGTAGCAATCTCTGGCACAGTCTTATGCAATAAAAACTGAAGAATCATGAAAATGAAAAGTTATCCATGCAGAAACTATGTACATATAATTCCAAGACATGACAAGGACAGTCTTGGGCCTCAGCTGAACTTCAGAGTAGCATGTCCTGTTTTTATCAAAAGGGAATCATACATTCATGGGGGTCAAAGGCCCATTTGTTAACCAAATGCCAGCTACACAGAAGCACTTGGGGAAAAAGGAACACTGGGGAACTGGGAAGAAACTGGAAAATCTGCATCTGTGCATTGAATTCCAATGAATTAACAAGCTAGAAAATGCATTCTGGATGATATGGGTTTTTTTAAATGTTCACCTAAAACCCACCTAACACCTCTCAAACCCAGCTGCTCTAATCACTGGGATATTGAGGTTACACCCACCTTAGCTTTGTAGTTGAGGTCAGGGGTGTGCTCTTGAAGTGAACCTCTCAATCGTCCTCACCATACTTTTGTGCACATTGTGAAAGTCTCTCAAAGTACACAATCTGGATTCTTTCAGACAAAACTAGACTATGCWGAGCCCCAGGAGCATACCCATCACATTGCTGCCACTAATGAGCACTCAGCACCCAGGACCAGGCAACAGCCAGGCCAAAGTAAACCCCTGAAACATGTTTAACATAGTTGTGAGGGCTTCAGCAACAGCTGTTTCCCCATCCAGATCCACTGCACTGCACTAGTTGCTCATGTTGACATAGTCTGAGTGAACCTTTTCTTTGTCTGACCAAGTATGGCGAAAAAGGKCTGGCTTTGGTTCCTAACTCAGGGAAAAAATATTACAAATGTGTGAATGTTGAGTGGAGAGAGGCATTTCCCTGCACCTCAGGCTTAGAAACGTCTTTGTGGCTAGAGGATTAAGACACTCCCTTCACCGTAGGTTAGGCAGCTGTATCAGTGTCCTGAATTTTATGGTTCCCATTTTTAAGTAATGAATTGACCACACACATGATATAAACAGCTGAAGTACTTGATTCAGCACCGGGGATGCCACAAAATGCTAAGTAAACTTGGTATTTTAGCAAGCATTTAGTACTTCTGAGTACCAACAACAGAACAAGGTGCACTCTAGTGTTTTCAGATGGCACTCACAAAGTTTTCTTCTAAGAAGACTAGGCAGATCTTGGGACTTCATTTAAAGTACTCAAGGAAATGAGCTGACATCACTTGTACTACCTTGCATTTGCCAGAGGCTGAGCGTACGTGTAAACAGTGACTGTAAGTCAGATGATACTCTTGTTACCTTATGCTTACTTGCTTGTATGTCTGTATGTTTGCAGAGGTATTCAAATTAGGCAACTGCGGTTACAATGTTTTGCTGCCCAGTATCACTGGTTGTTTTGCTGCAGGAGGCATTTGTAAAAAATGACAGATGAGACAAGAGGCCCAAAAGCTAAAGACTAACACAAGCCCATGCTTCTGCTACTGGACTAGCACACGCTAGCTAACTGCTTTTTAAATATACGGAGCAATCAGTCTGGCCTGAACTCAAAGCCATCGTCCCATAAACACTCAGAACTGCAGCAGGTATTTCAGTGCTAAACTTGATGTAGATTTCCCTGGGCTACAGCAGTCCATGAAATAACCACCCAGTTTCTCCTTCCTCAGAGAGAGGGTAGTTTAAAACCAAAATATTTTTTCTCCACTTTAAATTAAGACATTGAAGTAGGAAAATCATGGGCTCAATCTGTTTCCTCCTGTGTCTGCCTCCTGAGAAGCAGAGCATGTGCAGGATGGAAAGGATAGGGGTTCACGTTCAGTGAGATTGGGGTAGAATGGCAAGTTGGGGCAAAAATCCTTTTCTGGCCTGAAAGCCCTCTCCAAGCTGTAATCCTCTAATTTGYTGGCAGCAACGCTCTGATGACATCTCAGCTGGCTTTGGAGAATCTGAGAACTGCTACCTTGAACATATTTCCCTTCCTAAGGCAGTCACATAGCATGCAAACACACTGGAAAGCAGGTATATCCCTAGCAGCAGCTACAAGCTGGACACTGATACAGGTAATAAGGACCCAATTATCAGAGCTTGAGTTCTCTTCCCTTCTTCTGTGATGCTCATTAAAAAGTCACTGTTTTTATTTTCTACAAAAAGCAGCAGTGGGAAAAGTGATCATACAAATCCATCTTAATCTTCACAAACACTATTGACTCCTTCACTGAACATCTCTGAGTCACTGTCTTCCTAGACAGGGGTTAGGTTGTCTTCCATCAGTATTCACATTGTCTGCTCTTCATCAACAAAGTTCTAAACACCAACTATGAAACTGCAGCATCTCTTCCTGCTGTTGAGAATTATGCTAGAACATGTACAGCCATCCCACAGAGCATTGCCTTACTGTTAGGTCACCTATTGCTCTGACAAAGATGATTTAGGGGTGATTCCAGACAGACAGAGGAAGGGTGATTTAGAGGGCAGAGTGTGCTGTCAGCAAGAGAGGCCGGAACTGAAATTTGATGGGCTGAATGCATGTTCAGAAATGCCATGCTTTTCTCCCTTTATTATTTTGCAGACATAGTTGTTGAAATCTATAATATAAATACCAGGTGAGCCTCAAATCAAATGATTGCAGCATCTTCCTTTATAGTATGACTTGGCTTTTTGCTCTTTTTTTGTATGCTGAATTTAAGAAGCCACATAAACCCTGATTTTTCTTCTTTGTTTTCTTTTACTGTGTCCTGCTTTTGAAGTCAGATACTCAAAATCAACATCAGTTCTATAAAGATACACACACACGCACAAAAGAAAAAGAGAGAAAAGAACTAGGCAGTGGAGTCTGGAATCTCTTCAACCAAGCTATAAATTTACATTGTTAAGAAGAGCCAAACCACAGTCACTGCTGATTTAAAGGAACTCTTGTACTTACTGATCATCTTCATGAAGCAGAATGCATGGAAAACAAACATTATGGTTTATAAACAGAAAGTAAATAAATGGTGCCCCGTGTTGGTCACCACCAATTCATTTATAGACTGCTCCACTCAAACCATCTGCCATTAGAACAAAAAAGCACAGAAGTCCTTTGAAACTGTAACTTTTATTACAGAGTATGAAAATATCCCAGACGAGCTGAAATTGAGACCCCTTGTCTTTGTGTGTATGTGTGTGCATACACGTGTTGACATGTATTATTATAGAGGTGAGCTTTCTGCAGACATTGGACTACTCCTTTACACCAGCTATTTTGAGACCTAGAGTAAACCAAGCCAGTTTGCAAAAATCCTCTCATCCTTACACAGAAGGTCAGCATGAACATCCAGTCCTCTAAAGAGCACTTGAATTTAAGTGGTGCGTATGACTTGTGCCTGACCTTAACAGTTCACTCTTACTCCTTTAGGTGCTCTTTAGTTCTAAAAAAAATTTCCTGACGAGTTGTCTGGAAACCAATGAAAATAGTAATCACATCAGGGTGCCCGTGATGCTGGTAAGACCAGGTTATTGAGAGGTGTCATTGGGTAGAGCTAACATCTGTCACTAACTCTATACACTTGTCTATATAGAATAGAATAGAACAGAATAGGGCATAATTTTGTAATAAAATTTATTATCAATCCAGTTGAAAATGTAGCATAATATATTTCATTGTTGGTTTACTATTTTTTAGTGAACAACGTGAAGAAAAAAAAAGAGTGTACAAGTATTAAAGATAAAATCAGAAAATATATATACCAAATCTCTTTGATTTTATTTGAGCCTCCTGTGGCAGGAATTCAGTCAGAAATGATAACAAAAAATGTCCATTGACTTCAGAATAGTGTTAGCCAAGCTCCTATACCTAGTAGATTTGGCCAAATTATGAGTTCTGGAAGAATTTTTAAAATGCATTTTAAAAATTTCCCTTATTGTTTTAAGTTAATAATAATTACTCTGTGAATAACTAAAATGTGTGTTATTCCTCATGTAACACCTTTTCAGCTAAAAATAACTTTTATTTCTTTCCCTTTCTCTCCTATGATTTACCAGTTCCAATAATAATGCTGCTTTTCTCGTAACTTCCTGTCCTTTATTTATATCTTAAACAGGGATGGTATTAAATTAAAATGTTATGTGTTAAAAATAGGTCCTGTTCGTTTATAAAGAGCTGCATTTGTTTGGTGCATTTTGGGGAAAAGGGGGCACCTATCTGCCATAATGTTTATTGAAGTGGAAACGTAATGTGAGGCACTGGCAAGGGCACGCAGAGCAGTTCGGAAGTTTGGTGGTTAACATGACCCAGTTTATCCCTTCCTATGGGGAGGTCCTTAGCAGAAAGAACTGTGATTCTTCCAAGGACTTTCTCCAATGCTGTTCACTTCTGTAAAGGGTTTCTTTTCCCCGAAAACATGGTTCCTAAGCTCCACGGGTGCTGTAATATCAGCTACAGCCCTGAAGGAGGTGAACACTAGAGCAGTTCACTAAAGATCTTATGCCGTAATATTGCAAACTGAGGGTGTCTACCTTCTCATACTGCAAATGCAGGGTTGTCTCTTCTAGATTAGAGGAGGATTTCTCCTAAAACAAATTTATGCATAAAGAAAGCAACAAACCTCTTTTTTCTGTGGAAGAAGGAAAACACCTGCTAATAGCAGTGAAGTTAATAATAATAGACCATGGCAAGATACCACCCACTGAGTAAACAGCAACTTGATAACACAGCAAAAGTGCTTAGAAAAAAACCACAGTGACTCCTTCCAACATTAATTTATCTGTTGATTGCCATTTAAGATGTAGAGAAGGAACAGAATCTGGTCTCTCAGTGTACAATGTTCTCTGCTAATGAGGGGCCAGAAGAGCACACTATGTGCTTTCAGTACACGATGAAAAATACTTAAGAACCTCTTCGGTTAAAAATAGCAATTTTTTTCTAAAAAGGCACTTTGTCACAATTTAAAGCCTAAGAATTATTCTTTGAAACTATCTAATAAATATTGTATAAGACATATACATCTGAGGAACATGCTGTTCATGATCAACTGAAAATAAAAAGGGAAGAACCTTGACAAATTCATTATTGCTGCAAATTATTATTTTAGATACAGTCTTGATTTTATAATTTTTTAAGACCTTTTAACTACATCAAAATCTCCTCACTGCTCTTTTGGTTTAGGTTGTATTCAAATTAGTTTAAGGAAATATTTTTTAAACTAAATCTGTTAAAGATCTTCAGCAATATGAAAATTGAATATATTTGGTTAAAATGCAAAATATGGAAACATAATTTCTTTCGTAAGATCTCCCTCCTAAACCTTAGCTGGATATTTGCAGAGTATTGTGGCATAACTTCAACAGTCTAGAAAAATCTTTGAAAGGTCGAAGCTCAAGGAAACATTATACTGTAATATTGTCTGCTGAGTAGATCAATAACAACATACAGAGAAAACATCTACTTCTCTTTGGCTAGGTATTCAGCTGAATATATCTCTATTGACTTTTTTTCTCCTTCGAAGGATGTTGCATTACAGAAAAAATACCAGAAATGCCAGCAAAACCAAACCCAACAGGCTGATCTGAAAAGACCACTTTATATTTTGAAAACAGAGCTCTAATAAGCAATGTTAGTGGGCTGCTAAAAATCCCCAAATCCTCAAGAAYTCACTTTAAGAAAAAAACCCACAGTGTTGGATGGTTCTTGTACATCTCCAGCAAACCACAACATAGCTCATGAAAATCAACTGAAAGGCTCCCATTTGCTTTCCTGGGCTCAGATAAAGTCCTTCATCTTGAATAGATTGTGATGAAAAACAAAATAAAAGAAAAAAGAGAAAAAAAAAGAGAATAGGTGAGGAGAAAGGATTTCTGACTTCATATTCATTGTAAACTCTCCAATGAGCCCTCTCCATTGGAAGGGGCATGCAATAAGGCTGTCAGCAGCTGTCTGCTGAGTTCCTGTGCTTCAGGCTCATGAAGACTCAGTCATGAGGATAAGGCTTTCTCCGTTCCTGTAAATACTGATCATATTGTTCTCTCTCCCTGAATCTGTACCCAGATGAGAGTCAGGCTCCCATGAGAGTACTACTTGTTAAAAAGACAAACTGACAAAGGGCACAGCAGAGCTGTGTGTGAAGTAGAGAGCAGAAGTCCCCTCTATTTCCATGGCTTCTCAGGAGTTAAGACACAGCCGATTGTAACCCCTGCTCATTTTGTTCGGCAGGGCAAACCACAGCTCCCAGGCAATGCTGCAATGAAGGATACAGGCACATCTTCTACAAGTCAGTTCTTCTGCTTTTGGGGACATTGGCCCCTTGAGTTAAGTGAGTAATGAATTGTAAACAGAAGAATTGTGTCTGTGGGTATTTCCACAAATAACTAGAGAGAGTATAAAAATTTATTAGGTGCCAATGGAAAAGACAGGTGATTAAATGATACTGCTGCAACAGTAACTCTAAGAGATGCTGTTTGTTTCCAGCATGCACCTGAACCTATTCCAAGTACTTTTACGCTGACTGTATCCAGTTCAAACATTTAGAAGCAAGAACTGGTTTTAGTCAGTAATAATATGATGCTGGGGTGGTAAAATGGTGTCCTAGAGAGGATTTTTCTTAGAAAAAAGAATCTTATGACTTAGCTAGTGCTCCACAACTTTTAATCACCCAGGCTATGGTTTTGGGCCCTGTGTTTGTGTCTAAACTGTAGCTTGATTCCCTTCAGTAATGGGCTGGAGGACCCACTGGAACACACTAGAGTTTTCTTCTTGTCCACACTCCCAAATCTCTAAAGAAAGTTGGGGCATGCAGGAGGATGGGGTATACCCATATCTCAACCCTGAATGACACTGGGACTTCACAGGGGTTGGTACCCAGCCCTGGGCATCTGGAAGAGCTGCACAGCTGATCTGTGTTTAGGAAAAGTCAGTCTTGTAGTTGTGGATGTTTGGGGAGTTGACATTTGCTTTTAATGACAGTAGTCACTTCAGCCTGTACCAGAAAGCCAAATGCTGCTGTCCCACAGAACATGAGGCATGGAATAACCCCACCGGTCTGGGGCTTGTGCCAAAATAGAGAATATCTGCCAGATTCACCTGGAAAAAGTAATCATTCAGAATTTGTGTAACTCTATACACTGCTGAGTTAGGACCTGATAAAGTAAAAAATTCACACAGAATTCTACCCTAATCTGGGCCTCCAGTGAGGCCCAGTCTTTGCCTGATAGGTGAAAAACCACAGGAATGTTTGGCTGCATATTTCAACCTGTGATAGCTAGTTGCAGCTTATTAGGGGGATGTTGAAGGTTGCTGACTTGCTGGAACAGGTGAGATCCACCCTGCATATAAGGGATATGAAAGCAGCCATAGGGAAGGGGAAGTTAGTGTCTGGAAAAAATACTGTGGGAAAAAGCCTGTTGAGTAAGTTTTCAGTACAGTCACAGTGTTTCGAATTATGCTTCTTCATGGTAAAACCAAATTCCAAACATGGTGACTTATTACCTCACTACAATGAGTGTCAGGGTGGAGATTCCTTTGGCTCACCCTATTCTGTTAACATTACCATATTCAGTTGGGAATGGAGGAAGAAATATAAGCCTGCAAGAAGGAAAAAAAAAAAAAAAAAAAGAAGAAGAAAAAAATACTATGTTTGTAGTATTTCCAGCATAGACTTAAGCCAGAAAATACTGGAAGATTCATAGGAAATATTGTTTGCATGAGGTCTCTAGTGTGATTTCCATGACTCTGGGTGAGTTCATTTGAATACTAATCTAAATCAGGTCTGTAACCTTTTTGTCAAATGCCTCTGTGATTATAAATCTGATCAGAATGCTACATCTATCCCTTAAATATTCATTGCTAGCATTCAGTAATTGTGTGCCACATGAAAGAAAAAAATGGACAGCGGCCAAAATGGTGAGTGGCTGGATTCCTATCCAGCAATCATCAGCAGCCTAATAAGATGTGGATTTTTCTGCAAAACCTGACACCAGCTTAGAATTGAAATCTGTTCCAAAAGTGGAGTTCTGAAAACATTCCTCTTCAAATCAGGTTTTCCTTCTTGTTCCTTAGAAACTTTGTCCCTCACCCTGTAACTATCTCTCCACTAAAAATCTCTAAGAGAAAATGGATTGATATCTTCTCTCCTGTGACACTGAGCAACAATATGAAGTCTTAATAAACAATCACTATTATTCATGTCATTGCCTGGAGGTGGTCAGAAGTCATGGAAAGAGGAGTTCAATTTATTGGTCTGTGAAATAGCTTGGTGAAAGGAATGTATGCATTTAGAGCCCAGCTCAAAAAAAATACTGCTGTTAAATACCTCCTAGGGTAGGGAACAAAATCAAATGAAGTTCCATTAATCTGTCCCAGGGCATCATCCCAAATCCTAAATCACTTCTGGCAAGCCATCAGCACAAGAATCCCTTCTGTGTAGAAACTGCTAGATAGTCTGGGGACTTCTAAATGACATTTGGCCCCAAATGTCATCCATTATACATCTGTTGTAACAGGAGCACTGAATTACAGATAGCCCAACCCAAAACATACAGAAAATCACATAACTTTTTCACTGTTGTTTTAGGTGAGTTTTCAGATATAACCTGGAGTTCTACATCAGGACACAGAGATTGTTATTCTTGTACAAATATACTATGCACTACTTAGGAGTGATCTATTCTTAAACCCATTATGGTTATTTTACTCTAATGTAAATAGCAACAGATACAAGTGTTTACAAATGAGACTTTGCTCCCATATCCCTGTTAATGTCTTGCCAGCTTCCTGGAGGGAAACTCAATGACGCAGGCCTTTATTCACTGGAAGGCCTATGTGTTTATTTGCAAACAAAACATTTGCATGTGATCCGAAGCCTATGATTTGCCTACAGTATGTTGTCATCCCAACCATGTTTGTTAACACCAGACTGAACAAATCGGAGGGAGTACAAATGTCAAAAGTTCAATGGCAGATTGAAAGCCTGGGCGTGTCTAAAGCATTCACTATTGTTTATCAACAAAGTCACATATAATAGCATGACATCCTTTGTGCCTATGCGGCAAATGAAGATAGAGAGTAAACGGTAATTGCTCTACTTATACACGGTGAGCTTGTTAAGACTCTAGGGCAAATCGTTGCTTTCTTTTCCTCTGTAATAAGAGAAGCTTTTGAAATAGTTTTTCTGATTTATTATTTGAATGCTTGTGTTCTACTACTTAAACTTTATATTGTGGTGTCACTCCTTTTCTAGGATTTAAGATTTTCTTCTCTTTCATCCTATGAAGAACTGGCAGCATCACACTGCCTGAAGGGTCTTACAGATAAAAGCATTAGTTTGCTAAGCCACTTTACCTGCTTCCTTCTTTCGTTTAATTCTTTTAAATGTCTCACTCCCCTCACAGTCCATGTATAATCCAGACCATGTGTTTTACAACTGCTGTTTTTCAGCAACCGGTGCTCTTGCCATTCTATACTAGCATTGAACTCTTCTACCGAACATTTGAGAAGATCCTGTCCTACAAACAAACAGCAATGAAAAAGGACTGTCAAAAACACAGCTCACATTTTCATGGAAACAGCCAGGCAAAGGACGCTGACCCCGCTCTGGCATGGAGCTCTTGTGGCATAGCTTGTATCAGCCTCACTGCTGTTACTGGCATGAGAAAATTACTRGTGATAAAGGGCACATACCTTAATCTTCACAGTACTTCAGCGTTTCTGGCTACTGTATAACTAACAGCCATTTGGGGCCCTGAAGACTACTGTCAGTTAAACTGTTCTAATTCAGGGTCAGTAGACTGGATCAAGGCACTAACAATGCTCTGGCAGGGATCACGTGTGGAACATCTAACTATGGTTAACACCTAACTAGGGCTCCAGGTTTCTTGGATGAAGGACCTCATCAACGTGCCAACAGAAGACATTGACTACAGTTGGATTTCAGGCAGGATTTGTGAAGCACCACACTTGGAATGAGTTTAACCCACAACTGGAAATAATATAACTATGTCAAAGAAGCACTCAGACTAAAATAATCTTTCCAGCTACTTAGCCATTGTAAGAAAATTCATGCAGCACAGCACTGCGCTAACATAGCTATATTGCTCCTGGGACCCTCTGCAGAGAGCTGTACTGTGTCATAAAGACATGGCAGCTACTTTAAAGTAGCTCAAGTACCTCTCATGCTTTTATGCCTTCTGAGGCATACAGATTCCCAGACTGCAGACATGGTGGATGATCCATGTCACAGTGGGATTTCTGGAAGTAAGGAGATAAAGTCAGTTAGAACTCTACAGTGAAAGAAAACTCTTCAAAACCATATTTTAAGTCTGAAATGTCTCGGCAGCTTCAGCTCAGATATACTGTGATTGTGGGAACAGCCTGTTTCTGTTCCTGCATTTAGGCCAAAAATGGTAGTGATAAACAAAAGTAACAGCTGTATTCAGGACCCCACATATTCTGCAGACTTTGAATTTTGAATTTTCTTCCCTTACCAATCTTTTGCTGAAGCATCACACTGCAGTATAGAAACCTGTATCTAACCAGTAAAAGCCATTCTAGCAGAGAAAATAGGAAGAGAGGATGAACCTGAGAGGAGCATGTCTTCCCAAACCTCCTGTTCTGTACCATCCCTCATATCAGATCTAACCTAACTAAACCTAACTAAAGGAATAGATTTGAAAGATGGGTTCCACAAGGAGTGAAATGTTTCTAACTGTGGTATTGTATTACTTAAACTTACATTTTGCATCAACACCTCGAGGGTCCAACAAAGAATGGAGGGTATTGAGTTTCTGCTGTGTTTATACACAGTAAGACGAAGGTTTTGACTGTATCTTTAGACACAGCTGAGTAACAATGGAGAATTTCAGAAGTCTGCAGAAAAAAGGAATTACAAGTATAAATACAGAAAGGAACAAAATCTAGAGAAACAGGAACATGTAATCACCTGTATCTTAGGCAAAGATTCTCATTACGCAGCTAGTCTAAAGAAATGGAACTGCCAGGGTGTCACACCACCACCTCCTCTAGCCATCTCCTAAGAGAATCCAGATGCTACAATCGCATGTTCAGTGTTACTTTGACTGTTGAGATGTTACCGTTCTAGGGATAGATGTGTCTGATCTGGCCCCACTTGGTCTGAACTCTTTACCAGAGAAATACTATTGGATTTAGGTGCAAAGCAGGAGCTAAACTTAGTTTTGTCCTTGCCAGTAGCATCATCATAATAGCTTGGCACTTCACATTAAAAAAAAAGTAAGATATCTATGGAGCTTAGGTACCTGTGGTGAGCTAGCAAATTAATAAGGAATTGCAGGACTGCCATTTTGAATTTGAGAGCCTATTTCACCATTTTGCCCTTGAAGATTTTAGCTTATTCTCCTTATATTGGACCTCGACCTACACCTTCAGGTTTCTCTTCAACTTGTTTCTGTTAATATGTTTTTACATTATTCTTGTTTCTTGCTCCCTGTTTCCTGGTCACCTTTTCTCTCCCACCTCCTTCATTAAGTTTTCTACTGACAGAATTATTTTCAGGCCTTGCAGCCTGGAAGAGGTTTCTGAGGACTTGAAAAGATCCACCTTCAATTTTGCTAGGCAATGAAACTATAGAGTCACACATGTGGAGAAGTGCTAGATCCTCTTTTATCCTCTTAGCCAAGAAGTTAATTTGTATAGGTCAGTCAGATCCTTTAGTAAATTATTGCTATGCTATGTGTCCTAATAGAAGTAAATTTCATCCTGTATATTCTGACAGGTCCTTCTGACAGGACCTCCTTTTATCTAGACTGCCTATTTTAAAATAATTGTAATTGCCTGGAAATTAATATACCTTTCTTATCAAGTTATTATTCTTAACATTTCCAGAATGAAAAACATATCTACTCTTAAGTTCTACTTCTGTACTTGCCCACATTTCAGATTCAGATCAAATCAAAGGCAAGTCTAAGAATGAATTGAAAAACCTCTACATGTGTTTTTTGTTTGGATGAAATATGTAATAAATTCTCATGAAGTCTACTTTAGCTTCTACTGCTAGAGCCATTGAGTGAAAAAAACATGAAGGGATAGAAACAGGCACATAGTTTTGATTTTTCAGTTTATATATCTACTTACATTAAAGCTAGAGATAAAATTAAATCATAAATGCTATAAACATTTGGCAGGCTTGGGAAAGCTTTGGTCTGAAGAAAAAAATCATGTATTAGTAGAGATCTAGCAAAGCAAGCAAGCTACTAATATCTTGTCAGCAGCTGTACAACACTAGTAGTGCGACAGTCTCCAGAGCATGCAGAGATTGTATCCAGACAACATCAGCTGGTGTCACTCTCATTGGTTTTTCCTACCTGAAATAGAGCAAACATGAAGGGAAAGTGAAATGGAGAGCAGTTGTAGGTAGATACTGAGTTTAAGCTACTAAACCAGGAATGTCTCCATGTTCCTGTGGGTATGTTGTTGGCCAGACTATGCTCCAATTCCATACCAAGAAAGGTATGGCTATGTGCCATACTTGTTTTCTTATTCCTATGCAAGAGGGCTTCATGCAGTAGACACTGGAAATGACGGTCTACTCTAATAGTTCCTTCTTTGGAATTGTAAAGGGAAGGCACTGTGATGCATGTAATATTTGCTTTTACAGCTATCTGTTTAATGTCTTATAACTGGTACTGCAATACAAATGATGTAATGCAAATAAATAAAAATCAGGGGAAAATCTAAAATAAAGTTTTTATTTGGCATAAACCATAAAGTTAACCAGCAGCTGACTCACAAGGTATACCTACATTACTGAGTGATGTAGTACAAACAGGGAAGAAGTGGTGTTTGGTTCACTGCAATCTGTCGCGGGAAGAAGTGGGGTTTGGTTCACTGCAATCTGTTGCGGTTCTAGGACCATATGTCCACTTCATGTCTTTGCTGGCATTGAAGTTCCCACCAGTTGATGGTACTAGGTCCTCACTTTCCATGCAAAGAACACGAACTGCAAAAGGACTTTGCATCCATAGCAAGGGTGGTACTCACTCTAAGTGCTATCTTACTCTGTGTCTGAAACCTTGGATCCAAAATGGAGGAAAGCACTCTGAGCATGGCAGTGGTGTCCTCAGGGACATATCTCAAGACTTGATGTATAGACATAAAGCAAATATGCACCAAAAAGAGGAAGCCCTCCTGTGCACTGAGCAGCTAATGTAGATGCACTCACTATATCCAACACCTGCAACAGGCACTGTTTGTCCTGCACATACAGAGACACTGCAGTCTAGAGTTGGATGGAGATGCTGTCAGAAGGTATATTCACTGTGCTGTGGGCATGGCCTGAAGTGGTAGGAGTTGAGTGTTACAGGAAAAAAAATGTTTAGGGCTTTCTAGAGACTACAACCTCTAACTCATTTGTGGTTTTAAGAGGTCAGAAAAAAAAAGCTGTTGGGTTGGTCTAGATATAGCTGCAGATTAAGGGGTGCCTTAGTGCAGGGGTTTAGACTTGCTGATGTCTTGAGATTCAGTATCTAGTATCAATTCTCTGAAAACCTCAACTGCAGTATGAATACATTCTGTCAGTCTGTATGTCCCTTGGGGAAATTTAGACATCAAACTGTTCCTGTAGTTGTCCTTCACTGAAATTTCTCTCACACAGTTCTGTTTGAGGCTTGGTGTAATAGAATGCTCATTAGAATCCACTCTCCTTCCCTCCTGGATGACCAATTTTCAATCATACCAGAGCTATTCTTCCTGTATTTTCTGTGTCAGTTTTATCTCATCATTTTATAAATTAAACTATTTTTCTAAACAATGTCAAATGTTCTTTTTTTTTTTTCCACACAAAACACAAAATTCTTTCTTGACATTTTTCTGCTCTCTTGAAGCTCCAAGTTATTCTCAGCACTTTTGCAGGGTGATGCAATTTGAAGCCTGTAGAAAACAAACTGCCACTGGGCTTACACCATAACTGCATCTGTTGGTTGTCAGAAACCAAGATCATCTCAGCCATTGTACATTTCACTACAATATGTAACAAATTTCATTTTGTTAATATTTGCACTATATCTGGGTGCAAAGGAATCATTAAGTCCCTAATTAACTTATCTGATGAAAGTCAGCACAGCCTAATTGGGACTTCTCAGGTTCATTGCTGTTTTTTTCTTTTCTTTTCTTTTTTTTTTCCCATGTCATTGGGATTACTTGTTGAATGTAGTAATATGCTCTGTGAATAATGGTGACATGATCAGGCCATCGTGGATAGAATATTTATGTCAGAGACCTCTGATGATGCCAAATGTCACATAGATTTGTCTTTTAATCTGCTACACCACCAATGACATCAAAAGGACCACACCTGCACAAGCACAAAGGAAGAGCTACATCCTGAATTCTTATGGCTGAAGTAAATTACATTTTTATGGTTTTAATCTTGGTAGGGAAAAGATTACAAGCGGCTATTTTTTTGGTGTATATTGAACAACAAAATTAAAGTCTAATGAAGAACAATTAACCCATTTCATAGTATCAAGTAGCTCTTTTCCTTTAACTCTGGATTTGGCAATGTTAGCTCACAGAGGTGACAGACACCGACAGTGTAAAGTGGAACATAACCTCCCATATGATTAAAAAGTTTAATATCTCGTGTTTATTCTTTATGTGTCAAAGCTAACTCCACTTAGAAAGGGGTTTTTGTAACAAAACACCACCATAGATCAATCTCTGGGTTACACAAGTAAAGCAGGGAGAGAAACAATGTGTTGCAGAAAACAATTTTTGCAGAGAGATCAGTTTTACTGATCTTGGTAGTGAACCCAACTAATGAAAAAGTAAATAAAAAATAAAATACCGTTGATGTATGAACTATAATATTGCTAACATATTACAAACATTTTTTTTAAATTGAAAAATCCACACTTCAGGTGACTAGAAATATGCTTTGCTCAGAGCAATAGTTCACTCATCTGGAACTCAATCTTTTTCCTACCTTTCTTTAGTGCATCACACATCATCATGGAAAATCCCTCTTACTCATTATTCTCATTGCTCCTTTAACAAGAGCATCTTCCATTGGAAATCTGACACTTGGAGCAGTAGAGAGAGGCAATTAAAGAGTGAGAGTAATTACAGGAGGAGAAAAGGTTATTGCACATACTACTAAATATAAACTAGAGACACTACTATAAGATATCCTTGCAACAATGCAGAGGCTAATGCATTTTGAAAATAGCCACCCAAATACTTCTCACTCTTTGACCCAGTTTAATTATCCTGCAAATGAGTACAGAATAAAGAATTTTGATACTCAGTTGTGAGAGGCATTCATGAAAACCTATATTCTCCCTTCCAATTGAAGTTCCATTTCCTGCCAGATGAACCATGAAGTGGTAACAGCTTGGGGCAACATTTTTGATGTGAGAGCTCTCCTAGAAACAAGGCTTTGAGAGAGAGTGAGAACCATAGAGACCAAAAGAGAGGAGTATACAATGAGAATTGATATAATAAAGGACATATTTTGTTAGAAGATTTAAAAAAATATTTTAAAGGAGTTAATATATTACACAAATAAAGCTGATTGATTGCATTTGCAGTGCAGTTAAGCAATTTGAAGAGTGCCAGATCAGTATTCTCATTCTATAATGGCCATGATAACTCATCATATTTGCTTTCCTACTTGTAATCATATTTTATTTTCTTTACCAGAATTCTACAAGTAATTGCTGGTGGCATATAGACTAAGTCACAGATGTTAGAACAAAAGATAAAACAAGTACACTGAATGTACATTTTGCATTTACACCCAACAAAGGTTGTCAGCTGTTCCTTCCTTGCAGCTGCTTAAAGGTCTTGCTGTCCTCTCCCACTGGAACAACTATCTGTTGAGAGACTGCAATGCAACAATGCTCTTGTTAATTATTTCATTCTGTTTAATTGTAGTTAACATCAAGCATAACAATCAGAAAATATGTGATATTAACTGTATGGAGTATTTTTTCCAAGTGCAGTTTTCATGAGGCTGGCAAAAGACTTCTATATTGAAAAACTAGTCTGACAAATGTCTATTTGTCACATCAACCCATCAAAATCTACAGGAGGATGACTTTAGTTTATCCAAGTGGTGGCTAGGGCTAAGTGGAGCCTTTCCTTCCCATCTGTACCATCTGGATCAAAGAGGCAATTTCTAATGCTGTTTTTATGTTTTGAAATTTCACTAAGCAGACATATTTAAACATAAATTACTTCATTGATAGTCAGGAAACAATCCAGAATAGATGTTTCCAGGACATTGCCTGACAGTCATTAATCATCAAAACGTGGTCTTTTACTTAATGGGCACCGAGATCAACAGAAACACTTCAGTGCATCTCCCTGTCACTTTCTACAGCAGTTGTCCCTCCCAGCAGAGCTCCCACTGACTGCACCTGAGCCAGGATTTCTGTCTGAGTACGTCAGCTGTGGAGAGGGCGCAGTGCAGAGATGTTCAAGCACCATGACAGAGTTGTCTCCAGACCCACATGTCAGGTCCATATCCTTGCTGTTCTGGCCTGGCTGAAATCATCCTAGAAATAGCACAGCCAGCAGCTAAGTAACCCTGGCAAATATGATGCTGATGTGATGTGTGGTGACGAGAGTGTGGCTGTGTTAGTAACTTCACCATCCCATCCACAGTATGTCTATACACATTGGTTCAAGCAGGACTCTGTCTTGCAGGTGAGTTCAGATTTCCACAATCCAGAGGTAGCTCTGGAGTCCCTGGCAGTGCTTGATCATGCCTGAGGTTGACAGGACCTCAGGGCTGCACCCATAAAGTATACGACAAGCAATTTAGAAATCAATCTTAGTTTACCCCTGAAAACTGTCACTTTAAAATCAACAGTCTCGAGTGAAGGATAAGTTTTTAAATCCAAAGTTTATATTAAACTTTCATAATAAAACACTAGACAGCTAGGCAGCAATGAACATTGATTTACAGTTTAAGGACAGCATCATAATCAGAATACTGAACTAAAACCCGTTATACAATAGTCAATAATTTAACTGAAAATAGACCAGCAGTAGAAAAGAGCTGGCCTGATTATGTGAGATCCCAGATTGCTTGTACTGTGACAGAGAGCCTGTAAATAAGTTTGCAGAGCCCTAAACTAGGAAACTCAAGGTTTCCCTGATGCTTGATACAAACTTTAATCGCAACAAGTTCCCAAGCTTTTTCTCACTCAGTGACTCCTGCCGTAATATGAAGTGAATACTGATTGATGAGGTTTGCAGTGAAATCATATGGTGTCAAAAGAGGGAAAATGCACATCTACACTAGAATGGAATACTGAATAGATTATCAGCTGGATACTGATAGTGTGACACAAATTACATCAATTTTTTTGCGTTCATAGATAGGTGATGAAGAGGACTGGGGAACTTTAGACACCCAATCCCTCTTGAAAGAACAAAGTTGTATGATTAACGCCTCATTCTGAGTTACCATTTTCTTTGGGGGTTTCCTTTGTTTTTCAGGTTTTTTTAGCCCCACAGAATTTCAGTAACTTCCAGACTAGATGTGCATATTAATTTGTACGATGTTGTAAATTCTTCTTATACAGTATTTGCCAGAATGTATGATGGGAAAAAATAGTTACCCAGTTAAAAAGTCTTTAGAGTGATTTTACCTTTCGTCTGGCACATTTCACCCGTTTGTCCATTGGCATATTCTTCATGCACACATTTAGAAATTCAGTGTGTTGCTGTTGTTGCTGTTGTTTTTCATTGTTTGACAAATACGTTGTTTGAACACATTTCAACATTTTGGTATTCAGAAATTATTTTCAGCTCACATGTTTGTCAACTACTGTATGTGCAACATGTTAAACCCATTAATAAGACATGTTTGATATGAATGAGAAACACTGGTTTAAGACATAAGTATATGCTTAATAGTCAGGTAAATTTGAGTGAATATAGTATATCTAGCTATAAATATTTGGCAGACAGGCTGTGGCCTAACTACCTTGAACTTTCAGTCTGACCAAAATATATAACCTATCTAAAATATTTTGTTCCTAGAAATATGGGGTGAGTTAACCTTGGTCAGCTGCCAGACACCAACCCAGCCGCTCACTCACTCCCCCTCCTTAACAGGACAGGGGGAGAAAATAAGATGAAAAAGCTTGTGGGTCGGGATGAAGGCAGGAAGATCACTCATCAACTACTGCGACAGGCAAAACAGACTAGACTTGGGGAAAATTAATTTAATTTATCGCCAATTAATAACAGAGTTGGATAGTGAGAAAACAAAGACAAAACCTAACCACCTTCCTCCCAGCATCCCCCTTTTTCCCAAGATCAACTTCACTCCTTCATTCCCAGCTCCTCTACCTCCTTCCCCTCGAGTGGCGCAGAGTGGATGGGGAATGGGGGGTTGTGGTCAATCCTTAACAGTTCCTCTCTGCTGCTCCTTCCTTCTCACACTTTTCCTCTGCTCCAGCATGGATCTTCTCCACGGGCTGCAGTTCCTGCAGGGAATATCTGCCTGCTCCGACATGGGGTCCTCCATGGGCTGCAGTGTGGATACCTGCTCCATTGTGGTCTCCTGAATGGGCTGCAGGGAAATACCTACTCCACTATGGTGTCTCCACAGGCTGCAGGGGAATCTCTGCTCCAGCACCTGGAGCACCTCTTCCCCCTTCTCCTTTTCTGACCTTGGTGCTTGCAGGGCTGTTTCTCACACTTTTCTTTCCTCACTCCTCTCTGCTGTGCAGAGGCTGGAACTGACTGTGTCCAGCATGGGGCAGCCCCGGCCTCTCCTCATGGAGGCCACCCCTGCAGCTCCCCGCTACCAAAACTTTGCCATGGACATCAAATAAAAAATAATAGTCACCTTCAGGATGAACTCACTCAATATTTAGTCTGAGAATTTGGAGAATAGGGTCTGTAGAGTCCTTGTAGTGCTGGTTTTCCTCAGCAACACAGAAAGGAATGCTAAAAGGTGTCAGGGAAAACTAGCACTGTGTGAGGTTAAGATGTTGTTATGTGTCCCCCATAAAGTCAACAGGATAAGATACTCTGGAAAACAACTGATGCAACCTAGATCTTCATGGCTGGTACAATAATGAACTCTGTCACATTTTTAACCTTATAAAGGGTAACAGTCACACACCATAAGAAGCAAGACTAACATAGGAAGGGAAAGAAAAACTTATGTGACCAAAAGCCTTGTATCCTTCAGACCATTTGTCCAAAAGRAGAGTAATAACTTGTCTCTTTGTCGACTCCTCTAAAACATACATACAGAAGAGAGCAGGTTTGGATACGATTCATAGCTCTTTGCTGGGTTTGTTTGCTTTTCTGACTGACTACTGAGTTCCTCCTAAACCATATTTTTTATTAGACTACTTGAATTCTACGAAGTTTCATTTTCTCTCACAGGTTAGACTCAATGACATGGTTGTCTAGACTGCATAAAAGACCACAAACTATGTAAGTGAACACTAGGTGAAACTGTCCCATTCCTGCATGTGGCCAGCCCCAGGCTGGGAGTGGAGTGCACTCCAGGCACCCTGACTAAGATCCTTCTGGGTGCCTGGGAAGGTACTCAGAGCTAACTTAGACCACCCGTGAAGTCTCTACAGGGCTGAGGTGGCAGATGATAGGCAAATGAAGGTAAACTATGTGCCATATCTTATCTATCTCTGTCCTGTCTACAAATCAAGTAGAAGTAGACTGGGGTCTGGACTAAGGGGCAAAGTAAGACCAAACTTTCTTTCCCTGAGATTAGGTTTGTATCCAGTCAGCTGAATCCCAAAACTTAAAATGCAGCATAGGTGCAGCCAGGAAACTATTTAGAGACCGGTTTGGATGTTCTAGTAAAGGGCACAGACTGAAGAGATGTCTCCCACAAACCATGTTGTTTACAGGTCTGATGAACACCTGGCTGATGCTTGATGACCGTGAACAAGAACTCACTTCAGAGGATCAAGGCAACTATAAGAATGATGTTTTAGATGCACGGCTGCTTCTTTTTTATTGTTTTCACCACCTGATCAGATAAGTGTAACTCCAGTGAGGAAGTGGTTGTCATTAAGTCAAGAAAAAGATGGAACTGCTGCACGACATTGGGAAGGACTCGGCCATCTGAAAATGCTAGAACAGTTTTAACTTCTTCCTTTCCAAGCCACTTGAGGCAGATATTCCTGAGGCAACACTGCCAGAGAGAAAAAGAAAGAGATATTATAATAATCTCAGCTACATTATGTACATTAGGTGCTGGTCTCTAGACTGAGAATTTGGGGAACATGGTCTACCACTGCAATGCTGGTTATGCTGGTACATAACAGAAGGAGCATCAGTACAGGCACAGGACAACTTTTCTCTGCTGTGTGCTTAAGCCAGGGTAGATTTCAGGAGCAGTCCAAACACATTCATTGTTTGCCAAATCTAGTTGTACAAATTTGGCATTTCTGCTGCTGGTAGAACATAATAAACTGTGTTATCTATAACGTATTTTTTGAAATGTTGCTTTATTCACTTCAGGTGAATTTCTGTTAATCATGAAACCATTTGTTCTAGTCTGGAAACCCATATCCAGGAGCAATATTAATAAAAAGAAAAGAAGAAAATAATTTCCACAGAAAAATCATGTTAAGAAAATTAAAATAATGTGATTGAAACAAGCCAAACCTTTTTAACGTGCAACTATTTTTCTCACTTTACTCTCAGTTGTACACTGACTCAAAATTATTTTGCATTAAACTGCTCTGTTTGGATTTGTTTCTCACAGTTTTTCCTCACTCCTCACTGCCGTCCCACGCTTCGCCCTTTCCCAGAGGCACCGCCATCTTGGCTGCTGGGCTCAGCTGTGCCCTGCGGGGGGTCGGTTGGAGCCGGCTGGAACCGGCTGTGTCCGGCACGGGGCAGCCCTGGCCTCTCCTCACAGAGGCCGCCCCGCAGCCCCCACCCCGCTGCCAGCACCGGGGCACCGACACCCAGCACAAGGACGCAGGGACACCGGAGAACCAGAAGGCAGCTCCTGCCTGGCTGGTGACTCCCCCAGTGATTTCTGCAGTCATGAGGGAAAGCTCACTTGTGGAGACTGGTCGGTGCCACCCAAGTTATGATGAATTTCTGAACATGCTGGTCCAGCACCAGATACCTATACTGCAACTAGGGCTCACAGTTACTATAGTCTCCCCATGAAAGCAGGATGCCTCTATTTTACTGCTTTATCTTTGGGTAGGATCTTAGACATATTTGGTGGGATGTTACATTTTATCCCACCAGTGCTTTTTTCTGTCAGAAGAGGGTAGTACTGGTGAGCAACTCCAAACATGTGAAAGCACCTTTTCTCATGACGATATATTAATGGGATGATTTAATATGACAGAACGGGAACATCTTATCTGACTGATAAAAGATTGATTATATCTGCTTCAGAGTGTTCCTACCGAAAAACTGGTAGATGAGATTTTAGATAAGCCTATATATAAAAAATCATTTACYTGTCTGTTCTAACAGAAAGTGAGCATGGTACTCCTGGTAATACAGAAATGGGTTAGTCTTTGAAGAATCTGCATCGACCCCCCCCTTTCCCTTGTTGCAATTAATTAATAGTGAAATTTCTTAGAATTTATTTATATAACTATCAAGTCACATTTTTTTCAGTAACATCTCAATATTTAGAGATAAGTGTCAAAACAGAATAAAGACTTTAAGATGGTTTAACAGGTGAATATTTTCTTTCCTTCTTAATACTCAGTTATTGCAGAAAACAACCAAAACAGTTCTTGTTGTTTAACACAAAGCACAATAGCCCTCAATAAATAAACTAGATGATAAAATAATATAACACTCCAAACATGAGTAGGTAATGTTTTCTTTGAAATGCCAGGACCCTCTTCTTTAAAACCCAGGAAAAAACTTGTCTTGGAACTCTTGGGTCCTCAATTTTCTTACTTCCCTGACCCTCACAAGCTTTGTCTTGGGCCTCCATTTGGGAAAGCATTTAAATGCTTCCTTTGCACTTAAGTTCTGGATCATTTTTAACCCATAAAAGACAACAGATCTAAAGCAAATACAAGGTGAGAGAGTACCTAGGTATTCTCTGGAGTACCTGATCAGCAACACTCATAAAAGAAAAGGGGAAAAGTAAAGAGAACCTGGACTTTCTGCTCATTAAGTCTAGACACCATCAGTTTCAGACACCACTGGATGACAATCCCTGTCATACATATGTCAATTTCCATCTTACAAGCAGTGAGGCTATGTAACTCAATGGCTGCAGCTGAGGACTGCTTTGGGAATTCTCTATTCTCCAACATCTAAGAATGTTTCCTTAATTTCCACCACTAAAAAGAAGAGGGGGAGAAAGTGCTCAGGAATTATTTTGTACGGATAGTGAATACACAAAGAAGATATTTTAGCTACTCTCTAGATGACAGCTGAACTACAAAAACAAGCCCATTAAATACATAAATTAGAAAGACCATTTCCTTGCCAGCTTCTTTCTCCTCTGACCATCATTTTCCGCCTCATTTATTTTAATTCTTTTATAAATGACAGAGAGTATTGAGAAATCTTGAGAAATCTGAGAGACAACAATTTATTCACCTGTCCCCAAAAGAAAAAGTATTCTCTTTGTCCCTTCCTACTTAATACCACCACTCCCCACTCCCCAGGAAGATATCCATCTTTTTCACTCAAACAAAGTTAAGAGGGCAACTTGCCTATTAGGAGGAAGGGATAATATTCTTGGATATTTTTATCACAGAGCTCATGACTGGGTATTTAGTGAAGTTACAAAAAGATCACTAGTGAAAAATGTCGGGGGGGGCGGAAAAGCATCATCTGGGAAAAGCATAATTACAGAGTCCAAAATCAGTGGGGAAATATATATCACAACACGTATCATGGAAATATGTATCCCAAAGTAATCATAGAAAAACTTTGGGGGATGGGAAGTTTCTCCTACTTACTCTAGACAACTGTAGTGCTTTCCGGCTTTCTGTCCTCTTCACAGATGAGTGTGAAAGAAAAGGCAGATATGCCCCAAACTCAGACTGTTTAGATAGACCTGTGTTGCTTGGAAAGCTCAGTCTCCAAACCAAGCATACATGCCGAGCACTGTACCTTGCACCCCCAGGCTTGCTGTCAGAGACCCTGCAGACTGCCTGCTGGTGATCTCCTAGGGTGTGACTCATGGCATGCTAACTGCTCTCCACATCCTACCAGTTTGGATTTTAGGGTGGCCTCAGGGTCACTGTCAGCAAGCAATTTGTACATTCCCTAGGCAAGCTATGAAACCTATTTTGAGGAACCAGATGAAAGAACATTGAAACACAATCGACTACTACAAGTGATAATTAATAAGAGCACAGGGACCTGGGTAAAGCTTCAATTTCAGAACAGTTGTATCTCCAAGACTAAGTGTTCAGGATGCAGTTGTAGCCAAATACACAGTTCATCACTAAGGAAAGAGGGAGGCCCTCCTCCCATTCCTCCCCCTCTGCAAGCTTCTGCTGCTTACACTGAGCTCATCTGATCACACTATAAGCTAGTTCAACTGTAGTTGAGTAATAGGCAGGGCAGGGACATGAACTGGCTCATGTGCAACCACGTGAGAGTCTGAGCTGGCATGAAGGAAGGAAGGACCATGTATATGGCTGGAAGCAGAGGCAGTAGAAAGGAAATGCAGTGGAGGATGAGGGCAGGGGAAAAGGAAGGAGAATATGGGAGGAGAGTGTCTGCTAACTGTTCGAATAGTTCATCTGTCTCATGAAAACATGCCTACAAGGTAATTCCTATAGTATGTTTCACTGCATCTTGGGTATGTTAATTCCAGGCCTGTGGTAGTTTTAGACCACAGATATGTTTTAAAGCCCAGACATTTATCAATATTTGGCAACATTTCCTTTATTCTTTTGTTTTGGAAATGGAACCTAAAAGGTGAACAGAATTACTTTTTACATTGTTTCACTATTTTCTCGAAACATTTTTTCTTCCGTGCCTGCTGGATTTTGTTGCAGTACCCAATKGCAAAGAGCCATATGCCACGTGAATTTAATCTGGTGTTTGTTGCTTGATAGCATCCTGCTACTTCCTCCCTGAGCTACCAGGCAATTTGACTTGAGACACCAGCAGAGGCCAGGGCCATAGCTTTCTACCTTCTTGAACTGTAGTGTCTTCAAACCTGCCTTACCTATGATCCTGATGTCTGCAAAGAACCCAGAGAAATAAATCTTTGGGGCTGGCAAAAAGAAGAATGCAAATTGAACATTCCCCATTTTCCTTCTCCCTAACTCAGATCTGCATTGCTTGTTTTTCTTCACTTTCCTCCTGATTTCTCCCCTTCTGTGTGTTTATTTGCATTCCACATATGGAAACATTGGCATAGAAGAAAACTTGCTTGGTTCCCAGCATTTTCTTCAACCTATCTTCAACCTACGTTAATACAGACGTAAACTTGATTTTTCCCTGTTGGACCATTGGGAATCTGGATGGCTGATTTTGTTGTTTGTAGGAGATGCAATCCTTTCTCTATACAGAAAAGCTAATGAAAACATTAAATATTCATATTGCATCCCTAATTGTATAATAAAGCAAAACATGCAGTTACAGTTGAAAACCTCCAGTCTAATTAGCAGTAGCCTAATAAATGCTTAAGTGAAACATAGAACGTTTAGTGCTACCCAGCTAAATCTCTGTTTCCTCACCCAATTGTATTAATAATGACACTAATAAGATAATGTTAAAAAAATACAAAACATATGTGCAAATATATATTCTTATTGTAAATATCTAAATATCAGCTAAGGGGTACCTTCAGGGTTTGGTAACCAGAGATTGGCCTGTTCCATTATTATTTCTACTATGCATTCTTTGCATTCTTTGTTGGTGGTGTTTATTTGTGGCTTTTTTTTTGTTTTTTTTTTTTTTTTTTTAGTTTTTTTTTTTTTTTTTTTTTTTTTTTTTTTTTTTTTTTTTTGCTTTTTAGTGCTACTGTTTAATTTATCATCAGCCAGTATTACTTTCTGTATTATGGAAATGTGGTAAAGAATACAGTTGGAAAAGTCTATTTCAGCTTTTAATTTACTCTGTAGCCCCAGAAAAATAATCCCAAATTTATCCTGTGAATCTAATCAAACAAACAGTCTTTGAACAAAGAAATCACAAACATCATGAAGTCTTTTCCTTTTCTTTTTCAAAAATCTCTGCTGAAACACCAGTATCTGGTTTCTTGGAAATACTTCTGTGAGAGATAGGAAGGCAAGGTACAAAGTGACTGTCTGTTAGCAACAACTTCYGTGGAAGAGCCAGCAGTGTAAAACTAAAAACACACCCATTTTCTCAAAGGTTAGGTATGGTTTCAGATTAAGAAAAACATCTTGTAGCAACAATGCGAAGAGACTTCTACCTTTTAAATATGATAGATCGAAAGATGAAGGAATGTGTTTGAATAACCAAAACACCTCCAAACTAAATAAACAGAATAGATTTTTTTTTTTTCTTTTTTTTTTTCCCCCCATTGACTAATTTGACCACTATTGGAGCAAAGATTGGATAAAAACTTGCCCTTTGGTCAGGGTTTTCTACAAGTGCCTATTACAGGGATTCTTTTCTCTTTCTCAAAAGTTGCTGATATCAACCCCTGAGACATGATTCCAAACAAAATGGAACTGATGTAACAGACAAGAATATTATTTCTTTTCATTGTAATGTTTCAATGTAAATCCTTCATAAACATACAAGCTAATTGCCTCCATTGCTTGTCATTAAAACCAACAATAATACTGATATTATGATGTCATAGAGGTAGTATTTTCTGTCATTCTGGGGCACTTTTTTGGTTGATTTTGAAGGTTTTATGTGTGATTGTAACAAGTCAAATGTTAGCACACTCTGGAACTGTTGACATTTACCTTCCCTTTCTGCTCTTATACAAACTGCAAGCTTTAATTATGCAATCAGAATAAGTTGATTGAAATTTAATATTGTCAACTTATTGACACTCCTTTCCAATTTGTTTCCCTGTTTCAT
Source organism: Phoebastria nigripes (assembly GCA_035582835.1). NCBI lineage: Eukaryota > Metazoa > Chordata > Aves > Procellariiformes > Diomedeidae > Phoebastria > Phoebastria nigripes. The sequence goes on along the minus strand of JAYKAV010002857.1, from coordinate 343,252 downwards.
GCACTGTGGACAACTCAGTGTTGAATTATTTATTTGTAATCAGCAGTTGTTTGACATGGAAACAGTGTACTACTTTATCTACATGAACAAAGAACAGATTGATGAGGAAGTACATTTACGTAATGAGCATTTAATCTATACCTTTGAGAAATGCTTTTGGATTACTTTATCTAAAAATCACAGTAAGCATGACACACATTTTTTTTCCATTGCTTTAAAGTCTGGGTTAAATTCTGTGTCACTTGCACACTAAATTGAAAACAAAATATTGACTTTTCTCTCTCTAGAATTTCCACAGGTGCTTTCCCTCCTTCCTTTTTGTCACACAGAACCTACATGCATATTAGATTTGAAGCTTTACATACCATAGATAAACACTGAATTCCACTACAGGATAAAGTATTCAATGAGAAGAATTCAATACACGTAAAATCCTCTGCAGGACAACTGTTTTATGATAGGTTGTTAACAGAGGTCATATTTCACTGAAGTGCCTTTTCAGTTAGTTTCAGAATGAATAACAATGTTTGGGGATTGTTACTCTGTTTAGTCTTAATTTCTTGCACATTTATGCAATGATGATATCCCATAACAAAGAAAAAAAGATTATAAAAAGGAGCTACCACACAATAATCAAGTTGGAGCCACTAGGAGAGTTCGACTGAAAGCCAAAGCTAATATTCCTATTATAATTCAAATTCATACCAACTTCAGTGGCAGTTTTACCTTTGAGGTTTAATCAGATTAGAAGGTCGTGAATAAGCCATATGACAAAGAGCCCTTGGATGTTTAATTGTTTAAAGAATCCCTACTCCATTTGAAGCTAAAGTTCATTGCAGAGGAACAGGAAGAAGGTTATGAGACAGACACTATAAAAATGTGTTTAAAATGTAGCTGGGGATTTACTGTATGCTCCACTGAGTCCTATGTGCAGACCAGTCTATGGGACCCTTAGAAGCCAGGAAAACCTCAGTAAGAAGCAGCTACCCTCGTCTGTGCCTGCTCTGCACCAGGGTGACAGCAGTCCTGGTCAGGGAAACAAGAAAGGATTCTCTAAAAGAAGTATTAGCAGGAYGTTTAGGACACTAATTCAGGATGTGGCTGAGCCAAGGCAATGCCTGCCTCAGTCAGGTCAAAAGGGTATTAGGACTGGGAGAAACATGTTCTAGGTAAGTTACCAAACTGGTGGTCAAGGTCTCTCCGTTCCTCTCCGTGGAGTTCAACTCATTCTAAATATAGTTCTAAAATAAAGCAAATCAATTTCCTGCTCAAAGTGGCTATTTTCCTCTACTGGCTATAGAAGTGGCCTAAGGTGATGACCTCAGGTTCAGGTGTAGACATTGTAGACTTCTACATGTGGTATTATAAATCCCACAGAAAGTCTTAATAAATCTGCATCTTCCTGAGGGGAAAAAAAAAGAATAGAACAGTTACTGTGCAGTTCAAGTTGGTCAGGACTGTTCCTTATGTTCTTCATCTCTTTGTGACTGTGAAGAGCAGTCACTCTACTTCTGGTAGTGGAGCTATCTTGATCTCACAAGGAAATATCTCACCTCATGCATCTGAAAGTCACATCTGCCTACAATATCTTCCATCTAACTGAGTCTTTCTATCATTTACTGTCATGACTGGGCCTCTCTTTTTCATCATTTCCATCTGATAGGACTCAAAATGATCATAAAAATATTACTGATAGTCATTGTTAACTGTAATCTCAATACTGTTTTTCTAGTCCTAAAGGTCACCTGTTTTTTAAGCTGCTCCCAGCTTTATGTCATCAATAGCATACTCTTACTTTTGAGCTGAAGAATTGACAGCTGTAGTCACATGGCACTCTGCAGCTATGTGCATGCAGGCACATATGCCTCAAACCTATTATCAAACCATATTTTTTTGGAAAAAGACCTATCTAGAAACTAATTCCTTCAGAAGGCTGTCTCCTTTTCATTATTCACTGTAGGGAAACATCTGCTTTTCTCATCAATCTAACTGTCTTTGCTTTATCCAAGAGGATTCAGTCAGATTGCAACTCAYACTGTTTCAGTTGATGGGTACATATTCGTTCCTTGACTTCCCAGTGCTTAGAATAAGTTTTGCAATTAGTCTAGCAGTGTCTAAAGAAGCACTTAAAGAGAAAATAACCACTCCCAGTTATTCTACCTAGTAATGTTCTACTTTGCACTACAAATTTTACAGCAAAATGAAGCACATATACTTCAAAAGATAATTATAGCATCATATGTTAATCCCACATAAATCCATTTTTCTATGCAAGAAATAGTAAAATATAGTAATACTGTGTATTTTCACATGACATTTGTCCAGCTGCTAACTGGGCATAAACTTTATTTTAAAGATAAATTTCTAAATAACTGATAAACATCTAATATGTACTTAGCATGTCTTAATGAATTACTATTTTAAAGAGATGACTACAGAATTTGACAGGTAACTGTCATTTGTAGCCACGGACAGAAAGTGAATCTAATACATTTTACTGAGGTGTTCATAATCATCCATGGCACATACCATATACACCTGTAACACACTTGAAACTTTTATTCATAATTAATGAACCCTAAATAAATTATGTATAAATTTACCTTTAGTGTAAAGTACAACTCCAAGGCTGATGATAACTGTGAAGAATCAAGTATGAATCCTGCAACAGATTTTCCTCTGTTAATCCAAATTTCCTATTAAGAAAATGGCTATTTTAATTGCAAGTTAGGTAAAACATTGTAAACCTCTATTATTTCAACAAGTCTCCTTCAGGACTTGAAGATAATCATGATATTCTCATTTGCAGCCAGCTGCTTCCCTGAGATTGCTGCGGTAGAAAATTTGCTTCTTTATGTAGGTGAGCATTTGTAAGCAACAACAGCAGTCTGTAGGTGACATACTGAGCTTAAATAATTCTGAACGTCAATGTTTAGGAATCACAGCTGCACCTTTTTATCATTTTTCCCGTAAAATAATAGTGAAGCAGACTGTTATGATTAAAGATACTTCATTAAAAAAGGCTGTTCAAGGTTCTTTATCATGTTTCATGTTAAAAAATAAATCATGGGTACCTTAAATAGTTTATTTCCTCCCTTCAGTGACTGGTATCACCTGTCTTGAGGAGCTAACTGTCCTGCAGACTCGGTTTCCGATGCTTGACTTTACAGGCCCACCTGCCACCCCACACCTCATCCATTTTAAGAAATGAGACACCTTGGCGGTACCTACCTGCTTCATATTAAACCAGGGTTCAGGATCATGCCACTTTTCCAACAAAGGCCAATTTGGAACTCATTTTTCCTAATGTTCTTGTGTACCTAAATTACAAAATGTTTCTCAGGTTTTCCCTACGCACAGTCCTATACCAAGGAAGAATAATAGTATTCATCCAGAATCACCCTCAAGGCTTTTACCATGGTGATGGAAACCAGCTGTTCGACTCCTAAAGTCTCTGAAGGCAAGCATACTTATTTATTTAAAAGGTATCTTGATTGCAGAAGAGTCAGAAAGGCTGTTATAGCTGATCAAATAAAGCAAAAATGATTTGTTGAATAATTTATTTGACAAATATGGGCAAAATCTGGCAAATACATTGTTCATCAAATAGTGCTTGCACAACTGAATTGAAAAAAAACAACCCTTAACAGTCATATGCCAACATATATAAAAATCTGTTTCTGGGTCAGATTGAAAAGGACTTAAAGGAATTTCCTTGAAGGGACCAAGGGACAGGTGCACATAATTTAGGCATGTAAGTGCTATCCTCAAATTCTCTCTCAAAATGTCTATATAGTGAAAGTCYGTAAATATCCTAGCTTTCATCAGTATATTCCCTAAGCAACTAACCTCCTTCTTCTGCATGTGTCCGGAACTAATTCACTTTTATCAGATCTAAACAGCTTTGTATATATTTCACATCTAGGATCCACAGACAAGGTTTTCCATGCTTACTCATGTTGAGGAGCCTGCTCGTAGGACATACTTAATGAATTCCTGTAGGGACAGAGTCCAAATATCTTGAAGGCCTCCACTTTTATTCAAAGTTCAAGGGAAAGAAAGGTGACCCCTTTTACACAATAACCTCATAGTTTAAGGATACAGGAGAGAGAACTTCAGTTCTTTCTTTCTAGGGAGTTAAAGCACATATATCCTATTTCCCAGGAAAAGGTCTTTAACTACTCTTGACTTTGCCAAATTGGCAATGAAATAAATGACAGTAAATCTACACAATCATTAAAATCACTCTTTAGCCTTAGTTTTTCTCATTGTGGTTAGGCTGAAAAACTACCCTATAAGTGTTCAGACAGGGCCAGATGCTGCTGTGATCTGAGAAAGGGGCAGAAAGCAGTGTGACATGACTGTGATGTAGGAACGCAAACAGTAGCCACTTGTGYTTATGTTTCTCTCTCTCTCTTTCCTTCAACACTGTTCTCCTCCCTCTCAAGTAAATCTGTGACTGGTTAAGGTTACTTCTTTGCCAGAACAGGTAAAACCAGTCTAGCTTTTCACTGTGGTGAAATTACATACTTTCTGTTGACAATTCATCTTAAAAGTTGAAAGATACAGCTGAAAAACCTGTGTGTTTGTTAGCACAATGTTTGTCAGCACTGGACTGGATGTCTCAGGTATCTATCTGATGGAGGAAACATTAAAAGCTATGAGTTTTTGTCCTCCAAAAGTCAATAAAATGATAAGCCTGTTTTTACTGTTCATTGCTTCAGATAGGGAAGGCCATTGTCTCCTGGCTTGGCCACGACGGGCACTTTCAATATTACAGGGAAAGAACTGGGTTTCCTTTTGTGGTTCATGTGGCTTTTTCAGGGTACCATTTTGTGGAACATAATCTTGCCTTAGGTTAGTTGTGGTGATACATACGTGAGCGTCAGGCAACACTGCACCTTTCTGTGTTCACTGACTCCTCGGTCTTAGAAGAGTAAAAGTTTTTTTGTAGCTGTGGTACATAGCTATGTAATTAAGACCAGGAAAACAAGATGAGTCCATAAACTAGTCTGTCTGATGCATCAGTCTTATTTTGAAAGGGAGACTGACCTTTGTTTCAAGCAGCATGCTGGCAGTTAAAGTTCTTCCCTTTTGCCATTGCTTAAGATACAGGTGTTACAACTCCACAGGGCTGAGTTTCAAGACCTATATAGCATAAATTGCTGTATGTAAATACATAATTGTTCTGTTCTCTGTCTCTGGAATTGAGATTAATATCTCAGAACATTTAAAGGAATAAGTGACACAATGGGTTACATTCAGGACAGGACTCTTTTACCATAAGCAATGTAAGAGAGGGAARAAGGAGAATTGGAGTTACCTACCTCGGAGCAAACATCTGTACAGTCATCAGGAGGGAGAGCTTGCCATACTTAAAGACACATCTGGTAGCAGATTTTCTTATAAAGGAATATAATATCAGGCAATGACAGATCACTTGCTGAAAGTAACCTCCTGAGCAATGTTTGGCTTCTCAACATCTGTGTTTAGTTGAGGATTCCAGCTGAAGATAGTTACATTTGCAGTCACTAGAGGCTGAAAATTGGGATTAAATGATTAATAGCTTTCTTCTATTACTCAGCTAGATGATTCATATCAATTGCACTAATGCAGATTTGCATACAGTCCAGGTTTACATAATGATTTGGTAAAGGCAGAGCGAGTATTTACTTTAAGGGACGATTGCATCAAGCGTAGCAGCGTGTCCTCTCCTTTCTTTCCTTCTTCCTATCATATACTTCTCCTCGCCTTTCCACACATATGCTGTATTTCTTAGTCCCACTTCCTCTCTCTAAGCTTGTATGAATGCTTAGAAAATACACACTTCGAAAACAGGATCCCAGAAGCTCCAACATCTGCTGCATTTCTATTAACCATTCACTTCAATATCTAATGTGACATGGACCAAGGGCAGGAGAAAGGGAAAAGAGTGAATACTATTGGCAGAGACGGTCAATTATTCATTGTGAATAATTAATCCAATGAATTTGTTCAAATAAATTATTTGCATTTTTTTCATTATGCCACAAACTCCTAGCATCATGCATGAAATATTAAAACGTGGCAGGAAAGCTACCATATAAAGCTATAAAAAGTGAAACCATAGATGAACACTGAAAGAGACCCTATAGCCCAGTCAAAAAAAAAAAAAAAAAGACATTTCTTAGGAAACACGAGAAGAAAAATCCTCAGCTTACTCTCCCTTTAGCCAAACCGAGCTTTCTGCCCTGGCCCCAAGATCGAAGATAACTCTGTTTATATTCTTTTGAGCACTGGTAAAAACAGTAGTTTCTGCTGGGTCCAGTGAAAAGGGTCATATGCTTAGTTGTTATTCATATTTGAAGTTCTTTTTATTCAGAATCAGGAGTTTTGACTCCAGAGGTGACAAATGCATTTCAAATACCTGATCACACCAGTTAGACTGTATGCATCTCTTCACCTAACGGTCTTCCTGCATACCTTTCGATGTGAGACCATTACTCTGATGTACAAAAACTAAGGCCCAGATTCAAGTTCTCCTGTGGTTTTGCCCTGTCTGATCTGACTCTTACCCTAGAAAAAGTATGTCCAACTAGCCTTTAGCTGTGTCTGCGTAGTAGATTGCAGGTAGTTGAAAAACAGTCAATGTGCCGAGGGTCATTGCAACATCAGTGTATTGCTGATCCTGAAATAATATACCCTGAGAAGATCCTGTGCTTGTGTTGCTGCAGTAAAATGGCTACATGATTTTTGGATTGATGTCACACTGCCCAGGTCCTGCTCGCTCAGAGCCTGCATAAAATGAGGTCCCGTCTGCCTACAATGTCCCATGCAGACATGCCCTTTGACTGACTTTTTCCCTAGACTAACTTCAGTGCTATTTCCTCTATCACAGGATTCAGTGGGCTGGAGTTTTACCCTTTGTTCCTAGTTCCTCTAAAATCTGATTATGGTGCCAGGTCTTCTGACATACTAAAGACTTGTCTACTCCTGTTTTACCACTTTTAATTCCAATATAAGTATTATTAAAGAAATGTTCTAGTAAATTTTAGTCATGGCACTCCTTATGTGGCATATGTAGCCTCCATATGTATCCTAAAAATGGTTTGTTTTGACTGAAGTATGCGTGTTAACACAACTATTTTTACCTATAAAGCATAGCTCTTTTTGCATGTCATACATCTTTCCATCTTTCCTCAGCTGTCAGTGCAAACTGTGGAAGTGATTCAGGACATGGGGTAGGAACCTGCACTCCCTCAGCCTGCTCATGCCTAGCAAGAGAGCTTGCAGTGGAGTTCTCTTTTTTCAGTAACTGAAGCACTCCGGCATTATTAACTTCCTTGGTTTTTAGGTTCTGTTTTCAGGTTTCCAAAGTTCTCTTTTTCCTGAATCATTACCATCTCTCTCACCTTCAGCAGACACGTACATGGGGGGCGTTGAATAAAGCAGAAGTTCTCTCCTAAGTGAGGATACCTCACATGTCTGTTTCAGTCTGTTCCATTTTATGGTCATGCAGCAGAGAGGAAAAAAAACAGAAAAAAGAACCATCTATTACTGAATATCTTAACTAGAAGTTAATATGAATTATTTTTTAATTCTGCTAAGTGCTGTCTGTAAGTTTATGCAACGTGATCTAGTTTCTAATGGTATCATCACTTTTCTATTTAGATTTAGTCTTGGCTAACTTACGAAAACTGTACCAGAAAAAAAAAACCACCAAGATATTTCAAAATGCTCAAACTAGTAATATCAACATGAATGGCAAAAACTAATCTGTAACAGGTTAGAGATTTTACTTGTGTTAATATGTTCAGTTCTTTATTTCAAGTTATTTCATATTTTGGGACATACAAGTTACCAGATCCCATAATATCTCATGGAAACAGGAGATAAATGTAAAGTCACTAATTTTATAATTCACTTAAACATACAGCATGAACAGCTATCTGCCAAATCAAGCAACCTGATAAAACAAAGTATCCTATGTTTACTCAGGACATTAATTTTTCAGATCCTGCCAGAGAAGAAAGTTCAGAAAGTCATATTCCCGTCAAGGAGTTCAATACATAGTTATAGAGAAGAAGGTGATGACCTATTGGCTTCCAGACTGTGTTACTCCTGTGTATATAATTCTGAGTCTCTCTGGCTGTTGCAAAATTTACCTGTTGGGATGTGCTGTGTGCCTTGTGGTTCCTTTCTGTGGAAACCAAGAAATTGATATGGGAAGTGCTTTATTTCCAGGTCTTCCTCTGACATGGAACTGACATGTTATTTGCTGTTGCAACATACATATCATCTATGTTTTCATTTCCTTCCTACCACTTCATGTATAAGTTTGGAATTATGCATTTCTTACCACAGACACTGATTTCTGCCACTTTATTTTTAGTGTTTGTACAGGGACACTTGCAATAGAATTTTTGATATTAGACATTAAAACATTAACAGAATTTTTTGTTGGAGCTACGTCTGGAGTCTTTGTTTCTAGAAAATTGATGATTTATTGATAGGTCGACACTACTGTTATGACTAAAGACTATTGATTTAGGGGACACTCTTAGCAATATATTAGGTAGCTATAACTGGAGACAACATTACAGATGAGTAATAGTTCTTGAAAATTGTACTAAAATATTTTCAACTCTCACACTTTGTTCGTAGTTTTTAAAAAACCTCAGTTTCCATGCAAGGACCTTATTAAAGTGGTCATATATTCCAGAGTGCTCAGCATCCCACAGCTGGCAAAGAGAGTACTTCTGAAATTTTCACACTTCATTTAGATGCCTAAATGGAATTTGAACACTTAGGAAAATCTAACTACTGTTCAGGTGCTTAAATAGGAATTGATAGGTGATAAAACTTTTGGAAAAACTAGCTGTTAGTGTACCAATGAGAGATTATCCAACAACTCTTACCCTGTAATTTTGAACTGCTATAATAATTTTTGTCCAAAATGCATAACACACTTTTTTACAGCTCATTTACTAGCTGTATTACATACTGAAAGACCCTGAAAACATTGTTAGAAATACTATGGTGTGACAGTGGAAATTTGATCCTCTCAAGCTTGCACTTTTGGTTTATACCAGTTGACAACACAAATGCAAACCATTGTGGCTTTCCACAGGCTTTGTAAACCTTTCAATCAGAGTAACAGAATTTCTGAGTTAACTACTTAGACCAGAGTCAGTAAGACAGTGAGTTTCATCCCTCACTTCTTTGTACTCTGCTTTTCCAGGTTATCAAACATTACAAGGAAGTGTTAGTTTAGATCAGAGATGCTTAGTTAAGAGGATCAAACTCCCCCCATGAACACCACAAACAAGTCCAACTTTTTTTTCCCCCGAATGGTTAACAATGAGCAGAGTATACACAGGACCCTGGTTAAGGATAGCAGTTGTCCTGGTGGGAGAAAGGAGGAAGGATCAGTAGGATCAGTCCCTAAGAAACAGTTGAAAATTAAGGAAAAGTATCTTAAATCACATGGTAGGGAGGGCTTTTTTTGTTTGTATGTGTAAGAAAGGACACTTGTTTTAGAGGAAACCAAGTCTAAAAGACAAAAACAGCATAACTACTCTYCTTCTGCAGGCCAAGTAATATCAGGAGGCTTTCCTGAATTGTCCTCCRTGGGTTGGGTGGTACAGAAATAGTTGGTCAGTACAGTGAGCTTATGTGAATGCGTAAAGGAGTGACATCCACAAAGATCTTTTCAAAATATTCCTTTCTGCCAAAGGGGAATACTGTTAAAGCAAAGAAATGCTGCAAAAAGAAGGAATATGCAAAGGAACACCACTAAAGYGAAGGAGTCTTTTTGCAAAAATTTAGCACACCAATGGACATTGGAGTACTTATTGAGGTAGGTAGGTTCATTAAGGACAATTTGACAATGTTTAGTTCCTCAGATGTACTTAGCGGCATACTTATGCAATCGATTTCTTCAGTGGTAAAGCCCTTCCCTGCTCTCCCCGACACCAGGAGAGTCTTGCACAGAACAACTTTTTGACACAGTTTGACACAGAACAACTTGTGTTGCTATGGGATTTATGGGCCAAAATCATTAAGTTACTCTTGATTTTAAAACACCTCTCAAAAAACCATCAAAAACTAAGTAAATAAATCAGCCCACACCACCCAAGTCAGTATAGAGCTATGTAGAGTTGTCTCTGGTAAAGTAGAATGATTTCTTAAAATAGCCTTGCCAAGGAAGGAAACACTTTCTATAAATAATTCCTAAGTGTGAAGTTACACAAGACAGCTAAGTCAATCACTACCAAAAGAAAAGGTTCTGCTCCTCCTCTCCTTTCACCTTCTTTTCTGGCCCTTTTTTTTTGCTTAACCAATTCGACTCAATAATACAGCAGCTATATGCTTTTTTTCAGGGAGTAAGAAGAGGGATTTTTTTTTTACTGTTTTCATGACAAATCCACTCATCATTGAGCTCCAGAGACCAYATAAGGAAAGAGGAATAGCACCACTGCAGAAAGCAGAGGTGAATATACCTGCAYCCTAAGTATCTCTGTGGATATCATAGGCGTCTGTTTGCAGTACTGTGTGGACCTGACACCTTATATATAATAGAACTTTGAACACGCTTCCCTGAACTACCAATTATAAACATCTCTTCTCCCCACCACATCACACTTCCCCTAGAACATCTGAATATCAGCAATGTCATCCTTCTGTATTCTCCCTTTTAGTGAGAAAAAAGGTCTGATCCCCTCATTATACTATTTACTTTGATCAAAGTTATGAAGATATATCCTTCATTATGCGATCTCAGCCTGTGTTAATCGCAGGCATCTTCCTGACTCCTCCTTAAGGATAGACCACTTAAATAATTAGTCATGCTAGGGAAGGGAAAAGGATGGTGCTTTGGTTGGAGATTACTAATGTGCCAGACAAATGCAGTTCTCAATTGAGAAAATGGTAAGGTGGAGGGGAATGAAGAGCTCTAGCATTTATTTTCAAAAGGTTTTCACACATTTTCTCTGCCATTACACTAAATATGCTTTTGAAATTCATTTGTGTAAAATAGTGTTTCTTTTCTCCAGGTTGATAGAAACACCTGGAACTTGATCTGACTCTCATGTGAAACCATGATTAACTTTAATTAGTGATGGAAACCGGTTATAGATTTTGTCTCAAAGTTGACACATCCAATTGCTTTCAGAAGAGACAGGATTTATAGACCCCTGAGTTTGAATCTTTGTTTACAGCTGATGGAAAACAGGAATCTGAGAGAGTCTTATTCTTACAAGGGGATGAAAGGTTAAAACTGGCAAGGACCTATGGGTGGCCACAGCCATTTCAAGAAGATAGGAGAGAGGAAAGAAAATATACTCCACGGGTGTGGTTTCATCATTGAATTAACTAGTTATAAAACTGGGCTGCTGCCACAAATAATGTTCCTCCTCCCTTCTTGAGCTCTCACACTTGTACAGCTACCAAGTCAGATCAACTCTCTGACTCAGGTGGAAAACAAGGGATTTGTTTATCTGCAGTCAGCTCTCTGCCACTTTGACTCACTGAGAAGCCACACAAACCCAGTGCTGATGCAAGTGATGATTGTGAAAACTWCCCTAAGGGAATGTGATGGAGTTTCAGAAGGTCAGAAACTCTTGATATTATTGTCCAATGCAAATAAGTAGTGTGGTCCCTTCTCTCAGGAAAGTACTGGTTTGTTTCTCTAAGGTTTATAACCTCATCTAACTCATTGTAGCGATTTTAATTTCTTTGCACCATTTTGAAAAATCTATATTGTGGTTTGTTTTAATAACAAGTTCATAAACCATATTTATGATTCTTAAGGATTTTGTTATGTTTTCCCACCTGCTGTGCATAGTTTAACAATTCTGGATAATCCAGAAGCCACTCAGCTAGCAATCTGAGATATTTATTTAGACCCATACCTTTCTTTATTGAGCCCTGGTTTCTGTGATGTACTGTACCACATTTGTCTCAGTCGGAGAGTGTCACTCACTGCAGCAGGCCATGGAGTAATTTTCCCAGCCTACAGGAATCATGTACAGGAGAAAGATACTATACATATTGCTATGCTACTGACCTTCACAGAGCCAGGACAACACTTTCGAAAAACATTGAGACTTCCCAATGTATCAATGCCCATGAACTGTAACAACACGGAAATTCCTTAATGGCCAGTTTAAATAAAAAATAACCTTATAATTACATTAATTAGCAATTTTGCCCAAGCTTCTGGCAGCTTTAATTAATTGTGGATGCCAATACGTTCAATGAGCTATTATGGATGGCAATGACTAGCCCAGTTAAAGAATGCTTTACATGTTTGCCTATTTTTTTCTTTTTTAATTTGGCTACCCTCTTCATTCTGTCCTGCACAACGAATTTGTAGTGAAAAGGTTTTGATAAAAGCATTTACCATTGGCTAAATGCTCCTGCTTAGATACTAACCTACTTATGCAGGGAAATGGAATAAATCAGTCCTAATGCCACAGGGTAATGATAGAGAAAGTAGACTTTGAATAAATTTCCCAGTTAACTAGGAGTCATGGAAGATGATGGCTCAAAGCCACCTTCACAGCAACTGAGCAAGCTCACGCAACTCAGAGGATGTTAAGCTACTATCCTGAAGGCTCTTTATTGATTAAGGTAACCTTAATATCATTAACTTTACAAATCCAGCTATTGCCTTGCTCTATGTAATATGCTGCTAGCCTTGTAAATTTTTTTCTTACAMCAAACTTACTTACTTTTCTCTCACATGTCTTTATTCAAGAAATTCTTCAGCTTCCTGCTGTCTATCTGATACTATGAAGAGGTTTAAAGTCTGGCTAGATGTTTTGGGTTAGCATCAGTTAATAGTTACGTTTCACTGCTGTTGTGACTTGGAAAACCAAGAGGATCAGACTCCAAAGCTGCACTCACAAATCAGTGCTGTTGATAATTCATTTGTCCAAAGTTTTCTCACCTCCAAACTCTTTTTGATCTGGTAGTGTCTTAAATTTTGAGGCACTCAGATCACTATGGATACTCTAAGTCTTACTGTGCCTATATAGGTGCAGTCACTTCTGGTATTTCCAACTTGCCTTAATYTTGGCCCTAGTATACAACAGAAAATCACACTGATCTAGAGACATAGAGGCACTTACTTGGCCCCTAGGCCTTCTACTGCTATTTTGTTTTCCCCTCTAAGTGTGCCTCAGTATGTTGTCTCCCAGTCCCAACTAGTTTRCGATCTGGAAAGACTACAGGAACTTTATTTTTTAATATGAGAATGAGTTTACAAAGTAGATTTTGTTTGTCACTATAGAAACAAGCAGTCCTTTAACAGAGGTTGTAAAGCAGTTGTTATTTCATAGTTGATTACTTGCAAAATATTCGAAACAGAAGAACAAGAAGCTCCAGCACAGCTTAAGAATATACTGTCTGATTCCATTCATTAGCACACAGTGATGCCAAAAAACTGGCATCTCAAGGCAGTATTATCCTTCCAAGTGCATAGCTGCAGAACAACAGTATGCAAATAATAATGGAAAAATAAGTTGGTTTTAATTAGCACAACATGGGCTGCAAATATCATTAATGAACTATGTTTAATTTGCTAATTCAAACTTCCAGCATGACAGGAACTTATTTCAAACTCTTAACTGAATTCCCAAGTACCTACTAGTAGGCCAGAGAGAAAAAGAAAAGTTTGTCTCTGCTTCCAGTGCAGCCATTTCAGGATAAGATCGGTGGACAATCTGAGTGTTTTGTCCTCTCGATTCACCCCTTCCATCTCAACTCAGTGAAGGCCTACGCTGAGGGATTACCTTGCCTCAACATGTAACTATCTCAAYGGAAGGTTTCTAAGGAAAACATACTGATATGAGGCAACTGATATAGAAAAAACCCTGAATGAACACACAATGTAGCATCATGTAGAGATATCTGAGGTAGTTCCAGATGACCCGGCATGGTTCTTTGGCACAGGGAAGTGTCATGAAGAGGTACGTCCAAAAGCAGTAGAGACTTATCACTGTGATGCTGTAGCTGAGCTAAATAACATGGACCATAATTCGTCTCAGCCTAGAAGTCCTCATCTAACCATAAGACCTTCAAAAAAGAAGAAAAAGAAATGAGATTTGTCCAGCTGGAGAAGCTAAAGCTATAAGAGGAATAAGTCATTTTGAGTACATCAAAATGAATAAAGCCTAGTTTCCTACTGATTTGTGTTTCACGGTTGGCAGTGATCTGACTGGAGATCTTTTCCTGTGGTTGGCAAAATCTGTCTCTCTCCCACCCTCATATTCAGTCATATATAACAAATGGAGAGCTCACCCCTTCCCTCTGTTGGAAGAAATCTACAGACTGTGTCTTTCCTTTACTCAGCTGTCTCTTTTCTCAATATTTGGAAGCACACAGTTGTCTTCAAGATTCCTACCACTCTGTCAAATTTATTTAAGTCAGTTATCATTTAAAGGGGTTTATTTTGTTTGAATTTTTGGGTTTTTTGGGGGTGGGGAGGAAAAAGACAGACAGAYATTTGTTTACAGAGGATATTTGCATAAGCTGCATCTTCTTAGGACTTAGGACATAGCTTCATTTTCTAAAAAATGTGCCTTGTACTCTGAATGTTCATGATAGTTTTAAGGTAGTGAGCATGACACTACATTCAAGCAACTGAGTAGTCAGTAAGTCACATCTAAACATTAAGGCACATCTGAAATGCCTAGTTAYTATCATAATAAGTTCAAATGGATCAGTATAGGCAAATAAGCATAAGCAGACATGATCGTATGAGCTCAAGCTGAGCTGTTCAAAGATTATGGACTTGTAACACCAGAGGAAAGATGTTACAGACTGCCATTCACACCAGAACCAAGGGAAAACAGAAAATTGATGCCAGTGAGAAAACTAATCAGAACTGAAGCAGGCAAAAACTTGATAAAATTTGAGTTAAATTCAGGTCTAATTTAATGTAGTAGACCCACTTAGTTTGATACTGCAACACCAATACAGTCCTTTGATAATCCTTAGAAGTTTTATTTATTGGTATGAAATGTATAAACAATAATAAATGTCTGTGATGTTCAGTCATTTTAATGAAGCAGATAATTCAGCTCCACCTATTTTTTTTTTTTTCTTTCTGCTTGTGCCCTGAGATAAAACCAGAAAAAAGGACTTGAGAAAATCTTCAGTCAGGAATCTGGGCTTAGTCTCCTCTGACAGTATCTTAAAAGGTCCCTGAGAATTTTTAAGCAGACCAAGCACTACCTAGCAATTCCCAAAGSCCGTATCTTATTTTCAGGGTATCTAGAGCCCTTAAGCATCTTAGATTTATGAATGTGTTCCAGGACTCTCCAGAGTCTTATGGATCCTCAGTTGTTAGGCATTGCTGAGTTGTAAGACACAACACTTAAGTACCTTTATGTGTCTTGCAGTTCTTTTAGGACTTTAATCTACACCACTGAAAACAACGGGAAATTCACCGATTTTATTTTCTGCTTATATTCATTAATGCACACTGGTGGATTTTACTTATGCTACAGTAGAATTTCTCTTCAGATACTTATAACATTATTAAACACTGCAGGCAAGGCAGACTTATAATAATGGGAAAATAATATAGTTTTCTGTTAGGCTAAAATTGGAAACTGGATGAAGAAACAATTCATGTGGAACCAATATGGAAAATTTTTTGCATCTTCTGGCAAAACACAAAACTAAAATGTTACTGCAAAATAATTTATTTGACCTGAACCTGACAATGAAATCCCATTTGTATATTCCATTTATTAAGTTATTTATCTGAATTACAAGACCAAAAAAACCCAAAAAACATTTGGTATAAACACATGATAAACTTTCAAAATTAAGTGCTCAGTTTAAAAATATGGAAATTAAATTACTAGTCTTACATGGAAACATAGGTCCTCACTTTCTTAAAGTAACTGGTTAGGAGTCTTCCACAAAGATTAAACTGTAGATTCAAAAGATGAGGCTGACAGAGAACTCTGCAAGCTCTTTGTCAGAGAAAAAGGGAGATTTCCTGGACCTTCCTGGCAGAACAGTCTAGAGAGGTTTTGCAGATAGACTAAACCTCAACCCACCCATGAATCTTAAAGACATGAGGAAGATATATAGGACTAGGTACCATCTAGCAAAGGTCCTTTCCACCAGTCGCTTCAGCCTGTACTAGAATCTGCTGTCAGTTATTGCAGGTTTTTTACCTTCCTCTTAGCCACACTCTTTGATGTGTTCGTGGGTGATAAGGAACAGAAGCAAAGGGGAGAGATAGGTAGATAAATTCATTATTCCTTATTCAACATAGAACTTTGCTCTCCACAAAAAACTGCTGCGAAGTATAAGCTCTGCCAAGACAAATAACTGAGTGTCTTCTAGCATAGAAGGGTTCCCAAGGCGGAGTGGTAAAGGCAGTGGACAAAGATCTGCTTCATTATCTTAGTGTTGCCTCTGTAGCCTTGAGCATGCTGGTGACCACTAAATAAAATTAATTATTTAAAGTGTATTGTTAACAAACTGTATATTTGTTTAAGGAGCTCCCCGAAGATAGTAGAATGAGAGCCAAATTAAATCTATACCAAGAGGACTGTAACAAAAAAGAAACATGCATTATGTTGATTAATATAGAACCCAGGACCATGGCAACTTGATGTGGGCAAGGCATCTGAAAACAATTGCAAAACAAATAACGACTGCCATAATTATCAAGTCACTTATCTGGGATTCCTGAAAACAATTAGGGGATTCCATATCCACAAAAGGCAATTTAGCACTTACATATAAGATCAGTTTATGTGACTGGTTACATCATGATACTTCTGCTTCACTCTACAGTTAAACTTGTCACAAACATTCTTACTTTCCCACTATACACCCTGAATGGAACTAAGGCAGTGTTTCAATTATTACTAATGATGAGTAATAAGCTACAGCTTATTTTCCCAGGTGATTTACCTCTTTTATGTGGTGCTGAAGAAGAAGTTTAATTTTGTCACTGTCATTACCAAGATTTCAGCAACAACAAAAGCACAGTAAGAAACTTGCCTGTATAATCAATCTGATCTTTTAATATACCTGGGTTGGCACATTTGACTCCAACGTATAATCTTGAAATAAAAACAAAGCTGTATTATATAAGCTTCGAATATTGCAGTCTGATGGAGGCTGAAGCTCTGAGATTTTTTTAATATTCCTGAAAGTCTATAACATATATCCTAAAACTAAACATGATAAATTATTTTTAAGAGCAACAAAATTATTTAAGAAATGCTTTAATGGCTAGTAAAAGTAAGCAAAATCAGCAAAGCTGTTTAGGTGGCTAGCCCTAGTATAAACATTTAAGACCAGTCTATGGGGCCTGATGGGATTCATCCCAGGGTACTGAGAGAGTTGGCCGATGTTATTGCGAGACCTCTCTCAGTTATTTGTCAATGGTATTGGGAATCTGGAGAGGTCCCAKTCAACTGGAAGCTAGCAAATGTCATTCCAGATTTCAAGAAGGGCAAGAAAGAAGACCCTAGTAATTATAGGCCGTCAGCCTTACTTCGGTGCCTGGTAAAATTATAGAGAATATTATTCTGGGAGTTACTGAAAAACACTTAAAAGACAAYGCAGTCATCAGTCAAAGTCAACATGCGTTCATGAAGGGAAAGTCATGCCTTACTAACTGAGTATCCTTTCATGACAAGGTTACCCACCTAGTGGACGTAGGGAAGGCAGTGGTTTGTTCAGCTTAGAAAAGAGGAGACTGAAGGGTGACCTCATTGCTGTCTACAACTTCATAATGAGAGGCAGCAGAGAGGGACGTGCTGATCTTTTATCTCTGGTGTCCGTTGATAGGACGCAAGGGAATGGCTTAAAAAGCTGCATCAGAGGAAGTTCAGATTGGACAGTAGGAAAAAGTTCTTTACTGAGAGGGTGGTCAAGCACTGGAACAATCTCCCCCAGGAAGAGTTCATGGCCCAAAGCCTGTCGGTGTTCAAGACACGTTTGTACAATGCTCTTAGATATATGGTTTAACTTTTAGGTTGCCCTGTGTGGAATCAGGAGTTGGACTTGATCTTCCTGGGTCCCTTCCAAATCAGGATATTCTATGATTCTAATGGGAGTCCACACATTTCAGGAATTTGCACTCA
Organism: Phoebastria nigripes; assembly: GCA_035582835.1. Lineage (NCBI taxonomy): Eukaryota > Metazoa > Chordata > Aves > Procellariiformes > Diomedeidae > Phoebastria > Phoebastria nigripes. The sequence goes on along the minus strand of JAYKAV010002857.1, from coordinate 325,148 downwards.
GCAATTTTTAATTGTCTGCTTTTTCTTCTCAAATTTCGTCTTCTGGGATGCTGTTGATGTGGGAAAGATTCCATAGATTTTCTGACTCTTCTAAGGAAGAAAATCTTCCTGTAAATATGCCACCCTAATGAAAGGAGAATTGAGACAGAGAAAGAAATGCAAAAGACCAAGATCTTAATCTGGAAAGATTTTCTTTCTACCAGGCAGATAGAGAAGAAAGAACAACCTCATTGCCTGGTGAAGGCAGCATCAAAATATGGAAATAGGAAAGAGCTGAATCTAGTTTGCAACTCCTTCTGGCAGGTGATGTGGATTTCTCTTGGTCAGTTTCATTTACAGGATTATTAGGTACCTACAGGGATTAAACTCTTCCCACATGATGAACAAGCTTTTAATGGGACAGGGGAAGTTCATTGATGCATCGCTAGCCACATCCCAGGAACGGGTATTTTTTATGTTCTGTTCCAGAGTCACAAATTATTCAGTCAGTAACCACAGGAATCTGCAAAACTCTTTCTCAGCTGCAGATCAAAGACATTCAAAAAGGACAAGACTTATCTACTCCAAGTCTTCACCAGTATGGTATATTAAATACTCCAGGAATTTGTCCAGTCAAAATTTAGATGCGAGAGAGAGACAGAACTTCCCCAACTTCTCTCTCAAGAGACACTTTCACTCTCTGATAGGTAACAGGGACTTGGAACACACATTTTAAAGCAGAGGAGTTCTGATATGCACTCAACTCAATACTGTAGCTTTCCAGAATTTTGCTTGTAGTTTTTACTTTAGTTCAGGCCCATTTTTCATTGCTATAAAGCCTTCTTTATGTTAAATAATCTATATTTTGTTATGGTGTTTGCATCCTTTAAATATTAGTAAACTCTTTCCATGTTCCATCTTGATTATGATTTAAACACGCTAAATATATTATTTAGCTCTTTCAATCTTTCCCCATGTATCATTCCCTCAAGTTTTTTTATCACTTGTGTAACTTTTTTTCAGTTTCCTTCCAATTTGTCTATATCCCTCACCAGTGGAGAGCCAGAACCAATTGTACTGGTTTAGGTCTGTGTTCTAAACAGTCACATACCAAAGTATTATTAACTCATTGATCTAGGTGCAATGATGTTTGTTAGGAAAGGATGGCACAGTGGTTCAAATGCTAGCCTGGGCCTCAAAAGATTTGGGCTTATTTCTTTGAAAAAATGGAGATATTCTCTGTAATTTTAGGCAAATCCTTTAGGGCTAAGTGCAAACAAGGTCCTTAAAGCAGACCTGCACTGTGCATTGCTGGGCAGGTCAGTGATCACTGAGCAGCCCATGGGGCTACAGGTACCTCTCCAGAGCAGCATGCAGAGTTCCATGCTTGGGTCCTGGCTCGGGATAAGTATTGTATTCAAGCTAATTAACTATGTTTCTGTGTTTCTAATTCACCTATGTCAGGTGAATTAGCACAGCCACCGCACTGTGCTGAGGTGGCTATTTGCTTGGTTGGTTCTTCTCTGGCAGGTCCAGGGCCACGCTCAGTGAGCATGTTACTCACATATTTTAGAGTTATTGCAGTCTCACTACATCTGTGTGAATCTAATGTGTTCATGTGGTTTCAGAAATTAAGATGGGAATCTGATCTCCAATCAGATGCAAAGGTATTGGTCTATTTCTGGCACCAGCCCTGGTTTCTCTACAACACAGTGCTGTGAATAACACAAACATGACCTGTCTAAAAGGTTGCTGCTACAAGGTTCAGGTACTTAATGAATACCTCTCTTGATCSTTGGTCCCCTATTCTCTGGGCATGCAGTTTACCACGATCAATTCCCTGTTGGATGTGTGTGCGTGGGATAGATAGGCTGTCATTCAAGAGGAAACACAAAGTATAATGCATCTTATTCCTCTCTAGGACTGACATTCAGTTCAGGAAATACCGCCTCATTCTACCTAGAATCCACAGTCCTGAATACTTCTTCTTTTTGTAGGTATCTACAACAATTCTTTTAAAGAAATGTCCTTTCATAATAACAGCCAAGTAGTTAGACCACTTACTTAGGAAAAGAGAAACACAAGAAAGGGACCTTAACAGCATTCAGCTTTAGGCATTTAAGTATGACTAAGGTATGAGGCCAGTCACCTTAAGCTTCCTATATAATTATTGCAAAAAGACAAGCTCCTCCAGGGGATTATTCAGAGCAGGAATTTAACTTTGAGAGACAAGTAAATTATATGCCTAAAGTTAGGAGGATTGGATAACCCTGAGTAACCTTGAATAGCGGATGCAATTGCTTGGCTTGAAGAGTTCCTATCCAACAGTCTGGCAAATGTTTAATGTGAGCCCAAGACCTCCTCCAGCCCCTTAAATAAACACTATTCAATTCAGTCATAGGTGGAAGAGTACTGGCGGAGTTCGTAAAACTATGTGACATGAGAACAGTTCAGAGTCCAAGACCTAGACTCATACAGGAGAGCAGAAATTATGAYAATGTGGTACGTAAGCATCTCAGCTAAATTCTGAATCCATTTTTCACACTGTAACAAAGTTCTGAACTCTCTTTGACACTGAATCTGATCTGGATAATGGTCTCCCATTATCAAAGATGGACAAATGTGTTATGACTTTGAACTTTATAACATCAGCTATGATGATGAGATGGTTAACACTGATCTCCACAGAATAGTTGAGATTGGAGGGACCTTTCCTCTTACACAGGAACAGTCTTGTACTAGAGACATCTATGAGCTCTTAGGTCAGTTCTCCTTCCCCCCCCCCCCCGATTTCTGTCAATAATTACAGCAGAATGAGTACTTTTTCTTCAAAACATAAGTGCTGGAGTAAGTAAGCACATCAGTACCAAAGGTTATAACATTTTGGATCTCGGACCGCAGTTGATTTCATCTATGGATACCTCTAAAGACAGGCAGCAGAAATCATGAGTTTTATAGAATGTATGTATAACTAATAGAAGGAAATAAGGAAATAGCTAAGAATGTGAAGCAACAAGTTTAATAGGAACGAAGGAGAAAGATCCTTTAAGCTCACACAATTTCTATTCTCCAGGAAAATCCATCACATGTGTGAACCTCCTTCTCGAAGGAAGAAAAGAGAAGGAGGAAAGGACTGTTAATCTCCAAGAATCTGTATCCAGAGAGAGCCACTGATGGCATTAATGTATGCATACTAAAAAAACTTCAAGGGTATATAAGGCCATGCTTCCATAATCAGTAATGGATGAACATTACTAGATCACAAAACAATATGAATCTGATCTGAATTTGTCCCTGGTGACCAGACTATAATACTGTGAAAATGAAAAAGAGCACACTCTATGGAGTTCATGCTTTTATGCCAGCTCAAAGAGGACAATGTTACACCAACATTACAGTGTCACAGACAGCTGACATTCTGATCTGGCCTAAAACCTGCTTATATAAAAAAGGTATGTGACTTTTCTGAACAAGTTGGAAGCAGCAAAGTGAGTCTAYGCTGAAACAATGTTTTGCATCACATATCAAAAGAATTTGAAGTCTATGAGCCTTATAGCCAGATTAACAGTGTAGGTAAAGGCAGAGTTCTGGTAGGTGAAGAGGGAGGTCATCAAATCTCAGGAACTTTAAAACTAATCATGAGAGTAACACATTTTTAGGCCAGTGCTGCTGCATTTACAGTTTTGGGAGATGGTTTCTTTCTTAGGGATTCTTGGTTAAAGATGTTAACCAGTTGTAAATGTAGCTGGCTGTTAAGTTTATTTAGAATTATATTTTATTTCAATACTCAGGGTAATAGAGAATGTTTGTTTCTGGAATCAAATACATTTTACGTATTGTATTCCCTATATTCAAACCCACAATCTTTCTTTGTTCTCTTTCTCCTCTGTCCTTTTTTTGGCCAGTAAGTTTGAACTCCCTCCCGCACTTGTGGCAAAGACTAGTTTTTAGCACTAGTTAAAGCACTCAGCTAGGAAGTTCTGCCTACACAGAAGTGATCGAAACTTGGTTTCCTTGCCAGTTAAAATGTTCCCACCATAAAGTTAGTGCAGCCTAGAAGAGAGACAGGGTAGGAAGCAAAGCTGATGCCTTGCATTAATTCATTATAATCACTTCAGGTCAAGTGAGTATCACTTTTAACATAGTTACTACCAGCAAAGTCCTCTATTGGTTCTAGTTACTAATCTTCCTGTATCTGATTTCCTATCTACAAGATAAAAATAATAGTATCTTCGAAAATATTTTCCTATCATATGGTTGAATGTTCTTAAGATTTTGAGATGCCCATGTATTATGGCATAAGGGACAATTAAGACCCTTCAAGAGACAGTTAGGAAACCTAAAACTCCATGGTTTTCTGTGCTGCTCTCTCTCAAACCTGAGGTAATTTACTTTCCCTTATTGGTTTTCAATATTACTTCTTCAAATTCCTCTCTCATTTTATATATATACACAATATATATGTGTGCACATGTATAAACTCACTTATTTTCTCTGTGATGAAGCATAATTTCCTTAACTGCTTTTTGTCTTTCTAGCTTACATTTCCATGTTATCCCATCCCATTACTTTATGTATATATAAGTCTGAAACAACTCAACAGATACTTATTTGTGCGTTTCATTAACATGCCATTAATCCTCTTTCCAGATCATTAACGAAGATGTTAACTACTACAGGACTTAACATTGATTCCTTTCCATACTGTTATTTGCTTCCTCCCATTCAATACAATGCCATTTACCACTGATATTCATTAACAGACCTTCAAACCACTTCTTTAATCCACATTTACATGGGTTGTTTAGAATTAAATTTAGAATAAGGATATTTTGCTTGTTTGCTTCTTCCTCATGCAATACTGAACACTCGCCTAACATCAAAGCCTACTTCACATATTGCATTTGCTCTATCTCATAATATTTGTCCCCCTTAAATAGGGTCAATTGTACAAAAGAAGGCTATAGCAGATCACAGAATCACAGAATGGTTGAGGTTGGAAGGGACCACTGGAGGTCATCATGTCCAACCCCCCTGCTCAAGCTCTGCCTAGAGCAGGTTGCCCAGGACCATGTCCAGATGGATTTTTAATTTCTGCAAGGATGGAGACTCCACAACTTCTCTGGGCAATCTGTGCCAGTGCTCGATCACCCTCACAGTAAAAAAGTGTTTCCTTATGTTCAGGCAGAATCTCCTGTGTTTCAATTTGTGCCCATTGCCTCTTGTCCTGTCACTGGTCACCACTGAAAAAAGCCTGGCTGCATCTTCTTTACCTCCCCTCAGGTATTTATATACATTGACAAGATCCCCTCTGAGCCTTCTCTTCTGTAGGCTGAATGGTCCCAGCTCTCTCAGCTTTTCTTCCTATGAGAGATGCTCCAGTCTCTTCATCATCTTAATGGCCGTTCACTGGACTGTCTAGTATGTCCATGTCTCTCTTGTACTGGGTAGCCCAGAACTAAACACAGTACTCCAGTTGTGGCCTCAACAGTGCTGAATAAAGAGGAAGGATCACCCCCCTCAACTTGCTGGCAACACTCCTCCTAATGTAGCCGAGGATATTGTTAGCCTTCTCTGTGGCAAGGACACACTGCTGGCTCATGTTCAACTTGGTGTCCACTAGAACACCCAGGTCCTTTTCTGCAAAGCTGCTTCCCATACTGTCGGCCCCAGCGTGTACTGGTGCATGGAACTATTTCTCCAGTCTGTTGAGGTCCCTCTGGATGGCAGCACAACCTTCTGGTTGTATCAGCCACTCCTCCCAGAAACTTGCTGAGGGTACACTCTGCCCCATGATCCATATTATTAATGATGTTGTTGAACAGCATTGGTACTACTATTGACCTCTGGGGTACACCACTAGTTACTGGCCTCCAAGTAGACTTTGTGCTACTGATCACCACCATCTGGGCCCAGTTATTCAGGCACTTTTCAATATACCTCACTGACTGCTCATCCAACCTCCAATTCTCTTATCTTCTCTATGAGGACGTTATGGAAGACAGTGTCAAAACTCTTTCTGAAGTCTAGGTAGACAACATCCACTGCTCTCTCCTCATCTACCAAACCAGTCAGTTCATCATAGAATGTTATCAAATTGGTCAAGAATGACTTCTCCTTTGTGAACCCATGTTGACTACTCCCAATCACCTTCTTGTTCCTCATGTGCCTGGAAATGGTTTCCAGCATTAGTTGCTCCATCCTCTTCCCAGGGATCGAGGTGAGGCTGACTGGCCTGTAGTTCCGTGGATCCTCCTCCTTGCCTTTTTTGAAGATAGGAATGACATTTGCTTTCCTCCAGTCCTCAGGCACCTCCCCCAATCACCATGATCATTCAAAGATTATTGGGAGTGGCCTCACAGTGACGTCATCCAGCTCCCTCAGCACTCGTGGGTAAAATCCCATCAGGGCCTATGGACTTAAGTATGTCTAGTTTGCTTAAATATTCTTAACCTGATGGTCTTCCACCAAAAGTCTTTGTTACTCCAGCCTATCCCTCTGGTCTCTGGGRCCTGGAATTCCTGAAGACTGATCTTGCTAGTAAAGACTGAGGTGAAGAAGGCATTCAGTACCTCAGCTGTCTCCATGTCTCCAGGTCTCCTGCCCCATTCAGCAGTGAGCCCACATTTTTCCTAGTCTTGCTTTTGCCATTTATGCACTTACAGAAACCCTTCTTGTTGCCTTTGACATCCCTTGCCAGATTCAGTGCCAGGTGGGCTTTGGCTTTCCTAACCACATCTCTGCATGCTCAGACAGTGTCTCTATATTCCTCCCAAGCTACCTGCTCCCACCTTCTATATACATCCCATTAATTTTGAGTTTTGCCAGGAGTAGCTTGTTCATCCATGCAGGCCTCTTGACATTTTTGCCTGACAGATATAAAGCAATATTTTATAACGAAAAAATAATTATTTTTAAAAATCTGTTTGATATAAATAGAGACTACTTTCTGTTGACACCTTTCCCTTTTGAAGCTTTTAATGGTTTGGGTAATTTTTCTGTAAGAGAAWCTAGCCATTATAATGGATTTCCAGTAGATGTTGATCCATATCCTGATTTTGAATGTAGGCTTATCATTGTTCTGTAAGACATGTTTGTTAACTACTACGCGATGTATTCAATAAAGAGTGAACAAGTGAAATGTTATTGCCTACGTTCTACCCCAGATTGGTGCATGCGAACCCTTGATTCCAGCTGGAGAATTGTTCTTAAACAAGAGTCTGTTTAGATTTAATATTTAAATTCTGAGAACAAATTTAGACCTACTGTGTGTTAAGAAAAATATCAATAGTAGTAAGACTGTTTCACTGTCTTTTGTTAACATTTTTCACATTTTGAACTATCTTTAACATAATACGGTGACACTGTCTGATTTATGCAGCCCTCATAGCTGAGTGAACAGCTAACTCTACTGCTTCTGGCAGAGCATTATAAATAAAATAGGTGAAGTCTTTGATGAAGTCTCACCAAACAACATTTTTATTACATATAGGACTAATCATTTGTACTRAGCTGTTTTACAGGATTTTGTTAACTACTCAGATAATTCTGTGTGTTTCTGGTAAGCCTTAACTTACCTGACACTTAAAGGAAAAGCGCAAAAAAGGGAATATTATTTGTGTTTTGGTTTGTGTGTATGCACATATAAATTGTGTGGAGAGTAAAGCATAAAAGGTGAAAATCAAAGTGGACTAATATTTTAACACAATTGAATACAGCAAAAAGAAACATGAGAATAAATAGAAAAAATGTAAATCTGAAGAAACCTCTTTTTTTACAAGCTCCTGTACATAGAGGAGCTTGTAGATAGGCTTACTTCCTCTGTCAGGTCTCTCTCAACATTACTGTAGTTTTAAAGGTCTGTGGTGTCGTGATGTAGAGTCTTTCTAAGGGCACCTTTCTGCTATAGTCACTTAATCATCTGGCAGTTTGTGCCACTGCCCCAAGCTTGCTTTAAGTAAATGAAACCTTAATGCCATGGAGCCACACCGTTACCAGTGCTGAGCTAGCCAGCTTGGACACGGGTACCCATGTTGCAGTTACAGTGGAGTTTGCATTTTGGGTATTTCCTCACAATGGGAGGTGCAGTGACTTCGAAGAGCTGGATATGGTTTCTCTCGTTCAGCCAACTGGCTGTAGCTGGTGACTTGATTACAGCATAAAGTTATCCTCAGGAGATGAACATACTGGGTAAAAGCAAAAACAGCTCCTTCATCTACTAGTGGAAGGCTGGAAGCTGAAGCGAGGCAAATTTGATTTGAAATTAAAGCATGTGTGTAAACAGTGAGGGTGATCAGTTACTGCAACAGAGTACTAAGGATGCATAGTCCACATCCCGGTATGTCAGTACCTGATGGTAGTGGATGCCTGTCTACAAAATATGTGGTATCCAGAAGTAAATGAGTGACACTGAAGACAGATAATATATTTGGGTTGAAACAAGATGCTCTGATGGCTTCTTCTGATATGAATACAAGCAAAAGAGTGTGCTAGAAGAACTCAAAGTTCTGCATTAGCAGTTCTGACTGAACGATCTCTGAGTAATTTGAAATAGTCATTTATAAATGTTACAGCAGTTGGATTTCCAGAAGAATGTCAGTCTACTCCTGCAAAGATGCAGGGAGCTATTCTTCTGGAAAAAAGACGGTCCACTTTTAAATGCAATCTCACCTCCCTGCTGTGTCATGCTATACCTGACAGTGCCTCTCTTTTCATAAAGATGTCTAGACATCTGCTAATGTTCATTGCTTTGATGACAACTTATTCCATATGTGTCCTGTCTCAAAGAAATTACACTGCCTGAAATGCTGGCATTTGTTCAGGTTTCTATCTTTCAGATTGTGTATGCTTTTATTTTGAACATAAGTACCCCACTCCTTGCTCCTGACCTGTGAACCATCTGAAATTCAAAAGACCAGTTGTGCATAAACTTGCCCATTTTAATGCTTTGATTCCATTTTCCCCTGCACCTCTCCCACACCTGTTTCAGCTAGAGGACATTGCAGCTAGAGGTATTTTTCTGATGGCCCTTCTCTTCTGTCTATACTGCCTTTCTTTCTTGCCCTCCTACATTCTGCCTTATTCCCTGCCCTCCTGGCTCTCTTTCCTTTACTCGTGGCCTCTGTGTACTAGACCTCTCCCCAATATTTTTGTTTTTTTTTTAAATGGAAGGGGAGGCTGGCAAGGTGGGTGTTTCAGAGCAGGGGATCTGCGAGGCTGCAAATCCTCCTCTCACCTGCTGAGCAGCAAATGCTGCCTCCAGAGGAGCTGCTCAGACAGGACAGCGAGAGGGCCTGATCCTCTTGCCACTTGCACTTGTTTTGCTTTGGTGCCCTGATGTCTATGAAAGAGCAGCTGGGGCCAAGAGGGAAAAGGAGCCAGGGGACGTAGCCCTCGGTTTGCTAGTATACGCTGGGGCAGTCTGAAAACAGCAGCGTGTTTCCTGATTACACCTCTGCCCCCATCTGCAGCTTTCTCTGTTGGCTCTATTTTCAAACAGGGCAGGCCAGGAGTTACTAAACTTCAACTCTTCCCTTCCCTCCCCCTCAACAAGCCAAACAAACTTGCCTACTGAGTTTATTTATGTCAACCATTTTATAGAGGGATCTGTGTTTATGCAGTGACAGCAAAGATGTAAAGTGAGCAACTGTTCCAAAAAGGTTTCCGTTGAAGCCTCTCAGCATTGTTTGATGCCCTGGAGAGGTTTCTGGTGCTAACGTGACTCCAGCTCTCTGAGTAATGCTTTCCTTAACAATATTGCCAAGTGTTAATTAAGAAAGAAATGAGAGGTAGTTCTTTGACCTGGTTGTAGATCTGCATTAGAATTGTGTTTGCCAAGTCATTTTGAATTTTAAAGGAAAAAAAGAGTGAGAGGGAGAAATCCTCTTGTGTTTTAAAAACACACTATAATTTTATACATTATGTATCTTGTCCTGAAAATGTCTTGAAAAGACAAAAAGAGAGAAAAGGACAGGCAAAACCCCTATGCCAATTAATACTTTTCACTGGATATTAATTTGCAGACATTAGCCCCTTTTAATTGACCTTTAGACATATGATTAGACAGACAGTAAGCTCTGCTGACCAGCGCATATATAATTAGCAAATAGCAAGGTGAGGTAGAACTGGTTTAATCTTATTTCATCCCTGAGACTTTATCACCATTTGGCCTAGTTCCCTTTATCCATCCAGAGATAACAGCAGCTTTATTTGGCAGTGAATTAAAGAACCAAGTAGCTTTGCATTGTAATATAGGTCAAACAAAACCAGCACATTTGGTGTTGGGCTGCTTGACAAGCAAAATGCCTGGAGATTGTTGGGGGTGGGGGTGAAGTGGTTGCAAAGGACTCAAGAAGATTTTCAGTCTGTAAAAAGTGCAAAAGATTTGAAAGATTTTACTTGGAGCCAGCCAGCTGGTCTTGTGGCAGTTCATTGTGCCATCGGGCAGGAGATGAGAGTTTAAATTCCAAACCAGCTGGCAAGGACTCGGAGCAATGTGAAGAGAGGATGTTTGGCCACTGTCTGGGTGGTTTCCCCTCATGATAATTTTAAATAATGCCTCCTATTTGACTCAGGAGCAAAAAACTGGGTAAGAAGGAAAGTGAACATTGTTTTGCCTCCTTCTGTTTCCACATGAGTAGTAGCACTGCTAATGCTCATGTGAAAAAAGAGAAATAGATTATATCAGAGACCTTCTTCCCCTCCCCAAATGATCTTTTCAATAGAAACAGCCTATTTTCTCACCTTCAAAAAGCATCTAAGCATTAGGTTATTAGATACCTACTGGTCACCCTGATTTGCCCCCCAATTTATTCAGTAAGCAGCCCAGAATTTATTGAATAACTTCCATGATTTTCAAGATTCATAAAGTCATCTCTCCCTGTGGGTTACAACTGTACTAACTCATTTGATGTTGCACTAGGTTATTTCAGGACATGCTCCGTCACATGAAACTAAAAATATCGCAGTGCCTCATACAGCACTTAGCACGTTTTATTAGAATTTTGAGCTATATCATTTCTTTAAAAGTGGGTGGGTGCAGGTATTATTCATGAGTAGCACATAAGGTACAGTGCTACAACTCCCACTAGTACAAGCTCTTGCAACCTGCATTTCACCAGTGACTGTACTCAGTAATCTGCCCCAGACAAGAGCACTGCAAGTGACATTTGGGTTTTCTAAATACGACATGCTGTTTACACGCTGATCTGCAGAGGTGTGCCAGAAAAATAGGGAAGGAGGGACTGTAGCTAAAGTAGATTTGGAGGCCTTTTTCTTTTTAAATTAAATTTCTTTCTGGGGTGGGGAGGGAGGGATGGAAAGAGAAATAATAGTATATTATCTTTGACCTATTGCTGGAACAATCTAATTAGTGGGACTTATACCAATGATCATTAAAGAGAACTCTCTCTTACCCAATAGGAAAGCGCTCTTTGCCTTTCCTTTCCTCAAAGAACTTCTTGGAAAGAAATCTTCAACTTGATAGGTAAGGGGCTGATCGCTGACCCAGAGCTTCGCTAGGGAGATTGCTTCTTGGACATATGGCTCTTTAGAGATTAGTCCTTTACTGACTGACAGCCAGAAAACTACCTTGTGGCCTTAGCTGGAGGGGATTCACTGAGCCCTTCACAGTCTCGAACACTGTCTGGCACTCAGTGCTTCACGTGTGTATATGGATACAAAGCATAAATGTAGGTTTAAATTACAAATGCAAGCCACAATGATGATTCTGAGATCATGTGGGAAAAGACTGGCTTTCCCCCACATCCACGTGCACTAAAGCAAGTGATATCAGCTTCCTCAGTTACACCTGAACAGCTAACTACTCACACCTGTGCTATGTCTGCACAAGCACAATTGATTATATGGATGGAAATCAGTGGGGCAGGAGGCTTTGTCTATAACGCTGTTGAAGGAGCTGTGTAATGGAGTAGACAATGCTCTTCAGGTATACCATGCATTGTGCGGAGGCAGCTCATTGTTGCATTGAAACCCCTTTAGACCAATTTAGCAGAAAAAAAAAAGGGGAGTACTTAAAGCTGCCTTCATACATCTATACATGCTTTTAATAGAGAACTAGGCTACAAAAAGCTGACAGGACAGGAACAACAAAAACAAATTTAGGATGGAACTTTAATTTGACATCACACTACTGAGACTGCAAAACCAAAAACAAAACCAGACAGCTGTGAAATCCACCCTAGTCAGACAGGAGTAGTAATGCCATTTTTGGAATTCAAGGAAGCTCAGTTATTTTGATTGATTTTCCTGTTTCAGGAAATGATGATATTTAATTTGGCCAAGTCTGTTATCTTGGTGACCTCTGATATTTTAGTGTAATCTTTGCTCCCATATATATTAAACAAAAACCTCTTTGGAATATATAGAGAAAGATTTTTTTAAATTATTATGTCAGGAATCTAAACCTGCAATAATGCCAACAAAGCACCTGTTCTTTCAGATTTTACTTCTACTGTTGTTTCTGAGAATTGGGGAGCAAAAGAGTGTGTATAAGGAGTTTAGTACCTGTTAGCCTCTGAGAAGTTATTAATCATTATACCACTAGATTTCAGAATTAGGTTCTTCAATCAGAATAAGCAGATGGATTTAGGCTGATAGTTTTGATACCACACACACATAATCCAAGGGGTTTATGGAGCTTCTTACATTGCCCTGCTCAAATACAGTATAAATACCACTCAGCAAACAGCACATGTTTAGAAAGATGACACATACACATAGTAGTAATAGATCCTAATGTTTTTCTCCAACAAAGTGGCACATTTCTGGTTTATATGAAAATGTCATCTGTAAATATAGATAAATTTAGGATATTGGAATCCTCAGTGACTAAAGAGAATCAAAGAAAACTACGCTACAGTCAGACTTGCCTTAAAAAGCTAAGAAATGTGTCTAATGATAATCTGAATTTCTAGGTTCTTTCTCTTGGAGTCTATCAGACAACATGAATGGAACTGCTACATCAACTCACACAAAAGTAGAATTTGAAATATGACTTTAAGAAGAAATGTAAACAGAAAGAGATTAATTACACAAATATATAGTCATTATGAAAAGAAAGAATTGACCTTTCCAAACATATCTCCAATTTTTAAGTTAAAATCACTTTGGACAAATTTTTATCCCTCCCTTTTGCTAACATTCAGGTAAACTAATGACATTTCCATGAATGATTCCAGGAAAATAATAACAGGCCTGTATATTTTAATCATAGAACAAAATATATTTCATGACATGAGAACTGGCTAACTTTAGAGATAAGGTTCAACTTAAGTCTCAGACTAAGAGACATAGAGCATGGCCATAGACATATTAGGTCATTTGAGATGCCTTACAGCATCACACTGCACTGCCAGTTTCTACTCCTGTAAGTCCTATAAGAAATAGATCATGAAGCTAATTCTTGAAGTTCATTTACAAGATGACATAGCTTTTAAAATGCACCAATTTTGAAGATAACTTGCATAGGAAAAGTTGGTTACTTCCGTTTATGCTGTCTTTATACATGATTGGTAAGTGTATAAGTAAGTTTTAGCCTCCTGTTTTTGCACAGCATGAGAATGAGACAGGGATGTAACACATGTACGCTTCTGAATCCAGCATTTGGTCCTGTAAGTCTGCTCACAGTGCAGGTCTGTAGCTTCATGCTCTATTCCACAGAGTGGTCAGTCACTCTGAAGGGACACACAGCCCCTGTCCTGTGAGACACTGTGGTGTCCATGGTCTGTCTCCTAAAACTGAAGCTCTGAACTGTCTCCAAAATAGGGTTGGGTCTCAGTAATGCAATTTAGACCTACCTTTTTTTCCCTAAAATTATTCATATAGATCTATTTGTTATGAATCAGCCTCAAAACACAGTAAGTTTCTACATAATTATTCAGATGACTCAAAAGAAAGCTTATTTTATTAGGAAACAGATGGTTATTTTACTTCAGTCAAGATGTGGGAGGGAGAAGGTAAAGTGATATGATATAAAGGGGATACAGCCATTTGATGAGGAATTTTGAAATGACACTGAGAGAAAGAAAGTGCAAAAAAGGCCTTGTAATGAAGTGCATGTTTAACTGGATATGTTACGGTGGCTAAAGCCTAGATTTTTAGAAATGGCTGGTAATTTTGCATGCCTTCTTTTTGGTGCTCAGCTACCAAATCTTAAATTGGGCTCTGGAAAATCTTTAGTATTTTCAAAACTGTATGCAAAAGAGTATTCTCAATATTTTTTTAGCCCATGTAGTGCCCAAAATTGTCCCTATACGTGCTATACACCAGCACTTCACAGATGGCCAAAATATGCCTACACTACTCATGTATTTTGGTTGCAGGATGAATGCATGTCATTATAGGATTTCTAGATTTCTACATCCATTTCTGCAAATGGTTTAATCCAAATCCTGTCAGGTAGTTCAAAATACAAGTGAAAAAAAAGTTCTTTTTTTGTTTTCTAAGCAATCTCAGGAAAACATCACAAAAAAAATAGGAGCTGAGAGCTTTGAATTCAGGATCTCAGAGGAAGGAAAATTGTTTTAGGTGCATGGTCATGTCAAATCTGGAGTACACTGTCATTGCTGAGTAACTCTTCCTACCAGCGTTAAATTGACTCAGACCTGTGAGTTGCATTATTGTTCATGCTCCTCATATGTATATCCAAAAAAAAAAAAAAAAAAAAAAAGAAAGAAAGAAAGAAAAAGGTTAAAGAATAATATGATGCATAAACAAAGCAGTCAACTTTGTAGAAAAGAAGATAATCATTGACCTGAGTAGTCAATGTTGCTCATTTTTTCCAGGTAAGCCTCTACCATTTGCCATCCTTCTGATTATAAAGTTCACTGATTCCAACAACCACTCTTGGAGCCAGTGCTGCACTCTGAAATATGTCACATCATTTGAAGATGTTCAGCATAGATAATTAGCAGGTGACCTTTAAAGTTATCTCTAAAACTGTTCTAATTTATTTTAAAAGAAAAAAGTAATACCGCATGTGTAAGTCATCCATGCATCAAAACCAATCATCTAAAGTAAATTCCAGTTCACCTTTAAGTATCAAAAGCTTTAAGCCTATTTACAGCTTGGATTTACTAATATTTAGAGAAAAAATATAGTTTAGCAAATCCTGTCTGAAGTTACAAATCACATAATACAATGTTTGCCTTCTAAATGTCATATTGAAGGAAGCTTCTCCGGCAGAGCAGAGCGTAGTATGGTGGTTGAATCCAATTTCTTAAGAATCCTTGGGAACCAGGATAGAGAAAGAGGTTCAGTGCATTCATTCTCATGTTTCAAGAACCTATTTCTGTAAATGCTTGTTTACCTTCCCTTTGACCACAACTTCTGACATGACTAAATGCCCTGAAGATTTATTTATTTGGATTGCACTGCACATGTCCTTTTCATTATTTAAGATCCACAACATGCTGAGGAAAAGAAATTTGCTTTGATTACCTGTTTTTCAATCAGTGCTTTAATTTTATATATTTTCCACTTCAACAAATTGTACTAAAATTACAAAAGTGAATGTAATAACCAGGTAGTTTCTGTAAAAAAAAAGCCAACCAACCAAACAAAAAAACCCCAGCATTGCATCAGGCTGTTCCTCCTCTTTTCCTCTCATACATATTGAAACAGTCACCATACAAATATGAACACTCAAAGATGTGGGCTTGTTTTTATAAACCCTAAACAGCTCAGCAAACAGTTCCATTTATTGTGCCTACATCTTAATTATTAAAAGACCCAAAATGAGTTTGAATGTCTTAGGCTGGAAGACATACTTTTTCATATAAGACAGTTTACTTACTTTAAAACTAGAGAAGATATGAGATGTTGTAAATCAGTATGCATTTGCTGATAAACGTGTTTTTATGACGGTGGATCCTGTGCCAGAAAAGAACAAAGAAAATTAAATTGTCCATGCCCCTTATTAACGATACCTGGATCTAATATCTTCTGCTTCCTTCGCACTACCTGAATCTCAGATAAGAAGCTGAAGCAGTTCTGTATAGTTGTGGTACAAAAAGAAGATGGCAGAAAAAAACATAGCTTAGCTAGAGACTGTGTAATTTTATATTCTTTTATTTTTTTCTAGTTCATATCATATTCAGCTATGACATATATTTGAATGCATCAGAGAGTAAGAGTCAAGTTAATAATTTGTGTTGTATAGCTATTAATGTGCTTCAAGTATTTTTAATTTTAAGTGATTAAAAATGCATGGAAAACAGTATTAAATATAAGACTAAACTATATTAAGCATGACATACATACACCCAATTGAGTATGGGGATGGATTGGTTAACACTTAAAAATGTATGCATCTGTTGTTAATATGATTCTATGCAGTCCTGATCAAAAGCCCTAAGGAATGAACTGGAGTCCTCACTTGACTTTGGGAGACTGGATCAGTCCTTACAGTGACCATGCTCGGTCCTGAGCACTCTCAGTCACTGCTCTGTGAAGGGCATCCCCTCAGGGCTGGAAATTAGTGCTTTGCATAGCCTGCACTGCACAGTCTCGGCTGTGCATTTCACACATGCTTAACTTTGATCTGAACAGCAACAGGATTACTCATCTGCTCTGAAGGTAAGCAGACTCAAAGCCCTTTGCTTGGATCTCCCCTGTGGGTGCTGACTGGAAGGTCAGTTTGAGTTTAGTCAGGATCTCCTTGTTTATCCACTTTTGCTTGATTTCCTTTGTGGATATGGACCATTCTTGAGCTTGGGGGAAGTGATCCTTGAAAATAACCGGCTTTCCCGGAGCCCACGTCTCTCCAGCACCATCTCTCACAAGATTCTTCCAGGCAGATCCATGAACAGGCAAAAGTCTGCTCTCCCAAAGTCACATATCAAAGTGAATCATTGCAGTGGTTAACCACCTTTCTTTTTAAAAAAGTATACCCTGTCATTTCTATGAGGATGGACCCATAACTGAAGTGTGTAGAGACTCAGAACTACTCTAAGCTCCTCTGGCTGCTAATGGAGACACGATGGCTTGTGTTATTTGTGCAAAAGCAGCAAGTCCCTAGGTTACTGGGAAGGCCTCTTTTCCATAGTAAGCACCTGTTTTGGTTTTTGATTTCTTTAATCCTCTTCATTCTGAAAGGCAGCTGATGACATGGTTAAAATGTTATCTGTGTATGATATGCAGCACTTGCTTCACAAACACTGGAAGTCCCGAAGGTTTGTGGAAAATATGAGCATATACTCACTTATGAAAATAGCTATACTGTCAGAGTACATGTGTAGAGCTGTTTTTCTACATTTTTTTCGCAAAATGTAGATAATGAAGATAATTCTTTCTAGATTATTATTATCTGTGACATCTTGATCTCTACGATATACCATAGATAGAATTACCTATCACTATTATTTTTTATTATCGTTATCATCATGCCTTATTTACCTGTTTGACAGGAGACAACCAGAAAAAAGAGATTTCCTGGCCCTACTAGCAACTAATAATGCACTAGTTGAACACGCAATGTTCCTAAACACTAACAAGGTGTCTGCTGGGATGCCTTGAACTGCTGAGCTTACTCTACACACTGGGCTTTACTAAATACTTAGGAAAAAAGTATGTGTTGTACTTAGAGCTGATGTTTGGATGTTTAGTGTTCACTAAATTATATCTATCACTTCACTGTCTTAGCTGGATGATTTGATGCAATATAAACTTGTGCAAAATAAGAAAAAATATTTCAACACAGTGCTCTAAGATTTAGGTATARTACATTCAACTGTTTCATACTTAGACCTTTCCTCCCACTACCCCTGTGATGTCAGCTTTAATTTCCTTTCAGAGAACCGACATTTCTGGTTCATGAAGTGCCAAACACATTCTCAGTCCTAAACAAGTTCTAAAATACATGACACCAATGTAAGCAGTAAGAATAATACCCGTAAAAACAAATGAGAAGGATTTTAATGAAAACCTCTGCATACATTTCAGCATCTAAGAGCCTTCCTAGGAATTAAATTTGCAAAACAAATTCTCTAGTCTCAGTTTTCAGAAGAGTTAATTATCAACTAGCAGACCAATGTCTCACCACATGCAAAATGCTAGGAAAGTTAGAAAACAACATTTATGATTTAGATTAAATATCATAGCACATGATAATATAGTTATATTCTGTAGAAGTAACAATTTACAATGTTCTTTTTTTGACTATATAAATATCAGCTGCATTTTTTGGTTCTGGTCTTTTACTGTTTAACAAAAAGAACAAAATTTATCACAGCAATTCAGAAAGATATTTGTATTTTACTGCATGACATATATTTTTAACAGAAGACCTCAAGAACAGTTGTACTGGCTTAAACCAGAGGGCTGTTTAGTACAGGATCTTGTATCTCTAAGGTAGGCTGATAATGGATACTCAAGAGAAACATATACAAAACAGCACAAGTACACAGAAGGAGTCTATTCCTTTTATACTCCAGCCAACAATGGTTTAAGAGCTTCCTGAGCTGGTGATTGCCTGCAGACCATCATCTTCAATTGACATCAGTAGACCTGTTACCATGAATTTGTCTAATTTTTTTCTGAATCCCCTTGTATTTTTCACCTTATCAACATCCTGTGGCAAGAAAATTCATAATTTCATTATGAATTGGATGAAAAAAATCTTTTCATTGTATTAAAATTTTCAGCCTGATGGTATCATTGCATGCGCTTAATATTGAGGGGAAAACGGTCAATGCTTCTTTCCGACTCATTCTTTCATTTTATAGTCTCAGTCATCTTTTTACTAAGTTGAAAAACTCTAGTTTATTTGTCCTCCATTCATAAGGAAGGTTCTCATGTATTTGAAAAAGAGGTTGGTAATTTTTAGTTCAGCAAGTTGTTCATCAAAATAATTTCAGCCTGACTTCCTAAGATTTTACACCTAATTTGCCAGTGTTTCTTCTTCTTTCATTACTTTTTTAATACTGACATAATTTATAATTTCTAAACACTGTCCTTCTTTTTAGTAACATCTGTTAGTTTGCTGTTAAACTCCACCAATTTTTGCATTTGTTTCTTTACATTTTAGTGTTTGAATTTTTTTCAGTCAGGAATATGCATGAACACTGAACCACAGTGTTAACTGTAAGCAGTCTAAGTTTCAATCTTTTAGCTGCTACTTTTAATGTCTTTGTAATTAGCATTCTCATTTTAATATCATTCTCTTTTTTTGAAGGTAAACAATACTATGTGCATTTTTATATGGCTCCTTTCATCCAACCAAGATAATGAATTTTACATCTTATACTCACTATAACAGAATGGTTCTTTAAAAGCTACATCTAGAACTGTGCCCCTGTACTGCCTAGAATAAAATCAAGGATTACTTCTGTTCTTATAAGCTTTCTGAGTATTTTCTCCAAGTAACAACTGGGTTTTGTTATCCAAAAACATAGTCTCTGCACTATGCCTCTAAATGACATTTATCTTGTTTACTTGGGTAAATGACCAACTTAAAGGACCAAATTTACTATTGTTGTTCCTTTACAGCTTCGTTAATCTCCCTTGACATTTTGTGGTCATAACTGCTATCTTAGTCAGGTTGCCAGTTGTTTAATTCTCTGAACACTTCTTATTTGGGCATGGAAGTTCAATTAATTTAAACTGGATGGTACACTTTGACAGTATTAACCTATTTCCTTTAATTAAATTATCCTTTTTTTTAGTATATATTATCCTCTGCAATTATATAAAAAAGAAGTAGATGTATTTTCATGTCAACTGATCTACAGCGTATATGGAACTTCCCCTGTAAGGGGCAATCCCAGCCTGGATCGCAGCATGCATAGTTACCTTAAAGGCCATCTTTCTGATGCCTCTCCAGACAGAGCTGCCTTCTGGCACTTAAGGAACCTGGAAAAGGTAAGTCTAACGCTGCGCTTCCCCACCCAATGAACTTCCCATAGGAGGCTGTTCGAAGGCCAGTGCAAGTAGAATTAGTTCTTCAACTGTGATGTCTGGGAGACAACATACAGATTGTTGGGTCTGTAAAGCACCAACCATGACACACTGAGTATCCGTGTGGTATAACAAGGGGTTTGGGTCTTTGCTTCTGTCTTTATTTAATAAATTGAAAAATAGTATAATTAGGTCATGAAAGGATCAAACATACACTTTTGATATTCCACACAGTCATTTGGAGTACATTTATAAACCGAGAGTCCAGAGATGTTTTCTCCTCTGTGTGTATGGAAAAGCACACCTCATCCTGTCTTACAATCTATATTAAAAGTTTACAGAATGCAGAAGAGTTTTTTATGTTCAAAAGCTTTATGGGGGACAGAAAGAGGAATTGTTTGGTCATAGGGAGAAACAGAAACTAAAGGTCCTGTCCAGTATATTTCATTTCTTCCTTTGCAATTTTTCAGACACATGGAGTAGTTTCTAGCATTCTTTTTTTTTTTTTCCTTCCCCACTTCCTTGGAAGGATTTGACCTACAGTGCTGTAAGGGAAGAAAAGGAAAAGAGTAGTGCTCCACCAACACAAATCTGGTAGCCAGTAATATGTTGCAGCAAAAACATTTTAAGACAATGAAGCCAAAGCAATCTGCTTTCTGAGTGTTCTTCCCTCTCCATAACCCAGCACTTAGAATCATGTTGAAAAATCTGGACCTTCCTGACTCATGGATTCCAGTTTTCAGGCACACCCATGGATTTCTAAAGTCTCATTTGTATGCTAGACAAATTACCTGATTTGAGCTAATCATGTACAACTTTCAATGTTGTTCAGGGTGCCAGACTGAATCTGGAGTCACCCAAAGCTAAATCATTGTAAATGACTCAAGAAGAGGATCAAGAGATTCTCACTTAAATGAAGCTAGAACACATAATCTCTAATTCGTCTGTAATGTGCGTAATTACAACCATTTTGGAAGACCAGGGTTTTTTCTATTTGCATTTTAATGTACAGAAAAAATGGAACACAGTTCTATATATTGTTTGCAATTGCATGCAATATTTTTAATAGTATCTGTATATATTTCAGCAGGATTTTTTATTATTATCATTTGGTTTACTTCTTTTGCTGTCTCTTTTTGTGCGGTTCTGCATCACTCCTGGCTAGGCTAAAGCATACGAGTCATATTGCACACTTGGTTTTCAGACTCATTTTTTAAATTGTTTGTATAGTTTCTGTTCCTCGTTGACTAAGTTTTGTTCATACTTTCACAAAGCAGCAGCTGCCCACTGTTGTAAAGGCCTAATTTCGAAGCAGAGGCGCGCAGGCTAAGCGCTGGAATGCTGGCGTGGCCGGTTGGTGCTCCAGCCAGAATTCTGACTATTTACTGACAGCTGAGGTGACTACAAGTCCACCCCGCATGAAAGAGGTCTTCTCATATTTCTTAGACAAGAGAATTTAGCATGTATGTGCACATGTCTTTAGTGATTCTCTTCTGATAAAAAGAGAACTTATGTTGGGTCAGACAACAGTGTGCAGACTACACAAATGTATTATTTATGAGTAGCGCTTAGCATGGCCTTTGGGAAACACACAGGCAAACACGTTCCAGGCCCTTAGGAGCTTACATGTCTAATAGCAGACCTGACAAAACCAGTGGGAGCTGCAAACAGTAAATGGAGAAATGAGAAAACAGACAGATGTAGTTTTCAGGATCAAAGGTAAATTAAGTAGTTTGTCATATGTGTCCTTCCAAAATATTTCCTCACTCTGCTAAGTAATCCACTCCAAGCCAGTGGAATTTCCTCACATGGCAAAAAACCTCTGAACTACTTTCACAAACATCTTGTCTTTTTTAGTCTCCAACTTGCACCATGTCTAAGTCCTCCCATACATGCCTTTCCCCACTCCCCACCCTGCCTTAGATTTCACATCCCATGAAGACAAACTCTCTGTGGCTTCCCAGTTCTCCCCAGGGCTAACATCCCATGAGTAAAAGAAAAGATACCACTCTGAAGAACGTCCATATCTGATCTCAGTGAATTTGGATGTCTGAATTCCTCCTTCTATATTAAGATATGTCAGAAGACCCAATGACTTCAACTGAAGGGTGATGAGGTTATGGCATTTTGTTGCCATGTTGAAGGTTTGGGATGGTTCCTATTTTCTACTAGAATTAATAATACTTATAATTATAACCTAACCTAAACCTTGCCATTTCAATGGCAAAATTGTATAGATGGTTGGTAAACCTTTGAAATGCRTAGACATACAGTAGAATACAGAATTTTTAATATTGTTTTCATAGTAAATAAGGAATATTTTATGGAAAATTATGTCTAATATTAACCATAGTCATGAGTCTTCAAATGTCAGTGACCAATCAGAAGGCTTATAATATCACTGAAGCCCTGTTAATAAATTTGCAGTAAAAATGCAATTCGTCTTAAACTCCACAGAGCATCTGAAAGACAAGGACACTTCCCTTAGTAGTTTATGCAACAATAGGCATTAGATACTCTAGAACTCAGCTACTGATTTCTATTAAAGGTAATTAAATAACAACAACATCCAAAAACTATTCTTCATCTTACCATCACTTTTGGTGCAAGACAAATTATTTATATTTTTAAAATTTAGGCCTCAATAAGGCTTCTATAGACATTCCACAGAAAACATTGCAGAAAGCACAGCTGTCTCTGCTCTGTCTTCTGAGCAACACTGTGATGGAGAAAATGGCTATCAGTTTTGAGCTGACAGATTATTGATCATACCTGTCTTCTGAATCACTTGACACTATGGATTTTTGCTGAGACCATTAAGGGACCAGCCTCAAGCCCTCCATGCCCTGTACATACTGACAACATTATCATAGAATCATAGAATAGTTTGGGTTGGAAGGGACCTTTAAAGGTCATCTAGTCCAACCCCCCTGCCGTGGGCAGGGACATCTTCAACTAGATCAGGTTGCTCAGAGCCCCGCCCAACCTGACCTTCAATGTTTCCAGGGATGGGGCATCTACCACCTCTCTGGGCAACCTGTGCCACTGTTTCACCACCCTCATTGTAAAAAAAGTCTTCCTTATAGCTAGTCTAAAACTACCCTCTTTTAGTTTAAAGCCATTCCCCCTTGTCCTGTCACAACAGGCCCTGCTAAAAAGTCTGTCCCCATCTTTCTTAGAAGCCCCCTTTAAATATTGAAAGGCTGCAATAAGGTCTCCCCAGAGCCTTCCTTCTCCAGGCTGAACAACCCCAACTCTCTCAGCCTTTCTTCATAGGAGAGGTGTTCCATCCCCGAACATTTTTGTGGCCCTCCTCTGGACCTGCTCCAACAGGTCCGTGTCTTTCTTGTGCTGAGGGYTCCAGAGCTGGACACAGTACTCCAGGTGGGGTCTCACCAGAGCAGAGTAGAGGGGCAGAATTACCTCCCTCGACCTGCTGGCCACACTTCTTGTGATGCAGCCCAGGGTACAGTTGGCCTTCTGGGCTGCGAGCGCACATTGCTGGCTCATGTCCAGCTTTTCATCCACCAGTATCCCCAAGTCCTTCTCGGCAGGGCTGCTCTCAATCCCTTCATCCCCCAGCCTGTATTGATAACCGGGAGCTGCCCCTACCCAGGTGCAGAACCTTGCACTTGGCCTTGTTGAACCTCATGAGGTTCACACGGGCCCRCTTCTCCAGCTTGTCCAGGTCCCTCTGGATGGCATCCCGTCCCTCAGGCGTGTCAACCACACCACTCAGCTTGGTGTCGTCTGCAAACTTGCTGAGGGTGCACTCAATCCCACTGTCTATGTCATTGATGAAGATACTAAACAGTACTGGTCCCAATACGGACCCCTGCGGGACACCACTCATCACCGATCTCCATCTGGACATTGAGCTGTTGACCACTACCCTCTGGATGCGACCATCAAACCAATTCCTCACCCACCGGACAGTCCATCCACCAAATCCATGCCTCTCCAGTTTAGAGAGAAGGATGTTGTGGGGGACCGTGTGAAAGGCCTTACAGAGGTCCAGATAGACGACATCTGTAGCTCTTCCCATATCCACTGATGTAGTCACTCCACCATAGAAGGCCACTGGGTTGTCATTCTTACATTCAAATATATGTGCATGCCAATAATGGCCACAAGGAGAAAACAAAATCTGAAAATGACATTTTTGAAGCAGGTGGTTTAAGTACAGGAAATTAGAGAAGGATAAAAAATGCTTATAAATATGCAAATGTGTAGCCAGTCATTCAAACAGAGAGCATGAGATGAGTGCCCAGAATGTAGTATTTTTAAACAGATAACTTAAGATTTAGGCCAAGTAAAAAAGAAAGCAGTGGTACTAATGTATCTTTTTATTTAATTGGAAAGGCTTTAATTTTCAAAATCTTTTTCTTTATGGACAGAAACAGTTTGCAGCTGTGTCAGCACTAAAGCATTGGACAGGTGGGCTGTTAATCACCCTCTCCTAAGGCTCAGGTCAGAAAAAACAGAGAACCAATTCTAATTTTTATTCTTGTCCCACTGCAATCCCTGGGCTGCTGAACAGCACAGAAAGTAAGTCATTGGCTGCGCCACAGGTTCTGCTACACCTGAGGTTCTTAAGACAAAAAACCTGATATTCTGACTGCAGTCTGAGCAGGTGTATGAAAGGGGGACTTCCTTCACATTCTCCTTCATTTTCTCATTCAAAGCTGCTAAAATTTAGCTTATCGTTCATGCTATAGAACAATACCATGTGTTGAACTGTCATCTTGTATAAATGATGAGCTTGAGTCTTCCTATTATGAAGTCCATTTTCAGTTGTTTATAACATTGCCAGATTTTGACTGTTTATGCTGAACATTTCAGTGATGGGAAATTTTACCAAAAATATTCCAGTTATTTCTCACAGTAACATGAAAGAAAGAAAGTGCTACCAGTTTCTCCTAGACAATAAAGCAATATCTGAGGCTTAGCTGAGGAGAGGCAGCTGTGGGATTCAGGTAGAAGGAAGCCAATGTAAAATAATTTTTTTGTTGCTACCCTATTTATTGCCTGCTAAGGAGCTATCAATACTTGTTTATTTCCAGAGAAAGAAGCAATCACTTAACATGTGGGAGACAGTCACTTTGCACTTTTGACATCTGTGCAAGAATATACTCAGAAGTACCCAACTTTGCATCTCTTGAAAGTCTCAGTTCATACAAACTCAATAGCTTCTTGCTAGTAAAATTCTCAGAACAGTCTATCTTCATGAACATGAAGGACTAAAATGAATGTGGAAAACACTGTCAGCAACTGACCTATAGGAAACTCTTGGTGCTTTTGAGACCTCATTTCTTCTCTCCTTTCAGTCTTCTGCCCTCCCCATCTAGAGAATCACCACAAAAGCATTTGACTCAAATGTAGAAAGATCAAATATGATCAAAAGAAAGGGAAGGGTATTTAGGTACAGGGAGGGGTGTTGGAGACTGACTTGGAGAAAGGATGAGTGAGTTAAATCCATTGTGCAGAAAGTTGAGTGATGGGAACAGGAAGAGAAAAATATGTGGGAAGTTCAGAAGAAGATATCAGAAGGGAAATGGGATCGTGTACAGGAGCTGGGGTCAGAGCAGAAACAGAAAGGAAAAGGTCAGGAGCAGAGGGGACTAGGAACATACCACAAGGGAATCCTGTTCTATAGTATCTGTAGGAGTTTGATATCCTCCTCCAGCAAGGCACCTAGCTAACAGAGGAGAGAGGGGGTGCACAGTAAATACCTCATGCTGGATGACAGTTTGTGGAATTGGAGAGCAACAGAATTAAGTTCATCAGAAATCTTATTTGGTGAACAGATATGAGCATATTTGTTATGACTCAAACTTCAAAAATCATATCTTACATTTTCTGCAAGATTTTTGCCTTATTTAGTCTTCTGGGTTTTTTTTTTTTTCATTTCTTTACTGTGGTATGTTAATTTTATTTTTTGGGAAAGCAAATTGTATAACTTATTCTTTGTTTCTTTCTGTCATGTCCCCTCCCTCCTTTGAACAGTTCTTTTTATAAACTGCTTATAATGAGATCTCAAATGGTTAAAATTGGCTAAGACTGTTTAACATGGATATGCTTAAAGCTTTTTGTAAACCTACCCTGTTTACAAAGTTTCTTGGAGACTTGCACACTGCTGTTGAAATTTGGTGAGTATTGAAAGTTATTTTGGGTAAAATTTTACTCTCTCATGATGTTATTAAATTAGTAATAGGCTTCAAAAGCAATGAAATGATATCACATGTACAAGATGACAAGCCTTGAGTAGAAATAGTTGTGTAGGAGGTTCTTTTTTAAATGTGAATGTGCTAGTCTCACCCCACCAAAACTACAGAGTACTGGATAATTCTTTGTTAAATTATGCAGCACTCTCAAAATACAGACATTTGGGAATCAGTTCTCATACACAAATCTTAAGCAAATATTTGTGACATCATCCTGCAAAAGGAAACTCTGTAAAAATTACTTAAAATCCATATACTGTATAAGGAAACTTTACCTGGGGGCATTCTTCCATCTTTTACTAAAAAATAGGCTATATAAAAGTGGTGTTAAGGTGCATGTGCCCTTCATATACTGGAAGCTTTAAGAGGGTCCGAAGGTATTTACTGTTTCTAACTTTGGGGCCCTATTTTAATGCCACTTCCTTTAGCTTTTGTTCTGATTCCCAAGATTTACAGACTTTCAGAAAGAGAACAGACTACCTACGTTTAAGAGATTTTAGATAAGGCTGCAACTGTCTTCATTCTTTGCATTTTTTGGTCTGTATTTCCTGCTAATGTGATTTGAATAAGCCAATTACATTGAAATCTGGTCCATCGTCATGCAAATAAGTTCATGAGTGTGGATGTCTCTGTCTTCTGTGGAAGTGCCTGGGGAGTAAAACTGGTCTGCCATTTGGTTGTACAAGGGGTCTGCACAGGATGCTGGGGTCATGCTTTGTGCTCATTTCTGAGGTCCCATTTGCACTACATTGAAGGAAGATTTCAGGCAGATAGGACATTTAAAGAAAACAAAGGAAGCCTTTAAAAAGCACTGAAATGTTAAAAATATAGGCTGAATTTTGTTTTCTAGGTGCAGGCTGTAAACATGGAGTTTAAACACGCAGTTTAAATATGAGATTTTCTAAAAAATAATGCCTGGGAAAATATCCCCAAATGCCCATTGTGTACAGTTAAAACTGTAAAAGTGCTATTATAAGAAGTGTTTTATTTAACTGTTAAATCTCTTTATCAGTGAGATCATATGCACAATTAAGCTTGATTCACACTGACCAGGAACTCAAGAAAAAATGACTTATTTTTCAAAGTCAAGGGACTCGATGTTCTTTAGGTGCTAGTGACCTTAAGAGAGAATAATTTTTCAGCTACCACTTCTTCACACACTGGCACTGACAGCAGTATAACTGCCTGGCCTCTGTGTGTTACACTTGCTTCACTGCTCTGTGGGGATACCCTATGAAATCAAACAATGGGGATTTCTTCAGGAAACTATATCCCAGGCAAAGAACAACAATCCCTATTCTACTTGAAGGAGACATTCCTGAGACAACAACACTGTAGGGCTCTATGTGCAGGGTAACGCTCACAACTGCTGAATTCCACAATTAGTCTGTAAACAATGGAGATGTGGGCTAAATGGAGAGACTTGCCAAATTTGCTGAGGTAAGGGTTGCTGGAAACAAACAGGAGTAAATATAAATCCCTTGGTATGTGAACACCTACAACAATTATCTACTCCCTCCCGAGTTTAGCAGGTTGAGTTCCCACATTATAATGCTCCTAGTTTTGGGAGAAAGCCAGGTATCAAATTCTGTTCTAGAGAGGAAAGAAAAAGACCAAACCACTTAGTGTCTGAGATATTGCATCAAAAATGGTCCAATGTCATTTTATCTAAAGATACACAGCCAAATGCTACACAGCACAAACTTGATCTCAGCTTCCTTTTCTTTTAAAGTCAAAGCACATAACTGCAACTGCCTACATAGACATGCAAGCTGTTGGAATGAACAGCTTTGGGAGTGAAATCATGGCCACATTGAAGCAAATATGGATTTTATTTTAAAAAATCTCTTGAAGATAGTACAGATCATCATTATCCTAGTGTCGTGGTTTAACCCCAGCTGGAAACTAAGCCCCACACAGCCACTCGCTCACTCCCCCCTGGTGGGATGGGGGAGGGCATCAGAAGAGTAAAAGTGAGAAAACTCATGGGTTGAGATAAAGACAGTTTAACAAGTAAAGCAAAAGCCGTGCATGCAAGCAAAGCAAAACAAGGAATTCATTCACTSCTTCCCATGGGCAGGCAGGTGTTCAGCCATCACCAGGAAAGCAGGGCTCCATCACACGTAACGGTTACTTGGGAAGACAAACGCCATCACTCCGAACGTCCCCCCCTTCCTTCTTCTTCCCCCAGCTTATATGCTGAGCATGACGTCATATGGTCTGGAATATCCCTTTGGTCAGTTGGGGTCAGCTGTCCCACCTGTGTCCCCTCCCAACTTCTTGTGCACGCCCAGCCTACTCGCTGGTGGGGTGGTGCGAGAAGCAGAAAAGGCCTTGACTCTGTGTAAGCACTGCTCAGCAATAACTAAAACATTCCTGTGTTATCAACACCGTTTTCAACACAAATCCAAGACATAGCCTCATACTAGCTTCTATGAAGAAAATTAACTCTATGCCAGCCAAAACCAGCACAACTAGAAAACTTCAGAAATAATGTGTGCTCGCAGCCCAGAAGGCCAACCGTACCCTGGGCTGCATCAAAAGAAGCATGGCCAGCAGGTGGAGGGAGGTGATTCTGCCCCTCTGCTCTGCTCTGGTGAGACCCCACCTGCAGTACTGCGTCCAGCTCTGGAGTCCTCAGCCCAAGAAAGACAAGGACCTGTTGGAGCAGGTCCAGAGGAGGGCCACAAAAATGATCAGGGGGATGGAACGGCTCTCCTATGAAGAAAGGCTGAGAGAGTTGGGGTTGTTCAGGCTGGAGAAGAGAAGGCTTCGGGGAGACCTTATTGCAGCCTTTCAATATTTAAAGGGGGCTTCTAAGAAAGATGGGGACAGACTTTTTAGCAGGGCCTGTTGYGACAGGACAAGGGGGAATGGCTTTAAACTAAAAGAGGGTAGTTTTAGACTAGCTATAAGGAAGACTTTTTTTACAATGAGGGTGGTGAAACAGTGGCACAGGTTGCCCAGAGAGGTGGTAGATGCCCCATCCCTGGAAACATTGAAGGTCAGGTTGGGCGGGGCTCTGAGCAACCTGATCTAGTTSAAGATGTCCCTGCCCACGGCAGGGGGGTTGGACTAGATGACCTTTAAAGGTCCCTTCCAACCCAAACTATTCTATGATTCTATGATTCTATAATATATATACACCAGGAAAATACTTTTTTATAAGTACAGTTACTTGACATACAGTTATTTTACCAGATCTAAATGGCTGTAATAACATACCCAAAATAAGAATGACTATAAAATGACCTTTATGGCATCATGACAAACCAATTCTTCTCCCATACACTGTAATATTAAGAAATCAGAGAAAAAAAAAAACCATCAATAAACTCTTGCAGCACTCAATTGTAATCCTTTACAAATATGAATGTCACTTTCGTTTCTTTCTAAATGAAAACAGATTCTTTCTAAGCCTCTAACCTTGATGCAAGTTCTTTTCAAATTTCCTTTTGGTAGTTATGAAGCACCCTAGAAAATCTGTGATTACCAAACAAGCCTATTTTATATAGGAGGCGTTCTGACACCATAGTGACAGCAATAACACAAAACCTTAAGATAAGTAGATCATTGTTTATTTTCTCCCTCAGTTTCCTATTTGTGTTCCTTGTGGGAATTTTACATCATTAAAAGCAGAGCAAGGCATAAGAGGCATAAGAACACTAGTGGGAATTTTTGTTGCATATCCTTTTCAATAAATACGAAAATTATTTTTGCCTAAAGAATTTTTTGCCTAAATAGCTACTTTATATTTTTCTTCTGTCTAGTGCCTCCTTTTTCTGAATGCTTAATTTTCAGTCTCTTACACACATGTTTTGTGATAGCAACAAGTCAAGTTTTCCAAGAGATCCAAACCCAGTGTCTGAACCGTTACACACAGAGCCTGAGACTCCTGGTGTGAGTTCACAGCGCTCATATACGAATGCATGTCAGGACTCCATCCAGCAAAATTTCTGTGCATCCAAAAGATAAGTGTGACAAGTAACACTAGCCTTTGAATCAGGACTCCACTTTCAGTTGTGTATGATCTCAAGGTCTTAGAAAAAAACACTACTGTACTTGGATCTCACGAGGAGATCAAGACCAAAGAAGAGAACATTTGATCTTACACATACTTTTCCCAAACTTCGCATTGCCTTCTGCTGCAGGAAGTACTCATATTCAAATCAACAGGACTTCACACATGCTTGAAGACAGGCATGTGCACAATGGCTTTCTGAGCTTGAGGCCATCCTTTAAATTTTTATTAAATAAGAGAAGCTTGTAATCTGATGTTAAATAGTGGGCCAGACCTCAAGAACTACTCAGTTTTTACTCAATCAATGTGACTCTGTTTGACTGACGACCTCAGGGTTTGGCAAGTCTGATTTTTATGAAAAAAACTTCCTGTACACTGTGTCAAAGCTGGTACGTCCACTAGTTCCGCTAAGAACACAGATGATGGCCCTGCAGGCAAGAACAGTAAATCAGTTGCAGATTAGAGCCAGGTTCACTTATGTGGCACACAAAGCTGTTGCTAATATAAATGGCTGGGAAAAATGCATACAATATGACAGAACTAAATAACAAAAGTTATTCAGTGACAATGACTGCAACACAATTTATCAATAATGCAAGGTTCACAATACCCTCACTGGATTACAATTCAACTTTAAATACTCTTACATTATAACTCGTAAAATGACTACACAGCATATTAGTTTCTTTTCTTTCTTTTTCTGCTTAATGCAATGTTTTTGTTTTGTTTTTTTTAAATCGTGATAAGAAAATTTTTTCCAATGAGCAACTTGTTACTCACCATGTTTATGAACTGAAGGCATGCTTAATTAAAGTCAGTGTCAAGAATAACTAATGTTCATTAGTACTTTGGGGATCACAAAATATAAGTCTATCAAGATATGAAATATACAGTTATTTGTGTAAATATTTTATAAGCCAGTTTGTGCTCCCACCCACCTTTTTCCCTCTCTGCTGCTGATAGTTTCAAAATCAATTTAAAGTGCTTTTTGCATCTGAATAAATTGCCTCAGAACTGTCATTTGAATAATGTATAACTTCCTACTGAAACTAAAAATTTTTATTTAAATCATGTAATGAAAAAAAGCATTTGAAGTGGGTGGAGGCTGTCCTGCAAATTGCTGGAACAAATTTCTTACCCTGATGTATGTTTCCAATACTTTGGTCAATACCTTCAGCTGSCAGCACCATACAAACATCTCAGCCCTCCCTGGTCCTTACTTCTTGCAGCCTCTCTGCAATGGGGACACGTGCTCTGCTCRGGCAGGCTCTGTGTTGAATTCATTCTCCACCTCACTTCCATGCGAACAAGACTGTATTTCACAGCACTACTTACAGCCTATGTGCACTTTGTGTGCCTGTCTCATTCACTGAAACAAACAGATAACAATGGTACATAACAACACACCTCACTTGGATGTAGTCATTCCAAAACTCTAGGCTGGCCAGGCTGTGAGAAGGGGAAGTAGCAGAGAAAGGAGACGAGTATTGCACCTGTTCAGGTTAAATCTCTGGGCTCTGACAGGAGTGTGAGGGCAAATGGAAACCAAAAGAAACAAACTTCTATTGAGGAGTGTTTCCTCTTGCTCATGTGCAGAAAACTGCAGCACTGTTAGGACAGCAGAGAGATACCACAGCATGTAGGTTCAAATCAAGAGCTTAGAAAAGAAGTCTCATTTTCTTGTGCTAAAAAGAAGAACTAAACAAAACAAAACAAAACAAAAAAACACACCCCACCTTTATCCAAACCTCGCTACATATCATACATGACAAGATCTACCCCCTTGGACATCCCCTTTTCCTCCGCTTTCTCCCTGCTCCCCATGGGGATCCAGCGCCTGGGGACCTCTCCCTTCTGCAGCTGATCTGGCAGGCTTACATGGGAAACGTAATAGGATACGGGAACACCACAAACAGGTGCTTTCTCTGAAAATTTGAATAGACCYTGTGAGACTTATTTCCCTGTGAGCGAATTGCAATCAGATCTCAGTTTCATAATCCAAATAACAGCTTACATAACAGCCGTGCAGTCTGCGGTGGTGGACTGAGGTCTTACAGTAAGGGGACATGTAACATGTTATCTCATCAAGAGATTAGCAGAGATTTCTTCCCCCGCCCCCACCCTTTATTTGTGGTAAAGCCTCAAACTATCAGAACCTTTCCATTGTTATAACTTCARGCAACACAATCACTTCACATTTCTTAACTAACGAACTGTACCCACCTCTTTCCTTTTCTCTACCCCCTCTTGGATGTGCAATGACATCAGGAGATTATGTTTAGTTTAATCAAGTCAGGGAGATACAAACATTCCTGAAAATATATTCATTCCTTCCTGCTCAACAGATTAATAGCATTTGATTTGACATCACTACAAGTTTACACACTTCAAAGAATTTTTAAAGTGATACCTTCTCAAAAAGGAAGGAATAAAAAAAGTGTTCTTGTATATTCTGCATGACTAAGTGCATTGTTTTTTTCAGTATTCACAATCTGTTTTCATGCCTTGGTGCTAACAGTTGTGAACAAAAATCAACTCTAGTATTGTAGCATTAGTGGGGAACAGTCTGGCCTCCACCTAACCCTGAAGATAATTATGCTAAAACAATAGTGATGAGCATTCAGCTAACTAGCTCTAACAAGGAAAGACTGCTGCTACCATTCATCAAAAAGGCCATTTGGATAATGACGAGAGATGGTTACTGACATGTTTCAGCAGGGGAGGCCATCCTGCTGGGAGCTTCTTTCAAAATTCCAAATTCTGACAATTTAAAAAGCAAACATCACGCTCTTTTTGGTTTGTCCGGTGATCTGGGGAGCAGACACATAAGTCATATAGTACTGCCCAAGTTGGAATAAAGAGCTGGAAGAGATACCTAAGGAGAAAAAATGCCATAGTGTACATATCATTGTAATCTTCAGTCYCCTGAAAGGACTAATCCTAATTATGAGCTACATGACTGCTGTCAGTCAGGAGAGCAAATCCCTTGTTTTCTGTAAGAAGGTACTAATCTGATTATTGATTTACAATTCTGGTGATTAGTTAAAGAATGTGCATCTCAAGGAATCTGAACGTCCCGACTGGACAGACAGTAAAAGAGCCATTTAGAATAAAAGCTTTGCTTCAAATAAATGTACAGTTTTGAAACATATTTAGACTAGCAAATATTGTGTGCCAGAATAAAACAGAAGAAATGTTACCCATTTCTTCTGCTTTTGTAGGTAGTGTCTAATACAACAGCCACTTTATCATAACAGACATCACAGCTGATTTTCTAAAATAACACCAATAGGGAAGATAAAATGGCAATGGACCATTCAAGTACAAATCAGTACAAATGTGTTGTACTGGCTTGTGTTTCCTATCTGAAGGCAATTTCTTCCATTTAAAATTTGTAGTTGCCATGATGGTGAGGAAATGTATTTTAATTCATCTGTGGAAAATATAAGAAGGTGTCTTTTCACAGGAAAAAGGAAACAAAGGAAGTGTATGTAGTATTTTCCAGCAACTTGCTATTGCAGGCAGCAAAGTTGCAGATACCTCCCATGCTATAAACAGTCTTGACTGGTAAGACTACTCTAGGTTTTCTCATATTCATCTTTGTCACCAACAAATATGCTTTTACTGATTATGGAAAAAATGCCATTGTGAACAGAGGTGCTTTCCAGACTAACTGGCAAGAACCACATTCAAAATTTCTCCAGCGACATCCACTGTCAGCTGCTGAAGACAGTGGAAATCACAAGCAGCACAGCTTCAGCTCCTCTGCTGCCAGGAAGTCAGGGGCTTCTCTCTCTGCTGACTTGCCACACAAGGGGGAATGTATTGACTTTCTTAAAAAGCTTACTAACAAATCCAGGACTATAAGGCAAAGAAGATGCTAAGATAATAGGTGAAAAAGAAAAACACCTGGAGGAGTGGGAAATTCAGTGGGACATTCATAAAAGCAAACATGGGCTCAGTGAAACTCATCTCCATAGGTTTCTTCTACAGTCCATAAAGGGTCTGAAGTTCCTCCATGAAGTTATTCAGCGCAGGAGCTTGGGAACTGTTTCTGGAAGGACGTATCTTTCTCCACAGACTGTATAAAAGATCTACAGAAATTAGCTTCAGTAGGCTAAAATTAATCTCTTGGCGTACTCTGTACAATGAGCCCACTCTGAATGGCTGTGTTAAGGAGGCAGCTATTCTCTTCCATATCCAAAGGGTCAATTTCAGAGAAGCATTTTGGGATGCTAGAACTTATAGCTGAAAATTGGAAAACCTTCTGAGGGCAAAAAATCTTTTTGCATTGTGCTGGACCCTGGTGTCAAAAAAGGTTTGTATTCCTCACCTGGAATTCAAATAAGCACATGTTTTTCCAGTACTGACTGTAAAGCAAGTCCATGAGTCTTTTAAGGTTTCAGTCATTACACTGTCTAGAAATAGAGTATGACACGTAAACTTAAGGAGCAGTTAATAATTTTAAAATCTAAAAGCTTATCATGCATGTACTTATGTTTCAGTTACATTAATTGGACTATATCACAGAACTGTGTATTTCTACTGAACTTTCTCTGCTCATGCTGAAGTCATTGGAAGAGGCTGATAATAATGTACTTGGTTTCTTTGACGTGTTTGAAGGCAGGAGAGAACTCCACAGCTTGCTGAGTGCCATTAGGCAGCAGATAACTAACGTTACACCTCGCGTAAAAACTGTTAATTGAAACTAGTTACAAACTCATTGACTTCTTTTGGCACAACATGGTTTTTGCTGTGTGCATTTCTAAGTTGATGATCTCTGTGAAAGACAAGCTGTTAACAGTGTTTATATTGTGTATTCCTAGTACTGATCTATGTTTTCTTAGTGCTATGTGAAAAATGAAGAAATAGAAAAGGAAAGATTATGTGCCTTTCCTTGTGTCGTACATGATCATGACTAATTTGATACTAGAACTGGAATCAAAGGAGACTAGTAAAAGGTCCCATATCTAATCCTTTCCCACGTTCAGTCTTACCTTGATCTCTGAAATGCTTTCATTCTCTCCTTAGGGCATGAATACTTGGTATTATAAAATTTACATGTCTGTATTTTTGTAGGAGAGGCAAATTAAAGCAAAAATTCACAACAATAAACTTCCATAGTGAAGATAGATCATTTCATATTTCTAGCCATGCTGAACCATGGGAAAATCAAACTCACTGCAGCTATGTGTAAATGTTCACAGAAATACATCTTGGCTCAAAACCCAGGCATGCAGCGTAGTTTTGCCTTAATAAAGCTAACTGTCTCTAATATTTGGAGCCAGTAACAATAACTAAACATGGCCTTTTGGATTATATAACATTCAAATACTAAACAAACCAACCCCTCACATTTCTCCCTGTGCTAATGATAAAACAAAAGAACAGGGTGGTGCCATGTTGGCAGCACTGCCGGATTGCACCGATCTCTGTCATTTTTGGCAAATAATGAATCGACTCGGCCCCTCTAAAGACCTCATGTGAGGTTAGAGATATGCTATTAGTGGGGAGCTAAAAAATACTGCTTTGGTGTTTACAGAAAGCACTCACTCAGATTATTCTATTTGAAGTCAATTAGAAGAATCCTCTGATCTTACTGGCATGGGTTCTCACAGCAAACACTAGACAGTTGTTATCACTAACCCCGAAGAATGCAGCTATCCCCAGAGGATGCAAAGGCCAGTTTAAAGAGCTATTCACTATCTGTGTTGATGCTCATGGCTTATATGTCTGTTTTGCAAAGTCAGATCAAAATAATTGCCTCTAACCATTATGCATACAAGCAAATGTTGTCAAGTACCTGCCAATTTTCACAGTACAATTCATGTATCTGCTGGGCATTGTGGTTCCACACAGGCTTATTCGTTCCCAGTATACTTTCTGAAACATTACCAGTGTCCAACACACCACTGCTTTGAAGAAAGCAGCAACTCAAGCACAGAAAGAGAATGTGGGTCAGTATGATATTTGCTCATTCATTTTTAACCTGCTTTTTTTGTTTGTTTTCATTGCTCCCACAAACTCAATTATGAACCACTTCCTGTCCACTTTGGTGATATTGAAAAGCATTTATCTGTAAAGCTTTCACTTATACTAGTCTTCCACACCAAAACCAGGTTGCATGCACATATTTGCATCTCTCTGTCTCGCCTATATGAACATGGTAAAATACAATACACAAAGTCACCACACCTGCCACATGCCTGAAAGACAGAAAAGGACAATCTTAAGATCTCCCATACTAGGTTGCAAGCACTAAAATATATGTGCAAGGGAAATCTGAAAGTATTCTGAAGTAGAGGTCCTTTGTTTTGCCTCTTCTACATAATTTGTTACATGAGTTTTCTTAGTCATGCTGCTCCTTTTCAAAGTGTTTCTCATCAAATGCTAAAGCCCACCTTGCGTGCTCAAGGGAATGTCTCTAGCTACAAGGTTTCAACAGGAGATGGCACATCTGCTGTCACCTCTGTTACTTCTGAAAACATCGTGTAATGTTAGATCAGGTTTGTATTCATTTTCTCATGTACACAGA
Organism: Phoebastria nigripes; assembly: GCA_035582835.1. Taxonomy (NCBI): domain Eukaryota; kingdom Metazoa; phylum Chordata; class Aves; order Procellariiformes; family Diomedeidae; genus Phoebastria; species Phoebastria nigripes. The sequence goes on along the minus strand of JAYKAV010002857.1, from coordinate 288,475 downwards.
CATTGATCTAAGCACACCATTATCCATCTTAGATACCGTTATTACCTTAAATTGCAAAAGGAAGAATATTGGCAAGAAACTTTTAATATGATAAGATTAATGCTGCCCTAAGTGCTGTGATGCAACAATAAGAAATAAWTTTTTTTTAATGAAAAAAATGAAATAGAGAGGTAAATATTCTTTGGGGAGAGAGAAAGAAGTTAACCTTCAGGCTCTAAGGGCATTTAAGAGGCCACTGACAGACTTTAGCAATCTTGTAAGTTACAGCATCTTCCTTGTATATTCACTATGTGGCTTTGCTCTTCATATCAGCAGCTCTATTGAATATGGCCCTTTCTGTCTGCAGTTCTGCCTACTGTTCCCAAACTCAGGAGAGACTTCTCAGAGGGCAGCTTCATCCTTATGTGTTGGAGTCCCTGCTTTCAAGGCATTTTGCAAAATATAAAAGGCAAGATCAGAGGGAGAGGAGAGAAGGATTTTCAGGTTTTGTAAGCTAGATACTGGACTCTTACAGCTGCCAAGTTTGCATCATATGCATTCTGATTTTGTACCCACATGAAAAACACAGGTTGATTTCGGTCTTAATTTGATATTTCCCTTTCTAAGCCTAAGATTTATATTCGTGCTGTTTTCTTTCTCTGACTTTTTAAGAACACATTATTATGCTTCTGATACAGAGAAGTTCTTTCCTAAGTTACTGTGTTCTGAGAGCTCTAATAGCGCACCATCATGTACAGTTCTTTCTACACAGCACCAGACATCTCTGAAGAATAACACTGAAACATCAGCCTGGAGTTTGAATGTAAACRCAGAAGCAATAAAGTTAGTAATAAATCCTGTTAGGTATAATACAGTACAATTTTGCAGAGCCGACACTTTTTCACTGATTTTCACAAGTCAGCAAATGTGTACAATTCAATCTGTGTCTCAGCTACACATGCACACACACGTGCAGATATCTAGCATACAATTTACTATTTCAGATAAAGCATTTGTAAAATAGAATTTTATCTACTACCAGGTCAAAGTCTCAACGTCCAGTGTGATTACTGATAGACAAATGACTTGCTTTATTGGTTTCTCCTTGAATATACTGAGCTGACTTTTTTTAATTCCAGAAAATGTTGTGATCTTCTTTCTAAAATGATCTCTCAGCCCTGGTTTCCAATTTCACTGGTGATTTCTGGGAATTTAGGCCAGTACTATCATTCGCATTATGAAGCCAGGATGGACATTTTGAAACTGATCTAATATTTTCTTATTTAACAAATATGAATCATAGCTTTAAAAGTCTTTTCACTTGTAGACTGCATGGTCTACTTGCTAAAGTATCCTGTTCAGACAGACATCTGTTCACCTGGCCCTGGAGAGTTGAATGAGCAATGAGATACTCATAAAGACTTATTTAGTTGGAGCATTAATTCACCAGGAAAGCAATCTTTTTATCTCGCAGTGGATTATTTTAACTGTTGACTAAAAATTTAAAACACTGATGTTTTTAAGACTAATGATGGGTTTGCTTTCCCATGTATTTATGCTTCTGATTGCTGTTAAACTTACTRTATAATTAACTTAAAATAGTCATGAATAAAAAGCAAATATTTACTTTATACTTCTAATCATCATCATAAATGAAGTATAGGTATGGGTACAACATACCAAGCATATCTTCAGAAGCTTATAGCAACACAATTGGATAAAACTTATCCTCCTACCCAGAGCATATMACTTTTTTGATAAATAAGAATATGTTAAACTTTACAAGACAATCTTGTGCATTTGTAAGGCAATCTGTTCAATGTTCCTGGCCAGACTATGTATAACAAATAAATACTGTATTCCCCAAACTAGAATTGAAAATACTCTACTTATCCACTTTTACCCTCAGCTACCATCTCTTCTTCTATTCTTGCTGACAAATGAATATGTCCTTTGATTTCAAGTCTACAAAAAATGTTTCGTCACCTACTAGTCCTTTTGCAGATATTTGGGAATATAAATGAGGATTTAAAAAAAAATCCTGATGAATAAAAATATGAGTTAATTTCTTTCTTTTTTTAAACTAAAATCCTAACTAAATGAAACAAATTTAGTCAGACCACTGATGTCTTCCTGAGTCCGCAAGCAGACTAAAATGAAAGTTCTGGGGAACTTTAGTCACAGAATTAAATTTGGAGCTTAGTTATGGTGATTTAAATGCCTCTACTGCTAATTATTTAAATAATTGTTGTAGCAGAAGGAAAAAGAAGAAAAAAAAAGGCAATTAATGTGCTTATTCTACAGTTCCTAACTATTTGTAATGCTTTCCTTGCTGACAGAAGCCAAAAAACATCTTTTCTGATGGTTAATTTCAAAGCTTTTATCGAGTCATAATGGCATAGCTAACACAGATTTCTGCAGCTGCACTGATGCTCTCAGGTCTGCATAGAGCTTATGCATCCAGCTATGAAACTAGAAGAGGTGAGACAGACCATTGTGCTGGTTTTGAAAGGCTTTCCCTTTCATTAATTACACTAGGATTTACATCATCCAGGACATGCATGTCTATTTGGGGACAGCCTACAGTCTGGCATGCTGTAGACTGAACATACCATCAGAGAGTATGTTCTCCTTTTCACTGGGCATCACATTAAATAACTCAAAGATCCTACTCTGATTTGAGCTTTTTGGTTGGYGCTTTCCTTTTCTCTTTTTATTCAATTCCGTAAAAACAGAGAACTTTTTGTCACAGAAGYCAAGGCAGCGTTTTGACTGTGGAACGCACAGGGTCCCTCACACCCCACTGCCCGCTCTGTATTTGCACTGATTTGTATCCAGCAAGACATATAACCAACTTAACCAGTTTGTTCCTCTGCTGAGACTGTTTGCCTGAACTGCATGGAAAAAAACACATCAGGGAAGACAGAAGTAAATCATAGGAGACAATAAGAAATATATTACAAATAGATAAAAGATTTAGATATGTGTTATAGAGAATATAAAAGAGAGTAGTTAAAGCCAAATTCAAAAGTAACTCATGGAATGGCATCCTTTCTAATGGCTTAAATATTTTTGATTTCCTTTAAATTTGTGTGGATTCCATTGAGGAGCTAAAAAAATCTTAGTTTAACTCCTCCATCGCTGTATAAATAAATGAAACCAACCACAAAAGTAACTGGACTTTGTTCTTTATTTGATGTGATCTTTTCAAATTCCCATCATGTTCCTTAGGACAGTATTTATTATTTATACACAGATAAAGAATGGCATGAGGTTCCTATTAATAATGGGGAAAATGGGTACAAAACAAGTGCATCATTAATCTTCAAACTCTTCTTCTAAAACAGAGAATATTTATTATATATTATTATATCTATTATGTGATTATTATTACACTTAGTAGAATATAAATGTACTATTAAACTATTGCAAAACTGGCACTAATTGCTAATTCTGTGTCTGTGATCTGTCAAGAGTTGAGCTGTTTCAGGACACAAAAGCAAGCATTTCTTTGCCAGTCCTACCTGCAAAACTCCATATTGGGGGTATTTGTGGGGCAAACTTTCCAGATTAAGCTGTGGCAAAGATGCTAGGGATGCTGCTGCTGGCAAACTTCCTTCAGTTTAGCAGAACAGAGTATAGTATGTAGGAAATCAGGTCCCATTCATCCCCTTGCCAAAGGGGATTTAAATTCCCATCCTAAATGAATGGTATGAGATTGATGTTTTGGCTTCGCAAAGCCACTTCTGTGACATTTGCAAACTGAGGTATTGCATACATACAAGGATAATAACAACTTAGTATTACCTTATGTATGTCCTTATACTCAGTAGTTCAAAAAGTACTTTTCAAAGATGTTACTTTCATATTGCTGGACTAAGGACCACAGCTATGCCCAGGACACTTTTCTAGCCAGTATCAGGATCAGAAGTAACATCCCACTTTCCTGTCCTCACCTGCTACAAAGAAGGTAGACACACAGCCCTGTGAGAAACCGAACCCTCTGGACTGTGATGTGCACCCCAGCATTGCCTTTACTGCCTACAAATGAGGACCGCTCTGTCAGCAGGCTGTAGGGAGACATCCCTCAATGCTCTAAGGACACCTCTCCCTTTCAGCTTGCACAGGGTCTCTGTGGTGCTCCATTGGTGATTTTGATGTGACCTACACTTTTTGGACTCATGGTTTCTGAAAGAAGAGGCTATGGAAAGAAAAATTTGCAATAGCACACAGAGAAGACTGGACAATTTGCTTTCATCCTGCTGTTTCCCATGTCATTTACCCTGCTGATTGCCGAGCCTTGTCTATAAACAGCTGACTACCATCTGAAAGTCTACATCTCTAAATGGGTGAAAAGTAGATCCTATTCTATATAAAAAGCCTGTTTATAAAGTGTTAAGAAATTATGAATAACTTATTTCAGAGGCTACATTGTAGGGAGTTGAAGACATTGGGTAACTAGTAATMAAACGTTTTTAACGAGAGTAGTGAAGACTGGAAATTCTGTTTTGTTTTAGACTTCTGAGTTTCCACATTTGTTTTCAAAATCTCTATTTTGAGTCTTTGAAAATATTTTGTTTTACTAATGTTTAACATTTTCTTTTAGTCGTGAAAATTTTAAAGTATACTGTTGCTGTTGTGCGATCTGTTTTCTTAATAGAAGCATATAGTTTCCTTAAAAGGAAAAAATAAATCTTTTGTTTCAAGAAGGTTGAAACAGAAATAATTTTATAGCCTGTGCTTGCCCACGTTTGTTCTCAACTGAGCTACATGAAAAAGATAATCCCTTATTAAACTTCAGTTTATAGTGCTAAAATTTTGCCATTGCAAACACATGCAGGAATCCTATTGTAGACAATAACCGAGATTTGCAAAGCCAGCCGAGGGATGTAGCTCTACAAATTTCATTGAATTTGATGGAAGCCATGTAGCAAAATAGTTCTAGATAGCTTTGAGCATTTCAAGCAATGTGTGTATTTTTAAAAGCCAGAATTTGCCCCACTGAGTTTAACTAAGGAATGGGCAGGTGACCCTGAATACTAAATGAGACTGATAAGGCAAAGAGACAGAGCTGTCAAGGATGACAGACAGTAGGAAGGCTACTTCAGATCCTATTTTATAATAGGTCTACAATGATCTGATTCTTCAGATCTTCTTCAATGATCTGAAGAAGAACTTAAAGAAACCTTTCTAATCTCTCTTGACAGTCAGAAAATGAACAAAACAAAAGTTCTCCTCCTCAACCTCCAATAAATACATTAGCAATGACCTTTTAAGATCAAATGGTAAAAGTGAAAAAATATGAGATGCTCTTGAGAAAAATGATGATATAACCAAAAGATCATAGAGTGCCACTTCTTTTTCCTTCTGGAAAAATTGAGTTAACAATCTTCTCTGACCTTGTTTGTCTGTTTTTCTCTAGAGTTATGCCAAATTATCTGAAGGTCTTTTATACAGTCAGAGACCCTGAATAGCTGTTAGTTCAGAGATGCTGCAGATGTGGCTGGATATTCACTGCTACAAACACAGCTCTTGTCAAGCTGCATCACACCACCATGGATCCTCAGTCTCCAGCAGTATATGAAAAGCATATAAAATTAGCAAATCTGCTTTCCACAGTATAATAGAAAATTTTTTAGCATGTCTGCACTCATGCCTTTAATTTTGTCCTATGTAAATTTTAGAAAGTCATTATGTGCAATAGGGCCAAGTGGTTTTTACAAATAATAGCCAAAAGAGGTGAAATTTTGTTCATTATTAGAAAGGCAAAGCTGCAGCATTACCAGTTGTTCATAAATCCCATTAATGTTCTAAGCAGAATCTTGCTCTGACAAATACATCTCCCAGGTGTGATGGTCTGCATGTTACTCTCTCCCAAGTATCTGTGCAGGTGCATTACTGAGTCAATACATTGAAAAACAGGAAAAGATTTTTAAATGGTTCCTATCTACGCAAAAGTCTAATACATCTTAAAAAGCCACGTTAAACAGCAACTGGTAAACAAAAGCTCTCTTCAAAGGCCGGTGTTTGCATAGCAGGTCATTGCATTTTAATAGAATTCTCACAGCTCTGACGTGCGTGCAGTCAGTGAAGGAAGTTCCCATAAGAGATTATCACAGGAAAAAACTCATTCGTGTATGCAGTTGTTTGTTATCAATAGACAGCATGTACTCTAATTTATTTTGACTTGTTGGATTTGATTCACTGCTTTTGCATATGTTTGCTATAAACTGGATAATCAAATCTGGCTATGTATGAGCTGAACTTTCTGCCTCCATAAAAATATGCATTGACCATTCAGTGGCACTTCTCCAAAGGGAAGTACACAGCCTTTCTCACCGAAGTGACCCTTCCACCTTACTTTCCCTTTCTCAGAATAACAGAGGGAAATTTTCTTTGGAAGGCTAAGCAAGTAATGCACCCTTCTCTAGTCAGACTAGAGAAAAAAATAAAGCATTTATTAGTATTTTTGCCTCTTTGTCTAAGGAAACAAAGTGTATGTAATCATGTTCAGTATATGTCTCTCCCTGTCTAGAAGGAAGATAAAGTTAGTGATACAATTTGATAGGTAAAGGTCTGAAGGACAATTAATTTCTTCCAACTATGAAGACAAATTGGTAGGGGAGACTAAAGATATCAGAACATAAATAGCCATGCTTGAGGGAAAGGCTGAGGTGCAAGACCAGTACTATATACAGTAAAATCTTTGTAAATATCCTAATTGAGGTGTCTGTCCCAACTGTCAAAGCTGGTAGTCAACAAGTCAGAGTTTTGTAGGAAACCAAGTTTCATTGCTGCCAGTCCTCACATTATCACTGGGAGCTACTGGTTTGGTAACAGTTGTAGAAGTACAATCTTATTTGTGGATTGCAAAACCGGTCCCTGGGAGGATGCTCAGCATCCGGCTTGCAACAGTGAAACAAACCTCTTCTTTTGGCATCCCGATACAGGAAAAGTAGTTGCAGAGGACAAGGCCTGGTCTCTACAAATACTGTGACTGATGCAAAATATGCCCTCTTGAAGAAGTGCAAGCTATTTATCTTCTGGAGCTTTTTCAGGAGGCATTGAGGAAGAATCCTGCCTGCATTCTTTCTGGGGTTCTGGCTACAGGGTAACAAGCCTGAGCGTAGTCTCTGTAAAGGCAGCCTTAGTCATTAGGATGAAGTCAGCAGCAAAACCTTCTAAGCTGGTTCTGTAATTATGTTACAGGATCTGTATAGCAGTGACTAAACCTGCTGCATGGGGGGCAGAGACTTCCTACCTGTCTTTGTGGGTCAGCTTTATCTTTGCTTTGCTCTGTCAGGGTGTGAAGTGCACAGATTAAACAAATCACCAGCTGCCGGCCAGGTGTCACTCAGGGAGCCTTTGGTGTGAAAGTGTCACAAGGCACAGTGCGTGCAACCTAGGAATTAAGCTTCCCAGAGGGGCAGCACTGGCTAGTTAGCTGGAGACACGCAGAGAGACTATCATGCTGGCTGTGCTGATTCACGCTCGCTTTAGCAAGCCACCTTGTCTCAGTTTCCCTTCTCTGTAAAACAGGAATACTGGTAAAGACTCCCATATACCTCACAGGACTGTCATTAGAACTAATTAATTTCTGATATCACAGTACACTGAAGATTTAACATTATAAAAGAACTGGGTATAATTTTAAATGCATTTTTGTGTTGTAAGTTACATACATACACATGGCACTATTACTGAGTATGTACATCGACTTACTAACAAACCAGTTCTAGTAAACATGTACTAGTATACCCTGGACAACACAACAGTGTTCAGAAGCCCCATGGAGATAGTAGCTGCATAAATTCCATCAGAAGATGCCTCTGTGTTCCAAAACTTTATCAACTTCATCTGCCGAAGCTGGGAACAATATACGAAATGCAGAATTCCATTATTTTCTGTTACTACACATTCACTGAATAAGAATATTTAAAATTCCATTCCTGGAATAAATGTATATGTTACAAATAAATGCTTTTTTATTATCCTTTATTATTCTTGCTTATTTGTTGCAACAAGCCTTAAGGGTTTTGTTACTGTTATTATTTTTCAACTTGTTTGATTAATTAAAGAAAGTATTGGATWTTTTTTTTCCTGACAGACAGTCCTSACTATGAAAGTAGGCAGGGGGAATAGGGATAATTAATACCTTGTATTTATAAAGCACTTTTCATCAACAGTTATTCTGGTCCTTTCCAGACAAATTCTCTGTCTCCATTTTACAGATGAAGTAACTGAAATATTTCTGAAGAGTAAATGTAGGAGGATAAGTAAATACTGTATATCTTAAGTGTCCTGCAGAAGTGTAAGCAGATGAAGCAAAAAACCAGTCAAGAAGCGACACTACAGGTATTGTTCACTATTTCATTGATTAGTAGCTGAAATCTGAGACTTTCAAAAGTGATTTCCTTTGCCATGAGAAAGAAAATGATGGGGTTTTCTCCTGATGAATTTTTGAGGGAACATACATGTCTCATGTATATGATTAGTAGTGGGACTAATTTGCATTTGGACAACTGTTCTATGAAGCCTTGGGCTTCTCTGTCCTGGCTCAAGCAACAGCTGTCCCGTGTGTGTTCCCCTGCAAGGGCTCCCTGACGGCTGCCTACGCCATCACTTACACAATGGGAACACCCATTTTTCAGTTTCGTGCATTTCTTTAGACAATGTGGTCTTGTCAGGTGGCAGTGGGTTTTGGCTCCTGCGTATACAGCTGTTTTTACTACTCAGGGTAGTTGAATGCTTACTCCACCCATTTGTTTAACGAGACCTGTAATCAGCTTCAATTCCAATAGGTCATTAACACCTCTTCCACAGCAATACGAAGCCAAAATTGGGCAGGTTTGTTATGCCTGTTACAGCACGCAGTGGAGATACTTTCTGCAGGTTTTAAAATGTCTTTATTATGATTCATGTTCATAATAACTACAGTGAGCCATCCTCCTTGCTTATAGCAGCAACAAAAATTAATAACTCCTCTTGTCTTTTTTCTGTATGATTATGCCTTGAAGTGTTTATCATTCTAACCTCTGAATTTAATTTCATAAATATATCAACCAAATAAAAGCACTACTATGAATGGTTCCCAATTTTTTGTTCCTCACAAGAGAAAGATGCCAAGGGTTAATAAATATATAGGAACTACATCTGGCTTAGAAAGTCCCCACTTAGTAACTGGTGGAATAAAAGGTGTCATAACTGTCTATTCTTGTAATCATCTGCCAATATCTGCTTTTGTCAGTTTTTAGGACAAAATACTGGGCTGGATGGATCCTGTATGGCCTTTCTCCTGTTCTTAAAGGACAGAAAACAGTTGTTACTTCAACACCTGAATTCCACCTGCTAAATGCACCTTGCTACAGCATGTAACACCAGGGAGCTGGTGTTTCCAGGGAAGAGAGTTAATATGTGAATGACACACACCTTCATTCATTTTTGTTGGTTTTTTTTTTTTTCCTTTCTGGGAATGAAGATGAGGTTATTAGCATGATAACTGCTTATGCCTGAGACAAAAGAGGAGGAACATGATAGATACAAGAGGGCAGGATGTGGAGGAGGAGAAGATATGTATTCCATAAAGTGACCTGTTCAGTAAACTGGGCAATGACTGCTTCTTTAYGCTGTAAAGGCCCTGGTGAAGAAAAGTAACATTTAGCTTTAGTATATTTTCATTAACTTCAGCATGTCTAAGCGTTTTTCTGTGAACTGTTGCTGTAACATGGAGGGCTGTACAGATAGAGTCTATAAACAGGAGTGAGTATTAGCAAGTACTTTGAATTTAGCAATGGGCAGAGAAACAGTACTGCATGCTCAAAGCCCAGCCCCCTGCCCAGGGCTCCTCTTTTCCCTGTATGTTGCACCTCTGTATTTTACTGATATGATTATACAATATCTGTATACATCTGTTCTCTGAAAGTGAATAAGATCTATAAATAAGGGATAAGAATGGGCTCTCTTCTCTTCTTCATCCTGCCTTTAYATCTATACATTTGCCTGATCTGGAATTGGAGCTAACGGAGAGAGTTGGACCCTACCAGAAAAATGAGCTGATTTTCAGCAACTGAATAACTGGCTCTTTTCCCTTAAGAAAAAAAATAGACAAGTAAATATTAATACAACATAGATGGTTTAAAAAGATGGATAACAGAAGATATTAATGTCTGAAATGTTTGTCATTTTGTTGGTATGTGGGGTGCAGAACAAGAATGCAGGTGTTCAATTACGGTTTGGCAATTGCCAATATGACAAAATCTAGCATTAATTTTGTTCCTTATTTCAGATACCTTAGTGAAAAGGCCAAGGACAGAAAGTACATGAAAATGGAGCTCCACTTCTCACTCCCCAAAATCTCCTCTCTCTGTCGCACCTCAACTGGTCTGCTGGGAACGTACAGAACCCTTCGACTTCTCTGACTAAGTCTGTAACTCACCTAGGAGCTCAGTTTCCATTGGTCTCACCCTAATTCCTTTCCCAAGCTCTACATTTATTTTAAAACATGGACAAAAAGTTCTGCCTGAAAGTATAAAGAGAAAAGTAGGTCAAGACATAAACTTACCTTGATGCTTTCCCTTTAGCACTATTGTGTAGTTGTAATTGAAGTGTCCTTTTTAAAAGTGTGCCCTGTATTTTTTTTGCCACAGGTCAGCTTGGAAATTAAGTGTAGTACTTCAYTGCATTTTTCTCCAGATTTGCAATTGTAATTATTTTATTGTGCTTTAAGTTCTTTAGAGCCCATAATGTATGGTGTATGGGGCATTCATGGGAATCTGATATGGAGGTAAATTGGGTAGAGTTCACATAAGTTCTGCTGTATACATTGGAAAGACCTATATAGATTTCAGGGCAATCGTATAGCTAATTTTCACCTATGAAACATAAAATTGCCTCCCCAGTGGTAGCAGGTAGGCTTTTGTATGGTCCTCATATACAAAAGCAAGCAGCTCAATTGGTAAAAATTATGGTTTTGGAAGAATTGTAAGCTTACGAGGGCTGGGAACTCTTTCACAATGTTTGCGTCTGCAGATTCTAGCACAATGGTTTATAATTTTGGCTGAGGCTTATAGACATTGTCACAGTATAATTATAATCAGTAAATATAATAAAAAACATCATTAGTAGAGTACCCATATCACCTATAACATTCTTTGCTTCCTTCTAGTAGACCTAAGGCTGTTTAATGGAATGTTTTTAATTGGAAAAAAAATTGATTTAACAATTTAATTTGTTAATGCCAGAATTAGATAAAAAGAGAACATTGTGTTTGTATATTATTCATGGGAAGTTGGATAGAATTTGTTGTTTTACAATTCTAACTCTTCCCTCAAGCTTCTAGACAGCACTTCAGAAAGAAAATCTGAGCCTTGAGTTTCGTACTTCAGCTGCCACAAAAATAAGTGTAGGTTATATGACCCAAAAAGAAGATGCACTTTTTAAATGATGCAGATGCTGATTGCACTGTTTAAAATATCTTATTGGCAAGACTATACCAGTTTAACCATACAGAGTGGCAATGGCCCAAAAATACTAATGAGCAAAGGCAGAAAATTTACTTAGGTTGGGTGTAGATGGCTTGGGTTTATATGATGCTGCCAAGCTATTTTTATCATTGTAGTCTAGGCCTTGGCCAAAAGTTAGGAACAAAATCTAAGCACAAGTAAACTTCAAAGATCTTTTACGTTTGAGCTAAACCCAAACTGTGTTGACATTTCCATGTCTGAGTTCAGAAGCTATCAATTTTACGGCATTTTAAAACCTTTGCCTAAGTTTGTGTCTGTAAATAGCACAAGAAACAAAAGAATAAACAAAACAGAAGTCCAGAGTGAAGCACTAGGCTTTTGGGGAGCTCTAAGGGCAATCTTAAGAGATTTTTTCTGTTCTGTTTCCAATAGCAGAGAAAATATAACCATACAGCTGGTTAACCATTTTGTTAACCATTGTTAATAAATAACAAGGGTCTGGTTCCCAACTTCAGCAGAAGAATGCTGATTTATAAGCAGTGAAGATCTATCTCTTATTTTAAAACTTCACTTAGATGTACATTGGTGGTTAGTGGGGAAGCATTKTCTTGGTTTATAACAACGTGATATTGAGGGTAATCTATCTATTCACAACTGTCTGATTCTGTTTGATTCTGGTGACTCTTACATTATGTCTGTATGAACTGGTATCAGGCTATAAATTGCATTTGAATATTGGGTTTGCCTGTTTGCTGTGATATCACTTTAACTTCATCTTGGACTGAAAACATACAGGACTGGTCACAGGGCTAATGAGAAAACTTAAATTTTCGTGGTCCTCTATGACACAGAAGCCCCTGAACAAAGAGTGGGCAACTGGTCAGGACCAGTCCTTTGTTTCGAGGCTGACCTGTGGGAGGGAGGTAGCTAGGCAATAGGACATCTGATACCTCAGTAGTATCAGGGCTATGCCCTGACAGAACTGTATGCTATTTTTAGCAGAGAAGGCCATTTTGTGAGAGAGTGAAGAAACGCAGTGCAAGAAATAGTGCTTCTTTAGAAGCACTTTGTAAAYGCCCTGCTAAAATCCTGGTGAACGTGAAAGTAACTAAAATCTGACTGTGGCCCATAATGTACACTAATCTTGCTCTGTTAACACATGAACATATGCTTCTTCCATATTGTCGTGGTTTAACCCCAGTCGGCAACTAAGTACCACACAGCTGCTCGCTCATCCTCCCCCCCACCAGTGGGATGGGGGAGAGAATCAGAAAAAAAAAAGTAAAACCCGTGGGTTGAGACAAAGACAGTTTAATAGGACAGCAAAGGAAGAGAAAATCACAGTAATAATAATGATAAAAGAATATACAAAACAAGTGATGCACGATGCAATTGCTCACCACCCGCTGACCGATGCTGAGCCCGTCCCCGAGCAGCGATCACTGCACCCTGGCCAATTCCCCCCAGCTTATATACTGAGAATGATGTCATATGGTATGGAATATTCCTTTGGCCAGTTTGGGTCAGCTGTCCTGGCTATGCTCCCTCCCAGCTTCTTATGCACTTGGCAGAGTATGGGAAGCTGAAAAGTCCTTGACTTAGTATAAGCACTACTTAGCAACAACTAAAACATCAGTGTGTTATCAACATTGTTCTCATACTAAATCCAAAACACAGCACTGTACCAACTACAAGGAAGAAAATTAACTTTATCCCAGCCGAATTCAGGACACATATACATGCAATTTAGTGAATGAGTAAAGTACAACTGTGAAGAGATTTCTGGACATATAATAGCAAACGTGGTTTACAAAAGCRTGAAATACAAAGTTGCAAAATTTTACTTCATATTCATGAGTTAAAGGGTCTCATGTGATGCTTATGAATACAGAGTATGCATAAATTACAGCTTAAGATCCAGATTCTACTAAAGAATTCAGCAACTTATTCAGACTAGTTTTTATCTCCTAACAGCACCTTATTACATGAATAGGTGCTGGGGTCACTAGAGCTATTCTAGTCTTTAATGGTTTTATACTATATGATAATGAAACCACCAGCATGCTTCACAGTGGTACTTTTGTCATGTGTTCATTGACTATATATATTGTTGCCCAGTACAAAGGTATCAAAATTTTGCCCTTTTGGAGTACCCTTTTTAAACTGATGAGACATTTACAGAGGAAAAAGACAACTCAYTTTAAATTAAAATAACAGAATATGACTCTCATTATAGGAAAAACCTCTTTAATCCTTCTTGTGATCTCCCCAAGGGTACAGCGTTGATGATAGGGGAGGGAACGTGTAGAGATTGCACTCATGTGGGAGAAACACAGCACACAATGTCGAAAGACCATCTCTAAATTGTGCTCCAGTATCCCTATAGAAAAAGCACAGCTCATTCAATATGCAAATCTAACAGGCATAAACCTCAGTACAGCCACTTGTCTGAGAATGRAGCAGAAGTGTTTACTTTTTTTTTCTCTACTCTGAGGATTAATTTATAACAACAATATTCATTCTGTCTAAGCAGTCTCTGGCACCAGAGTATGCATATCAGCAATTGTAATACAGTCATTCACTATTGGCACTTCAGGCCAATAAAGTTTATTTCACTTGGAGTGCTGACATGGCTGTCTGCAAACAAAGCTCTGAGAACTAAGACAGCTGGAACGTCATTAAAGAATATTGACTTTCTCTCTTCTTTTTTATCTTTTTCCCTTTGGTGGAACTTTAGTGCATTTAAGAATGCTAGTCACCTCCCAAAACATGAAAGCAAAACTGGCAATATCTATTTTTATGTTTTTCTCCATGTATATCCCAAGTAACATAAAGCAGTGAAGAAGATTAAACCATGCAACAGATTTGGGGAAGAAAAAAAAGGTTTTATACATTGCCCAGATGGTTGTATTAGAGATTTCATAAAGGCTTTTTGTGAGTTTAAAGCTGGCTGTGTAAGGAAGGGCTGATTATTAATAATTTAGTACCTTTGGCAGGATCAATATGACTAATTTGTTATGTCTGCAGAGCTAATTCCTATTCCTTTGTGAACTGAAGACTTGAAAAATTGAAGTAACAATTTAAAAGGAAAAGCATTTATAGGGATTAAGGGGAATTGATTGATTCTGTCTTAAGGTTAAGAAGAATTGATAATCTAAGAATGAATTTAAGGACTTCTTTTACAGTTGTAACATGTGCAACTTGAAGAACTTGCTACTKCACTTTTTTTACTACTAGAAGTGGTTTCTGAAAATCGGACTTCACAACTGATGCACATTTGAATTATTTAAAATAAACACTCTTGCAGTAGCACCTCTCTGGTCTGATTCTGTGATAAAGATTCTGTAGAAGGAGTCCCAAGCAGTCCCTACTGTGAAGTTACATAGCTTAATACAAACTAGAGGAATTTGGGAAGTTGAGTTCCAGCCAAAGGTGAAGCAGTTTGCAAGAAACTGGTCTTCCTCTCCATTTCTTTCCTGAACTATTCAAGCCATTGAGCAAAGTTCAGCCCAGAGTGATAGTGTATGTCCTTCATAGAGGTTTCTGTGCTGGCTCAGAGTCAATAGGAAGAGCCCTGAAGAGCAAATGCCACAGATAAAGGTTTGCAAGGGCAGAAAGCAGCCACACCCTCTTATTTAGTAAAAGGTGAAGGACCAAGTACAAATCTGTGGTGTGGAAATACCAGGCGCTGCTACCAGTGGTATTCCTATCCATCTGCTCCACCTGCTCCATCTACCACCTAAAGCACTCTCATATGCTCAGCTCACAGTCTTTGGTGTGAACCTTCCCCAAATGACAGACCCTTCAATCAGCAGTCCTCTCTCCTTCTCTGGTGGCAGTCATCACAGTTACAGGGCAGGACTGGTCTCCTGGTCTTTCTCATTGATCTGCATTTTCATGATCTTTGCATTAACATTTCATGCCTTCAGGTCATTCCTTGTGGGACAGAATGCCTGTCTCTCTGCCATTGTTGTGGACACATTGTCTGCCATGTAATRATGGGAAAGCACCCCTCTGCAGCATGGATTAAAAGGAAAGACAGAAATAGGATGTTTTATGCAGAACAAGAACAAAAAAACAAGGCACATGGAAAAATTGGAAATTTCCAAGAGAAAGTAATGGTGAAATGGATCTCTTGTGATGTTTACAGCTATTAAATAAAGAACAGAATATTATACTTGGCTATAGCAAATACAAAAAGCATTATTACCCAAATTTCATTTTTTAGAGTGTGTTAAAATGGGTTCCATTTCATACAAAGGGGAATCAAAGCTGAAGAATTCTTGCAAAATGTTTAAATAATACAGTTTAAATAAATATACTATACAATGCAGGGGAATTACAACTTGCAGAACACAGCTTGAAGAAATTTCAGCATGGACTTGCAGTACTTGGTGCAAAGAAATATATTACACTGCTGTAATTAAAATACACATGTAAGATTTTAGTCCTCAGTCACTGGCAAAAGGCTGTGAAGCACAAATTACTTCAATGCTCTATTAACATCTGAACCCTGGAAGGAAAGTTACACTAAGAGCAGTCCCTATTAACATGTTCAACAAGTTTCTCAGGTTTTTTTTGCAAGAAGTTGGTTGTTGGTTTTTTTCGTTGTTGGTTTTGTTTGGTTCGGTTTGGTTTGGTTTGGTTTGGTTTTAATAATTGCTGGATTTGTAGGGAGGAGTGGGCATTCGGACTCTTTTCTAAATCTTTATACACTTTATTTGCTTGCAAGTACATCACTAGCACAAACAAGTGTATATATATACATTTCCTTAAAAGCAGTAAAGCCAGCTGTAGCTCAACATCTGGTTGGTTTGGCTTGTAAAGTGTGCAGAATAACACTCTGGAGATTAGGACAGTTATGTTTTCTCATGCAAAAGTAGTAAGCAAGTAAGTTATTAGAAGAACTCGAATAGCTACTGCAAAATAAAGCTATTTTCATTGTATATGAAGCAATTTCATTTCTAATTGCGGTGATATTGGTTTTAATAGATTTCCTAAATAAAAGAAAGTCAATGAAAAGAATTCTTTATAATGGTGTAAAAAATTACACAAGGATAACTATGATCCTTGGATTATTAACAAAAATAAGTAATCTTCATGCACATGTACCCACCTAATTTACTCCTTCGTATACAGGCGTAAGATATACAAGCATTCTGCTTTTCACATACACTTTGAAATTATATAAAATTATATAAACAATAACACCATGCAAGACAACAGAGAATATAGGCCCCGTATGTACAGTGGAGAACAATAATTTTAAATTTAGGATAAGGGTAAATATGAAGTCTTTCTTTGACAGAAGTAATGAAAAGGWTGTTGATGGAGAATCCTGCCCAATGTAATCTGCTAATGGATAAATGGCAACTATCAGAAATACTAATTATAATGAAATTATCTTTTTTTCAACATTACTTTATGGTCTTTTTTTATACTCCCAGAATGTTCTTGTGCCACTCGCTGGTGACTTCACACGGTTTTGGGCTCATATTGCATTATCTTTGTTAAAAAATATTAAATGATTAAATAAAGAGATTGCCAGCAAAACTGGCAGCCTTTCAGTCAGCGTTAAAATTCAGAGCTAATTTTACACAAACCACTTATGCTCCAGGATTCCTCTTACATTTCAGAAAGTTAATGTAATTCTGAAGTTGCAACACGCTTCCACAGTGTTTCTAATTTTTCTTCTGTACTCCATGGCAAAACACTAATATATAATAACTTCAACCTTCAAAAAACTTGCCTAGCATTTTTCTTAGGTCTTGAAGCACTGAGCAACAAATTAGGACTATGACTGTCAGGCCAACTAAAAACACAAATTCCATGCTGCATTCTTCTCCTCAACAGTAGTCTACTAGCAATTTTTTCCTAATTAAAGGGCCTCAGCTGACCTAGTACTTCAGGAACCACACCACGGAGATTTTTAAATTTTCTGAAAACTTAATTACAGCAAATAAATTTACCAGAAGGAACAAATTGATTATTAACAGAAGCTACCACCATCCCAAAGTCCTTGTGTTCCAAATAGAGAAAACTAAAAGGCTGAAATAAACCTTCTGGTGAAAGTATTTCTGGCTACATCTCAGATAAAATACAACTTTCAGAGTGGTGACAAGGTTGTAACAATATCCTGTTCAAGATTTTCCAATGGCTGCTGTTTGTCAATAGAAAAAAAAAACCCAACTGCAAGTCCCAAATCCCTAGTCAATCCAGAAAATGTTGACTTTTGTATTACTCTGGCTTTTGTTTGTTTGTTGCATTAAATATAATGGCAAAACCTCTGGATTGCAGTGCTTCTAGAAACTTTGCTTTAACATATCTAGACTACAGGTATAATYAGGAAAATCAAGGTGAGTCAGTGTTATTTTTATACAGTATATTGAAAATGGTCATAACCAAATTACAAAACCTGCTGGAAAGGCTGTATGTGCCTCAACACTCACAAAGGGACCTGTTGTAAATAATTCTTTTCTTCATGGAAAATACATTACTGTATTAGCTGGTTCAAGAGTTTTTACAAGGTTCCTTGCAAGGAAAATTGCTGGATAAAGAGKGGCTACGATGGCTTGAAAATGAGCCATGAAACGCACATTTTATAAGTGYAAGTTCAGTATGACTTCATATTGTAGTTCTCTTCTGGCACCTCATTCATACCCTTTAAATACCAAGCAGTAGCTCCCAAGTCTATATATAACTCAAAGACAGTCAAAGTGCTTCCCTCATCCTTACACCCCATGATGTGAGAGACGGGTACAGGTGGCTGGGGGAGGTCTGAAAGAAACAGGAGAGACAGTGCTGTACCACCTGGAAATAGAGCAACAAGAGCCATGCAGAGCTGGTGTCATCTCCTACCTATGAACTATTTCTGGAGGTCCCTCTCCATTTGGTTGTGTGTGGATATGCCTCTTGTGTCTCAGGCACATGAAGATTTTCCTGTGCAGCCCACAGGGCAAGTAAAGCTGCATACTCCTCCTCAAAAAAGTCTCCTTGTAACCCCAAATTCATTTTACGTTATGCTTCATTTCATCTCTTAGGAAAGGTCAACAGTAGACTGTTAGCCAATTTTGCTTTGTACTATGCYGTGTGAGCGATTATGTTGAGGCACAACATATTTATCCTGGTAGAGGAAAGAAATTACTAATTACTAAAAAGATTTAATTGCACTTCTTTTAAATCAATATAAAATATTTAAATTATTTCTATTATCTCTACCCCACAGAATTCTTTAACTTTCAGTCTATTTTGTTAGCTTTTTCAATTAGTTTAGCAGAGCTAATCAATAGACCAGTGTCCATATATAGAAACAGCAAAGCAGGGCCTTCTAAATTACACTACTAACTGAAGAACAGCCCTTTTCAGCTCATTAGACTCATTATAGAAAATTGTACTTGATTCACGGGCTTTATAAAATTTTTCTCAGATGACAGAATTTTCCTCTCTATCAAATTTAGCATAATAGTAGGTTATTTAGAGATAAGTAAGGAAACAATCTCCAGCTTTCCACCAGAGACTGATAAGTTAATTTGTTTCACTTAGCTCCAAGTGTGCTGAGAATGTCTTCACACTTTCTAAGGACCTGGATTGTGCCATTTAAGCATGTCCTATGCTGAGTGAAACTCCAGCACCGAGCCCTGAGGGAGCACAGAAAACACACTGCATGCAACTGTAAAGGGGGGTTATGGAGCATCTAATCGTTGACCCTTCTTCCTGTTTTTAGATTCATTGTCTCCTGATAAGGACGGAAGCTAATTACTTTGTCCAGGAACACTGGGCAGTCTTTGTCCATTCATTCCTCATCCTGTACATCTGGGTAAGGAGCAGGAAGATGCTAGTCCTACACACTGCAGTTATTTTTGCTTTTTCCCCATTGCAGTTTTATTGCCTTAGTAACTTGCAAATCATTTCATGTCCTACAGCTATCCCACACAGTATGGTATGTACACATCCACGAGGCAAGAACATTTTTCACCATAAAATGATTGTTCCTGATAGAAAT
This sequence comes from Phoebastria nigripes, assembly GCA_035582835.1. Classification (NCBI taxonomy): domain Eukaryota; kingdom Metazoa; phylum Chordata; class Aves; order Procellariiformes; family Diomedeidae; genus Phoebastria; species Phoebastria nigripes. Next base: position 269,032 of record JAYKAV010002857.1, on the reverse strand, counting down.
CTCCATTTGTAAAAATACCAAGCTCAGGGAGGATACATAATTTCCCAAAGAAGGAAGCCTTTTTCTGTAATAGAAGCTCAGAAAATGTCTCTAATTCTCCTGAAGGCAGGTCATTTCATCTAACTAACTGTTACTGCAGAGCTGTAGAAAAGCAAGTATTTCTGGGTAACTTGACCAGAGGGAAAACAATTAGGCTACATTACTGAACTGTAGTAATATGTTTTCTTGGCAGCAGACGTGCCTCTGTGGTTGCTGCCACATATAATGTACCCTCTTTAAAGACTAGAGGCTGGAAAAACAAACGATTCAGAAGTGTACAGTACCAAGTCCCACACAATGAATAAATGTTAGAAAACTGTATTTCAGTTGTGGATTCATAAGCTTGTTTTACCTCATTTCACACCAACTTAGACCTGCTGATTCAGATACTCTATTTTAGATTAAGAGAGAATCTGGTTCATTTTTCAAAGCTCAGCTAAATCATTGCTGAATTCCCCTAATTCATTGGCAAAATGATGGAAAGAGAAGCAGCGAGGAAGCGTGACAAAAAGACCAGTGAAATAAACAGGTATTATGGATATACAAGACACACACTCATGTAGCTTATAAATACCTCTTCTATGCCTAAATGCACACGCAATGCTGTTAGAACTGTATTAAGACATCCATTGCTCAGAGTTTAGAAAAAGCACCTTTAAGATTACCTATGCAACTTTAATTCAGCCTTCTTGTATATTTACATTAGGACATTAACTTTAATTACATGACTATGTAGTCTTGTTTTTAAGGGCCCTTTATTGCTTAATGCAAATGATAGAAGATGGTTACTCATTTGAGAAACTGTTTAAAATTGTGTTTTAGGTTAATCAAGTGTAGTTATCAGTGAAAAAGCCCAACATCCCAGGCTTTACCTACTTCCAAGAATCCCTACCCTAGACGTAGGCAGAATATTAATTTTAAGGTTAGTACTTCTTATGATGTTCAATACTAGAGGTTAATGCTTGATCGCCTCACAAACATTCCTGAATTTGTTTCTGCAACACCCCTGTTAATCAAGGGCATTGTAACCTCCAATTTGCAAATGGGAGAGCAGGGTAGAGTAGAAGGGTTAGATGTTTAAAGGTCAGAGTATCTGTGGTACTTTAAGGTGCCTGCTTGGGACATTTATTTAATTTTCCTGAGAAGCTGATGTTATACAGCTCTTCATGTTTTTCAAGTTCAGGTTCCAGTAAATTCAGCTGCAGTTCTGAGAGTAGAGAATTTCTCATAGGTCCTTATGTCTCATGCTGGACATGTAGGACATGAGGACATGCAATTAGTTATGACCTCAGAAAAGTCTGGTTTGCGTGACTTGCTTAGCATCACACAGATGGGAAGAGGGAGGAAAGGAATGAAATACCTCAGAACCATATTCAAAGATCTTAACGATGAAATCCTCCCTTTTCTTTTTGATGTCCCATTTTAGTTGCAAACAACCTCTTAATAATAAGACCTGAATCACTCTTTGAATATGCCTCTTATGCACTGAATGCACCAGGATTCTTGTGGAAATGATTGCATCACTAAAGACTATATCATAACGCATATGTGTAAGGAGGCTGAATTAATACTACCCTAATAATTTTATTCTGGAATTTTGTAACTTCTGAGTACTTTAAGTTTTGGGTTTGTTTCCTTTCTTATATATAAGTATTTATCTGTGTACATGTTTTGTGTGTGTATGTGTGATTTCCTTTCAGCTGCAACCAGAAAGTAGAGACACCCCATCTCAGGGCATCACAACACATCCTTATGTGTCCTGAGCAGGGATCAGGGTCTTGAGCTAAAGGAGTAACTAAGAGAAAGGAATTGCAGGTTTTTATGCTCTGTGCACAAGAAATAAATGTAACTGTTTCCCACTTAAAGTGTTTCTATCAGCAGATAGAAGAAGAAATTTGCTGATAGAAGAAATTTGGAATTAAAAAACATCTCCTTTTCACAGACTGCTTTTACAGTCCCCACAATACTTGGCCTGTTCCATTCTACCTAAGCTTTCTAAGTGGTCCTACTTCCAGTCTGCTGTATTATGTTCCAGTTTTACTCTTTGCCTCAGAAAGTTATCTAATCTCAGTGGTCATTCTTTTCCAGCAAACCAGATGCCGTTTCCTCCACTGCTTCCTTGATTCATGTTATTTTTTGTTGTCAGACCAATCTATACTTTGTCTCTTCACTAGGTTATGGATCCAGTCGCCCACACACCAGACTCCAGTCTCATTCTCCACAGCAAACCCCGCGCAGCTTGGTTTCCCTTAGGCATCCAGTCTCATGCTTGATTAGCCCAATTTTCCATTTTCCAACTGTCAATCCTATTTCTCCTCCTCCCCAATCCTATTGTCATCTGTATTTCTTCTTTAATACAATCTTATTCCTCCTTCACTCTCCTGCCTTGCATTTCTTCTTATCCTGTTTGGGGAAGAGCCTGAGAGAGGGCCAGGGGCAGATTATTCAGAGTACAGGATGGGCAGGTTCGCTGCCTGTGGTTTTGATGGTAGGCTCAGTGTTCCTGCTAGGACATTCATGTAGGCATGATCATATACAGGTCTTCTAGAGAATTAGTCAAAGCAGGCCCCACAGAAGATAAATGCAGCAGGCAGATGTACTGTCCACACAAGAATGTGCTTACAAGGTGAAGAGTCTGGTACAAGAGGAACAGTCTTGCTAAATAGCAGAGGTAAAAGAAAGGGAGCAAAAGACGACATATTTACAGATCATGGGCTCTTCCTGTGCTGTATGATAGATAAGGTATGTAAAAATCCAGATCAGGGTGCAAATACGATGTAATATATAAGTATCTTGACCTCTATGAAAAAATGAGGGTAAATAAAACTTGCAAGGTTTTGTTGGTCTCAGAAATCCTTCATGGTGTTGTGCCAATACATGGCAGGAGCATACATGAGTTAGCATGTGTCTGTTAAAGTGCGAGCATGTTAGAACTCTACCCTAAACGCTGGATTTAGTCCATGGTCGTTCTCTGAAAGAAAATAGTGCTGGAGTCCCTGGACAGCAGATTTGCCAGCCCCAAGGTCTCTAAGATTGGCAAAAAGACTGAACTAGCAAATGCTAAACAAACAGGTCCCAGCTCAGATAAAAGCAACTACTACGTCTAATGGCTTTTTCTGAGGGTGGCAAAAGGCACATCCCTGATGTAAAGGCTTTTTCCTTTTCCTTCAGATAACTTTTACTTTCTTTCAAAGGAAAGATTTCTCTTGTTTAATATGAACAAAGCAATATATTTTTCTCAAGCGTCATTCTCAGAAATATCCAAATCATTTGGACATAAATTAAAATATATATAAAAATAATGTAATTCTGCCTAAGAAAAGCAACCAGCTTTTGAAATGTCAGCTCAATTATTTAAAATACAACAAAATTATAGGTGGCAGAATGCAGCATCTTATAATGGGAACCTTAATAAAAGGCACTTCCATCTCTAACACTGAAACTAATTTAGAGTGCTCTGTTCCTAGATGGTGTTTTACCTGTTTTGGAATTGTTTCTACCTTTGTTTGGTTTTCTAGTTTTTATCACCACTGAAGAAAAAAACCACAAAAACAAACAAACAAAAAAAACCCAGAAAACAACTTACTGCTTAAATTCAGATTACAAGGGTGAAAAAGTGTTGCAAACTGGATCACAATTACTGAAAGCTGATCTGAAGAAATATTCAACAGCAACAGCTGCCTGTTTGCATGGCTACAGAAGGGATCCCCCTTTACAGAACAGATTAGTCTTGGGACTCTCTTCTACTGAATCTACCCACCCAAAAAATTCAACAGTAGCAAGAATCTCCAGCATCAGCAAATTCACACATATTTTTTGATGGATTTTCAATCAAAACCTTTCCATTTTGAGCTTAAAATATGTAAGCATTTCCAGCTCCCAGCCCATACAAGAAATATATAGGGATAGAGGGGGTAGGCAATGTTTCACTTTCTTTGTTTTCTCTTCTAAAATATATAAAGATAATTCTAAATGCTTCTGGAATCTCTTTCAATAATCTGCTTTCTAAGATCTTGTCTACAATGGGATTTACTGAATGGCATAGCTCTATCCCTTTCATAGACTCACATACAAGTTTCCCTATTGTGCCTCACCCCAGCGCAGCTTGTATTCCAGCAAAACCACAGCTATAAATCTGTAAAACTTTTCAAAACATCGTCTTGCCAGCACGCTGTTTCCATTATCATGCTCCTGTTCAAACCTTGACATGGTCTGGGTTATGGGACCTGGTCAAACTCTAACAGCTGGATGTAAAACAGCTCAGCGGAGAGTGGAAAATCAAACAGTAGGAAAGATCTGAGGAACGCTGGGAAGCTACAGGTGGCAGAGCTCTCACAAGCCGATAACCCTGGAAGGATCCTTACACTCTATCTGTCTAAAACCTCTTTTATCAGTTTTGCTCAGGGATTAAATACTCTGTTTTGGAAAAATGAAATCAAAATGAGATGGAAAATAAACCGATGTCATTTGGAAGATTAAGACGCATTTAAATGCTAGACTTTTTGTCTGCCTAATTTAAATACCTGCTTTCCCTCTCAAAATATATATGTGTGTATACACATGAACATATATACATATATGTGTATGCATGTACTATTTTGTTTATCTAAACCCTGATTTGCACACTGATAGCATAGTCAATTATTTCCAGTGAAAAGTGTTTGAATTCTTTCTCTCAATTGTAACTATTTGCATGTGATCTCAAACTTCACAATATTTAATCTAGTCATTCTCAAAACACTCCTTGAAGGGTGGGACTGCTCCTGTGGCTGGAGAACTAAAGCACAGAGAGCCACAGTCTAAGTCATTTACAAGAGTAATGTCTCAGATGGAATAGGAACTGAAATAGGATGAGCAAGGGCTTCAAACACTTCCTGTCTTTTGATATTAAAATAAAGGCATAATGAAATGTATCTTTTAACTTAAATATGAGTAGATTTAATATCAAAATGGATATTCTATAAATTAAAAATCCTATGATTCAAAGTGATTCTTAAGCCTTCACTTTTTAAAGACTTAAATCATAATAAATAAGTAGACATGTTTGCAAAAGCCTCTGAAAAGTATATGAATCTTTTAAAAAATCCTTTTGTTCTTTTGAAGACAGAATTTGGATAGATTTTTTCCCGGTGGTATCCCCAAATTCTCAAGCTCCTTCCAAATTCTTGAACTTACGTGCAAGTTCATTATTTTAAAACCTGGTCTCACTGTCTCTGTGCAAATCCATACCAATTACGCTGTTCAAATTGTATTTCACTGACTCTGAGAATATCAGATAAAAAAATTAAACCTGGGCATTGCTGAAAAGGGCAACGGCCATAGCAAAAGCAGGAATAAAAAGGAAATGAGGATGATAGGGAGTTTAAAAATAAGTTTCCAGATATACTCCTGATTTATATATTCTTTCCTGTAATGACTAAAAGTTTCAATCACCTTACATCAGAGGCTATAGATGTTTTCCATTGTTACCTTTTTAAAAGTTCCAGAGGCTTATATCTCAGTTTAGTTCTGGAGAGACGTGTGTGTTTTGGATTACTGGCAGGCACCTATCAGCATCCTTCTGTTCTGTCATAAGGAACTGTGGTCTAAACTGCTGTATCTGAGAACATTTACAGTACTGTTTTGGTGGCTGCCTGAAAGCTCTTTACCCAGACTTCAGGCTTTTCACCTTGCTTTTTCACCAGAGGGGAACTCAAGTACAGAGGGTCGAAGAGAACCACAGCATTCTTAGAGACTGGGACCTAAATGCCCCCAAAGAGGGACCAGCATGAAAATTAAAGTCTTTTGCTAACAGATGGTCTTTCATGTGATAGATGAAACATGTGGACAAAGGAAGATGGCGAAGTTTAAAAAGCTGCTGCCTCTGTTGAATTATTTCTGACGTACATAGAACATTTCACTTTACATTGCTCTTAAAAGTATTAAAACACTTATAGAAATTAAAAAAAAAAAAAAAAAGGACCAATATTAAGTCTTTTTTTTTTCTTTATTAAAATAATTTTATTTACAATAATTCCTACAAATACATTTGAAATGAACAGCATTG
>JAYKAV010002857.1:149440-262931 GCA_035582835.1 Phoebastria nigripes | reverse complement strand
AAAAAAAAAAAAAAAAAGGAAAAAATGCCACTGCACATTTGTTTTGCTTTTCTTTGACTTGTTTTTCTGTCACAATCCAATTTACCTGCACTTTTAATCTGCTACAAAAATACATTGTTATGTTCTCTGCATATTTTTAGCACTTCTCTCCCAGTGTAAGATCTTTACACAGAGTTTATTGGATACTTTCTATTCATTGTATTCTGAATGAGTCAGCTCAAGAAGTCCTATTCTTTCATCTTACATAGATCAGACTGGTTAGTCTTAGCCAACTGCTCAACAACCCAAAGGCTCAAAGTGAGGTTATCCATCTTATGTGAAGTTATGCAGATATCTCTGCTGTCACCTGTCTTGTTCAGTGTGTACATGAGGTTGCCTGGGTAATTAGAATGAAAATCTGTGCTGCACTGACATGGCACACAGATCAATGTTTCTTTCTCAGCAAACCAGCAAACCCAGATGGCACAATGTCTTTGCCTTCACAGTGTCTGGGTGCGATTGAAATTTGGCACTCAGTTCAGACAAAAGAGAGATTATCGAGGGAGACAGGAGGGGGAGGAGGTGGGCAGCAAAAAGGAATGGCAGGAATTGTTTTTGCTCCTAGTATAGAGCTGTGTCATATAACTAATTGTTCTTGGTTCTTCCAGCATCATCTTGGGTCAAAACCACTCCTTTATAAACCATAGCTTTTTGCAAGATAGAAAAAAACAAAACCAAAACCAGGTTAGTTTCTTAAGTGCTTCAGCATGCAGCTCAACATGCTGATTCAAATCTATACATACTTGGGTTGTAGCTACACGAGAGGCAACTCTTTCCTGCATGTGTTAGGGCAGCAGTTCATTTTAAATATATCACTCATGAGAGTGATGTCCAGATAACAGACAAGCAAGTGCTTGGTTTGGAAGCTATGGTAGGTGCTACCCACATGTCCTGTCACATCTCGAGGGTTGAGGTGATGGATGGACAACATGCTAATCAGCAGACAGTGTGTGTTGCTCCTTTAATATAGTTCAGTATGAATTTCATAGTGGTTAAGTCTTTATACAATGTAAGCAAATGCTCTTGATTCTGAACTGAAAATAGCCCATGTAGACGTATCCTTATCTCATATGAAGTGATTTTGGAGAAACATACTATCTAAGAAAAAGTGAGCTCATTCCTCTGGCCATTCTGAAGTGACTAAAACCAGAGAAACTTCAGTTATCATGTCAAGGCGTTTGAACTACTAATCTTTCTTCCCAGCAGCACTTACTCATTCAGACTTGACACTGTTGTAATGCCATCACATGGCTTGTATCCTGCTATCTTGGGACTGTCACAAGCAGACAGGCTTCTGTCTGCTCATATTGTAGTGTTTAGAAGTATCCTGCATGAACCATTAGTCTGTGACATAGCCCATATCGCCCTCATGCCTATGGATCAGTGAACAGTTTTCATATGTACCTCAAAGAAAAAAGTCCTCAGGGAAAGGGGTCTGAAACTAGACATTTCTGGAAAATTCAGTTAACTTTACTGAAACACTTTCTCCTGCACAAATTGTGAACCAATTTTGAATCTCACCAATTCATATTCAATGTCATTAGTCATCAGACAAAATCTATGCAGTTGATATTTATAGAGAAGAATAACAGTAAAAATATAAGAAATGTGTTGATCCTATCATTCTGCACTTGAAATAGTTAAAAGAACTGTGTGGAATAACCCAAGATGGAGGGGCAAAATTAAAATATATCAGTATAAAATGCTTCTTTTTATAACTCTATACTCCTCTTCCAGTTTTTTTTCTACACTACTTTCCAGGTTAATTATCTCTCTCCTAGACCATTAATAAACAAAAAGGGATAAACATCTACATCGGCAGTATTTTTTTCTGCTTTCTATGACTTCTAGCTAAATTTATGTTTATTATGTAGAAGCACTAGAGCATGTTAATTTCTCTTGGAAAAAATGACATTCAGAAAACAAGAAAAAGACATGGATAATGATATGCATATATCTGCTTATTAATGTTCTGCACACAAGTATGCACAAGCAGTATTTCTGGTAGCCCTATGTGAAAGTTACTGTTGGTGCACGCAAATCTGAGGTACAGAGCACTTCCAATTTCAATAATTGACTACAAGGTCTACCTCCCCAATCCCTCATGGGAGTTCATGAGGACACCCATCTGGCACAATGTTAATCATATTTGTTCTGACACGCAGCAGTACACCAACTATTTCCCTTGGCAGATTACTTTCTATTACCCTATATAAAAATGGCTGACATCTTCAAAATGTTAATGAGAGATATATCAATTTTTATAAGAGCTTGAATGGCTTCCAAATATTTTTAAATGTACTCAACAGATTGTGAAATATACTCAGTATATGGTTATAAATGAAGTATGTTAACTTTCTTTGTTGTTGCATGCCTTGTAATCTGCACTGGCAGAGATTAAATACTAGCAGATGAACAGAAGTCCCTAAAATATTGGTTTATTTTTACTTCTTTTGCCTAATTGCTTGTTTTTCTTTGGCCGTTTCTTACACCTTAATTGAAGAAAATATAGTATCTTTACAGTAGGTACATCAGTTTGCACCACTGAAAAGTCTGGCCCATTGCATTTTGAGCCAGAAAGTGAAATTATGATTGGATTACAGAAGTAAAACTCTAAATCAATTGGAGTGTGGAAATACTTTTTGTTTCTTATTACGCTGTGATGAAAATGCTCTAAAATTATGCCTCTACCTATTCTTTTTTAAACATTTTCCTGACAGAATAGGTCAAATTTAAGGGTAATCTGGTCTTATCRCAAACTTTATCATAACTGAGACACCAATATTCTCAGCTGGGTATAATGAGACACACACTCATGATCTATGTAGAACAGGTTTACCTTCCAAGATGTAGACTCTGGATTAGAGCTGTGATATACTATTCCTTGAACAAAATTATCTACAGACACAAAAAAATCACAACTGGATGGTTCTTCTTTACTCATTCTAATCTGACTGAAGTTAAAAAAAGAAGAAAATGAAGCAAAGCAAAGTGAAGTGAGGAGGGAAGGGGGAAGGAAGGAGTGAAGGCAGAAAGGTGAAAAGGCAGGAGGGAAGGAAGGGAGGAGGGAAGGAAGGAAAGCAGGAAGGGGTGAAGGTAGGCAGGAAACAGGGAAGGAAGACCAAGCAGAGAGCAGGTAGGGTGAGTTTCTGAAGGTTCTGATAGTTACTTTCAAATCATGACCAATGAATAAGAAACTAATCTATTTAATGGTACAGTTAGCTAATAGAATTTATATCCCTAAGTATTTCTATTATTTATAGACCAAAGTCCTTAATGACTACAAGTGGGAACCAATTAATTGAATAAATCCAATGCTACTGTTAAAAAATATAGAACCAAGTATCTTCCTTCTCTGAAATACTGGAGATGTAGCTGCTCCAAGGTGAGATCCAAAACTCATGAAAGTAAATGGAAAAATTCTTTCTGGTTTCAGACAACCAAGTTTATATTTTCAACAGTTTCACCACTCTTCTGTTTTTCCTTAACTATGTGAAGGAAAAAGAGATCCTGGGAGCATCCATCTAGCCAATGGAGAGCACTGTAAAGAGATCAAAACATTATGGTTTACATTGTTTTGCAGAGGATCTGCAAGACCTACCAATTTTGCAACATGGCCAAAAATGCAATGGGATATTGCTTGTTGTAACATTAATTCTAGTGAGAAGTGGAATACTCTGCAGCAAACTCAATCCTAAGAGCTGCAACATTGTATTTTCTAAGTCTGATGTTATGACCAAAGTATAATAATTCAGAAAAAATAGCTTTCTCATACAAGGAGGTACTTGCACAGTTTGTAAGACAGTGAATATGCTCAGAAAGTCTGTACCTTCCTGAATAAGCTTTATTTATTATATGCAACTCTGGGAAGTGTTTTGTAATCTTTATCCTTTGTACTAAGCCACAATAGTAATGTTGAAAGCATTGCAAACTGTAGAGTACAATGCATACATGGCAGAAGAGACAACATTACTTTTAGCATAACAAATGAAAGATAAATGCCAAAAGCACAGAAAGCTTAGCCAAGGTAATCATTTTGAACAACATCAATAAAATAATAATTGTGCCCACAAAAGCATGCAGTAAACTAAAGAATTTAGCTCCTGAAAGTATCCTGTCCTTGACAGGATATAATTATTAGTTAAATTAGTTTCTTATTGTATCCACAGTGGAATGACAATATTTTGGATTGCTGTAAATGAAAACTATTTAATTTAATTTATTTGATTTTATGCATGCATTCTGAAAAGGACTAGTTATAGGCAAAATTATTCTGCTTTATTTCTAAAGGCTCAGCTGTAAATCTAAGGACCCTGACATACAAACATTGCTGGATTTAGGTACAGAGTTGTGATGTTTCTACTCTCAGCCTTTTGTACTGGTCTCCCAGAGGTTTCTGTATCAGTAACATCCTCAGAAAAAAGAAATGGATGTCGGCACCTTAGCCATCATAGTTCATAACCCAGCACATTAGCTCAAACCCACCTTCAGTAATGGCTTCAGCTATAGCTTCAGGCTGCGCTCGGGCATTGCTGTGGTGTGAACATGTTTTATTGACTCTGCTATGGGAGCAGGAAGTTAGGATTACTTAAAACTTCACTCATGTTGGTACAAGTCATTAAAACCCCCCTGTCAGCACATCAGCCTTGCAAATCTGTTGATCAGTGTAGACAAAAACAACAGTTCCGTGAAGCAACCATTTCCTAGCACGATCACAGACACTTCAGCAGTTTTATGAAGTCATATTTTAATAAACAAAACATTAAGAAGATGTTCTGCCAGTGCTGAGGAGATGAGGGAGGGCATCTGGTTTGGAAGGCCTCATAGGCTCAAGAGCAGTGACTTGGCTGTGCAGCTGCCAGCCTGGGAACATTCACCTTGCACTTGTGCTATTGGGACACAGAAGTCACTGAGCAGACTAGGGGCTGTGGCATGAAGAGAAATATTATAAATGCCCTATAAGGAGATATTAATAGGTAATAAAGAGTGGCTTGAGAACAGAAAGCATACAAGATGACTAGAATCTGTAAAGGTAAGAACAGCATGATGGGGACACCTACCAAAATCATAGACTTGTCTTGGAAATGCATGAAGTTTCTGGTATGCCGATTGGTAAGGTAGTATGAGTTTGTCAGGGATGTTCCAAATACTTTGCTAGAAACCTCAGTCTTGATTTGTAGTTTAGATAACTTGAATCTGAAACCAGACACTAATGGGCTATTTCATCCCCAGAAACAAAAATAGAGCGTGTCCATATTTGAGAATGACTGATAAAAATACATTGATTTACAGTAGATAAAGACAAAGCCTGCTATAAAGAATTTTTGATGTGCTTACATGAAGGGTAAATAATCATAGAAATAACCTAAGATTCCAGTTCACTGAGAAGTCCTGTGAAACAGATTTTGCCCTTCCATCCAATAATCTCCAGATTTCAGGCAAATATTCATGACCAGCCACTGAAGCAATTTGAAAATATCATTCAGAGCACCAGGTTCTATGAAAAGCTGAAGCAATCTGAGGTTAAATCAAATAAGCCTTTGAAGAAGTGTTTATATTATGCTTTATAAAGTATGATTCTGATTCTGATAAGCGTCTTGGTGCTATTGTAATATAAGTAGTCAATAGCAATAATAATAATGAGCTGTTACCTTATATAGCAATACAAAACTAATTGGTTTTAGTAATGGGATTATAACTGATCTTATGTATTAATTTTTGTGAATACAGAGCTGGTACTTATTGTATGATTAATTTTTTTAATCAGTTTTATTCTTTTTTTTTCTGGACAAGTTGGGCCAGACACACAAACCATTATAAAACCTTTATGACAAATATCACTTTAGCATTGCATTGCACAGTTGTGGGCATTAAAGCTCTAGCACACTTGGTGGAACTATGCCAGGAGATGAGCAAATATAAACTGTTGGAAAAGTAACAGTAAGCTGTTGACCCTCACACTAAGTTCAACTAATTTACTGATAACTTGTTTTTAAACTCTGTACCTGCTGAATATAAACCATTGCCTTATTACAGCTGTGAGATAGACAAATTGCTGGAAAAAGCAAACAAAGTCTGATAAGGGAACTCAGCTGAATCAGTGACCAGCTAATTACCTGTGATGGGACCTCTTCCAGTTCATAGCAGTATCGGCCCATGGATGAAGTACTGAAGCATGAGAAATGGTTATCATGAGGGCTGGATGGACATTTTTTGCACTAGATATATTATTTAGTGAAGTCTTCTTCTCTGCATTGAATAAATTATTTAAAATAACCTCCTTCATATGCAAATGTACCTAATTAAATACTGTTCATTAAGTAATGTATTTGAAGAGTACTAACAAGCATTAACTGGACAATTTGCTAAGAATCATTTTTGCAAATATTTGAGGAGTTTTGGCTCTGGTCCTGCAAAAACTGCTCTCTACTAATGGCACTTATATTTATGTGGATTCCTACTGAAATGAATGAGACTCTGAGATTATATCTATACTACTGTGTTAAAATAAGAGTACAACTGTTCTTGTGCACCAAGGCAATTAGGCATGAAATGGTCAATTTTCATACTACCAAACACACTTAGGCTCCATGACAGGGAAGCCACATGCAAACTACCATAGTCCTGGACTATGGCACTTCATGCACTACGTTCAAGAAAGATTTGGATAAGGAAGAACTGCAATATTGTATAAATGGTCTATATACTGCATATATTAATGACAGTGAATATCATATGTGTGTCTACTGAAGACAGAAGGTACTTCAAGATGTATTTTTATTGTATTTCTGAGACACCACTAGTATATAGGATTTTAAGCCACCATTTGATATACATGCTGATGGAGAAAAGTAGAGATATCAAAGCAGTGTCTTTAGTCCTTTGGGAGTTTAGTGCGGGCATCCTAATCTTGTGGGTTTTAGAGCATTCCTTGCTGCATCAGTTACTAAGGCCTCCAAGGAGGAGGGAACCATGGCAGAATGCCTATAACCATCTGGATGAGTATGTGACATGATGGCAAATGGACCAATGGAACAAAACATGAGGAATCTGTGCTTCTTGAATGGGCTTTACTCATGCTTTTGTGCCTGGGGGTCCCTCCTGGACCACACTAAATAAATAAATAGAATGCAAAGTTTAAGCAAAAGCTTAAACTAGAATACTGGGCAGGAGGAGTTTATTCACCTCAGTTTTTTCTTTTGTTTTCCTCAGCTTCAAAGATCTGGTATTTTGTGGGGGAAATATATGGTCATTAGACAGAGGTGAGGCAGGCTAACATAGTTTACATGAAAACAGTTTAAGTGTAGAACACCTACAAATAATATATTGGGGTGGATAAATCTGGCAGAAATATAGTGTGTTTAAAAAAAAAAAAAGCAACAAACTGGCATATTCATCCAGTAATCTCAACACACTCTACAAAGGAGGCTGATATTATCTCAGTTTTACAAACTGAGAAATGGTGACTCAAATATGTGAGTCCACTTGACCATCTTATGCTGCTAGCTGCCATTCTAACTTCAGATCTAAGATTCAAATTTAAGATTCCTAACCCATGATTTTATCTGAATTCTTATCAACATTTGTCAATGGACGTGTAGAAGTCTTATTTTGGAGAGCAAAGTTCAAATCCCATCTTTGCTTGACCCTTTGCCTGAGAGAAATGAAAATCTCACTTTGCAAGAGAGTGGCCAAATGAAAAAATTACAAGATATTCTGGTTTGCGAAATTTCTCCTATCCAAGTTGTTCCACTCTCCATAAATAATTGAATTCTTCAGGAAAATCTTCTAATCACTTTTTCTTCACTGAAATTTTGGTGCCCATAGGAAGAGTTTAGAAAAACTTCATGTCAAAACTTTTTTGACACAGTTAGTTACAATATATTTCAGACAGGAACTTCTGGTTCAGGGTCTGCTTCAGATCAAAGAGACTCTGTATTTGAATCTGAATCTCTTATCTGCTGGGTGCATACAAACTTTAATCACTCTGCTTTTTAGAAAGGATAGTGTCCTTACACTGTATAGAAACTGTTAACAAGATCAGAGAAGAATGACTTCAACATTTTTGTTTTAAACAGGAAAGGCAGTTCGGTTTTCCTGCTAAAATCAGAAAATGTCAAATGCCACAAAGTTCAAAAATTATTTCAGAATAAAGGGAAAGTATCTGCATTCTGCAAACCATATAGGAAAAATGTTAAGAGTCATTAGAAGTCTGTTCCTACTGAAATCACCATGAAAAGCTCTACTGACATAATGAGAGATTTTTCTACAATACTGACTACCTACCCAATGCCTATAGATTTTCTAGATTTCATAGAATCATAGAATCATAGAATGGTTTGGGTTGGAAGGGACCTTAAAGACCGTCTAGTTCCAACCCCCCTGCCATGGGCAGGGACACCTTCCTCTAGACCAGGTTGCTCAAAGCCCCATCCAACCTGGCCTTGAACCTTCCAGGGATGGGGCATCCACAACTTCTCTGGGCAACCTGTTCCAGTGCCTCACCACTCTCACAGTGAGGAATTTCTGCCTTATATCTAATGTAAATCTACCCTCTTTCAGTTTAAAGCCATTACCCCTTGTCCTTTCAATATATGCCCTTGTAAAAAGTCCCTCTCCAGCTTTCCTGTAGGCCCCCTTCAGGTACTGGAAGGCTGCTATAAGGTCTCCCTGGAGCCTTCCTTCTCTAGGCTGAACAACCCCAACTCTCTCAGCCTTTCTTCACAGGAGACGTGCTCCAGCCCTCTGATCATCTTCGTGGCCCTCCTCTGGACTCGCTCCAACAGGTCCATGTCCTTCTTATGTTGGGGGCCCCAGAGCTGAACGCAGTACTCCAGGTGGSGTCTCACAAGAGTGGAGCAGATGGGGAGAATCACCTCCTTCGACCTGCTGGTCACACTTCTTTTGATGAAGCCCATTTTTATCTACACTTGCAAGTCAAAAATAGGGACACCTATTATCCTGAGCTGTGGTAAAAGCCACAGAAGAAAACAGATGAAAACAAATTCTGTGAGTATTCTTCATGGAGTTTTACTGCTTCATTGTTTTAAAATGATTTACTTGTTCTCACCTATTTAGATTAAGCCATTAAAATCACCACCAAGCTTAAATAATCCTTGAGAAGGAAGAAAATAAAGCTATCTCAAACTTCTCAGCTGACCTGCAGAAGCCTTTGCTGCTATCCCACAATGTCTTTGTTAGCATGACTCAGTGGGAGCCATGACTGATCACTCAATTAACATTTCTTGTTCTTGCTGCTGTGCTAGACATACAGTCCCAGATGTTCCATGAATAAAATAATGGTAGTGTCAATTTTTATTTGTCACTTCTCTTCCTGAATCTGCTAGGGCTCATCCCAACTCTTTTAAAGCTGATCTGTCCACTCTCTAAGTGGTTTCTGTCCTGTAGGAGACCCAAGAACAGAGGATATAGCCCTTCAAAGAGTTGTTCATTTCAGGGCCATGCAGATGAAGGGAGATCATCCCTGAACAGATTTGCAGTTAAGAGACTATTTGCTATTTACATTGTAATAGTGGCCAAAGCCTAAAATTGTTAAGCATTTGATTCCACTAGTTACTGCCTCATCCATTTTAGGATTTAGACCCCTGTACCTGAAGAATGCAGAGCAGGCCAAATGATAAATGTGCAAACTATCCTCGAAGGTCCTGAGACTGAGCTGTAGTTTTTGTTTTTGTTCTTCTCTGTTATACTCAATACTTCCCCTTTCGTAACAGGCAAACTGAAAATAAATGCAATGCAAACCCAGCTACAACATCCTGAAGAAGACTGGCATAAGTCATAAATTAAAGGTTGTTCCGAATAAAACATTCTCATCAGAACAGATTCATGTTGTGCCATTAACTAACATAATTCTGTTCATGAGAAATTTTTCTCAGATTTCTGTGTCTGACTGGCTGTGAATTCTATAGAGGTCTGTAATATCATATTATATAGACATTCTCAATATGATGCCATAGATTTTAGTTGACATGTTAATTTCTCTCTTCCAAAGAATTTAAGAGAATCATAAACAAGGTAAGACAGCAATAGCTAGGAAATCACATTACTGAAAAATAAAAAGGTCTAAGTGGAACAAAACTCAGAAATTCAAAATATATGAGATGTTAATAGTCAGGAAATTTGATTCTTTAGGATGAACATGAGAAGGAAAGAAAATAGAAGAACTTCTGACACCACAATGAAAATGAAAGCTATTGAGTGGAATTTGCTTTAACAGAGTTTTAGAAGAAATTTTAATGTGGCTATTTACATAAGGAGGACCTGTTACTAGTGGTGTAAAGCTCTCTTAAGTGGAAAACAATAAAGTGCCTATATGATAAGCCTATAAGATAAGCTTTACTGTTGTTGTATTTGAGGAGGGGTGGGAAGTATTAGAAAAAGCTTTCCACTTACAGAACTGTTTATTCTCAACTTAGGTTCACTAATTTAAATGTCACAGTTGAAGGTTTATCTCTAGCTGTGTGAAAAGTGCAGGCACATACCTCAGGCAGGCATTTCACTTAATCTGCAACTTGTTTCTATGTAATGATTAACCTGGGTAAAACTTTAAATAGTTATTGATCATTCCATTACCTAAGCAGCTGATAGAGCAGAGGTTAAGTTTATGGAAAAGTAACAAAGTTTTTCCTGGTTTTATCCTTTAGATTCTGTGCTCTGACTACTTGGGCCCAAATCTACAAAGCATGTGTGAACTTGTTAAAGAGTGTAAATAGTGTCCCTGAAGTCAAGGATATTATTTGCTTACTTAAAGTCAAACATATATTTAAGAGTTGTGATAGATGAAGGTCATATCTGATGCAGCACAATCAAGCTTCAATGAAGTTAGTGTTAATCTTTATATTAATGTATAGTTCCTACACTAAGAGGAATTTTACTTTCCAAAGACAATATTTAGAGAAATAAATTTGATTTTTTTTTTTTAAATGATTCTTGTTAGGTTGTCTCCTTTTAGCTTTTCAGTTTTCATCAGATATGTGTTTTAGTGAGGCAGATGATGGCTGAAGAGCAAAAAGTATACAGGCAACATAAAACAAAAAATTATATTAGAAAAACTTAAAGACTCTTCTGCATCATGAAGCTGTGAGATTCACTGACATAGCGTGAGGATATTCCCATTGCTGCAATAGCATTTATTATTCCTAAGTATGCTACTGGGAACTCCCAGTCTCCTTTATGTTTAGTGAATAAGACTAGATTTTATTTATTTACAAAAGTTTCCATTGCACCCAAGCAGGGTGAAAAAGAGTCATAGTAGGTGAGATGTATCTCAGCCTACCTTCAGACAACACCAAAAAAAGATTCATCATAAAGCAGACATCTAAGAATGTCTGCAAAATACCAGTTCCTTTCCACTTGTTAGAATAGGAGAGATAATGACTTGCTCACATTTAATCATCTATGTCACAGGCATGTAAAGCTATACAGAATGATTTCCATTCAGAACATCCCATAACCTTTCTACAGTGATTATTTGTTTAATCACAGGTAACAGTGAAGGGGATAAAGCAGTCCTCAGTGCTCTTGCTGGTATATTTGAGCTGGTATAATTCAGATCTTCTACTAGCTCAAATAACCAATGGGTCACTCCATTGCTGAAGAAGAGAATTAGAACATATTAAGATTTAATGTATGATATGTTTTTTTCTCTGAAAGCAGGGTTGCTAACATGCTGTCCTTGTTCAGGGCAAGCTGTGAAATGACAATCTAGTTAAAATGGAAATAGGATATATTTTAATAGCTCCTTTTTATAATCAATGTATTCAAAGCACTTTCTAAGCTAATATTCTTAATGTTGGTATACTGTAGTCATGTTTTACATAGGAATAGATACAGCTGTAGCTATTAAGGTCCTCTATCTCTCTGAAATTCCTATCCAGTAAAACCTGCTTCACTGAGTAAAGATAAAACAGTGGGATACTGGGTTCACTTTCTAATTTTAGTAATGACCTTCTGCACTACAGAAATAACATCTACAGCACACAAAACAGCAGTATGGATAGGCAGATTTCAATTTAATGCTTCTTCTTACAAAGTGAACTTGGGAACTTCTTAAAAAAAAGTTTTATGTACTAATATTAATGTATAACTTCAGCATTTTCGCCCATTGCCATTAACCCCCTGTATTTTACTTAGGTGTAAGAATGGGAGAATTGACTTAAATAGATCCAATCCGTGTTCTATCCAAGAACTTTATTAAAGTTTAATAATAAAAAAAATATGCACATATCATTGCTTCTACTTTCTATCGTTTAATCTCTCTCCATGCTTTACATCAAGTCAGGACAGCACTGGAAGTACAGAATTGGTAAGAGTGGTTGCTGTCTGTGATCCACTCCAAAAAGG
Organism: Phoebastria nigripes; assembly: GCA_035582835.1. Lineage (NCBI taxonomy): Eukaryota > Metazoa > Chordata > Aves > Procellariiformes > Diomedeidae > Phoebastria > Phoebastria nigripes. Next base: position 250,529 of record JAYKAV010002857.1, on the reverse strand, counting down.
ATTAGCAATCCTAGATATAAAATGAAATGAAAAAGTTTTCTAACAAGATTTTTGTTTAAATCAGTACTGATAATTCAGGTATGTTCAAATCAGCATTCGGATTTTCTGCTGTATTGGGAAGGTTTGTGTGGAGGGAGAGAAGAAAAGACTCCTGACACCACAGCAGTATTCTAGATCACCTCCTCCAAGCTCAGGGGCAACGCATCCCAACAAAGAGGAAGTCAGGCAAAAACACCAGGAGGCCTGCACGGATGAACAAGGAGCTCCTGGACAAACTCAAACACGAAAAGGAAGCCTACAGAGGGTGGAAGCAAGGACAGGTAGCCTGGGAGGAATACAGAGAAATTGTCCGAGCAGCCAGGGATCAGGTTAGGAAAGCTAAAGCCCTGACAGAATTAAATCTGGCCAGGGATGTCAAGGGCAACAGGAAAAGCTTCTACAGGTACGTCGGGGATAAAAGGAAGACTAGGGAAAATGTGGGCCCTCTCCAGAACGAAACAGGAGACCTGGTTACCCGGGATATGGAGAAGGCGGAGGTATTCAATGACTTTTTTGCCTCAGTCTTCACCGGCAAGCGCTCAAGCCTCACTGCCCAAGCTGCAGAAGGCAAAGGCAGAGACTGGGAGAATGAAGAGCCGCCCACTGTAGGAGAAGAACAGGTTCGAGACCATCTAAGGAACCTGAACGTGCACAAGTCCATRGGACCCGATGAGATCCATCCGTGGGTCCTGAGGGAACTGGGGGATGAAGTTGCTAAGCCACTATCCATCATATTTGAGAAGTCGTGTCAGTCCGGTGAAGTTCCCACTGACTGGAAAAGGGGAAACATAACCCCCATTTCTAAAAAGGGAAAAAAGGAAGACCCGGGGAACTACAGGCCAGTCAGTCTCACCTCTGTGCCTGGCAAGATCATGGAACAGATCCTCCTGGAAACTATGCTAAGGCACATGGAAAATAAAGAGGTGATTGGTGACAGCCAACATGGCTTCACCGAGGGCAAATCGTGCCTGACGAATTTGATGGCCTTCTACAATGGGGTTACAGCATTGGTGGATAAGGGAAGAGCAACTGACGTCATCTAGCTGGACTTGTGCAAAGCATTTGACACTGTCCTGCATGACATCCTTATCTCTAAGTTAGAGAGACATGGATTTGATGGACAGACCACTCGGTGAGTAAGGAATTGGCTAGATGGTCTTACTCAAAGAGTTGCAGTCAATGTCCAAGTGGAGACCAGTGGCGAGTGGCGTTCCTCAGGAGTTGGTATTGGGATGGGCGCTGTTTAACATCTTTGTCGGCGACATGGACAGTGGGATTGAGTGCACCATCAACAAGTTTGCAGATGACACCAAGGTGTGTGGTGCGGTCAACACGCTGGAGGGAAGGGATGCCATCCAGAGGGACCTGGACAGGCTTGAGAGGTGGGCCCGTGCAAACCTCATGAAGTTCAACAAGGCCAAGTGCAAGGTCCTGCACATGGGTCAGGGCAATCCCAAGCACAAATACAGGCTGGGCAGAGAATGGATTAAGAGCAGCCCTGCCAAGAAGGACTTGGGGGCGTTGGCTGATGAGAAGCTCAGCATAACCCAGCAATGTGCGCTTGCAGCCCAGAAAGCCAACCATATCCTGGGCTGCATCAAAAGAAGCATGACCAGCAGGTCGAGGGAGGTGATTCTCCCCCTCTACTCCACTCTCGTGAGACCCCACCTGGAGTACTGTGTTCAGCTCTGGGGGCCCCCTGTTGGAGCGAGTCCAGAGGAGGGCCACGAAGATGATCAGAGGGCTGGAGCACGTCTCCTGTGAAGAAAGGCTGAGAGAGTTGGGGTTGTTCAGCCTGGAGAAGAGAAGGCTCCAGGGAGACCTTATAGCAGCCTTCCAGTACCTGAAGGGGGCCTACAGGAAAGCTGGAGAGGGACTTTTTACAGGGGCATGTATTGATAGGACAAGGGGTTATGGCTTTAAACTGAAAGAGGGTAGATTTACATTAGATATAAGGCCTGGTCTAGAGGAAGGTGTCCCCGCCCATGGCAGGGGGGTTGGAACTAGATGATCTTTAAGGTCCCTTCCAACCCAAACCATTCTATGATTTTATGATTCTATGACAATATGAAATGTGTAGTATTCCAACCTGTAGAATATCTAACATTATGTTTGCTCTACATGGACCTCGAATTATAGCTCACCGGATACTGAAGTCATTGTTATCAATGGACATTCTATCTTCATTATAATTTAGATTAATCCATTTCTCATTGCTTAATTGACTTGCAGGTTTTAAAAAATATTGCAAAGAAATTTTAACTGCACTTTGTTAAGCGCAATGTGAGTCATGCCAGCATGTAGATATAGCAAAGTTACTGTTAAAATTGCCAGTTCTTCTACTTTTAGAGATACAGACTTACGTGATAACACACTGCAAATACATTTCCCTTTTGATTTCTAACTTGATATCATAAATACTAAGTGTCTAAATATACTTTTCTTATAAGGATGAATTATGAAAAATAAGAAAGCTGTTATCTGTTGTTGCTGGTTTTTTGTTTGTTTTTTTTTTTTCCCCTCAGTTTAAGCCACTCATAAATCTTACCATGATTACACTAAATATAAAAAAAAAAAAAATTATAGAAAATTCAAGTGGCTCCTGCATACTGAAAACCTGTGTTTACTTTCTCCTTCCTACTGCCTGCTGGTTGCATGTACAAGTTACATCTTGTCTTTTAGGCAGTAAACTCTTTGGAGCAGGAACTGTGTTGTACTCTGCTTTATGGGACCTAGCGCAATGCAACACCTACTTGATTTAACCTCCACCTGCTCCTGTAATATAAGTTGCTTATAGTAAAGTTCAGGTGTAAAAATAGTTGACTAAGGTAATTTTTATTTTACACACAGCTTTGGGAAAGACATACAATTATTCAGTTTGTGACAATTCAGCACAGTATTTGTGGCACTTATTTCTCAGGCATTGATACATAAACTGTTAGGGATTTTTGAAAGGATCAAGCAAAATATGTGTGCCAGATAGTCTGACCTCTGATCAAGTATATTTCATGAAGCTGTTCCAGTGTAGGATGACAAGAACGTGTTGTAATGCTATCACCACCTCGGCAGTGCCAGCTCCAATATTTGGCCTTGTAAGCATCAGCTGAGCACTGGATCTATAAAGCGATCTGAGCTTGGTTTTCCTTACACTACACTCTTCTTAGCTTCTAAAAATCTTCTCCTTTCCTGATATAGGAAACAGGTTTGATTTGCCCCCTCTTTATGGCCCTACATACTAACAAGAGAGTTTTGTTTCTTCCATTGGGATGTTTTGAAATGGTCTTTTTTCTCACTTCTCATCATTGTATCAAGCATTTATCAATGAAGCATGTTCCACACTTCAATAAGACAACTCATATGCCTGAAGTACTGAAATGTTTTGCAGAACGAAGAGACTGATTGTGAACTTACGTTTTTTTCCTTCTTCTTCTTTTTGGACTGCAGAAGTTGATCTAGTATGGGACACATATTCTTTCAGCTATCAGATCTCAAAAGGTCCTAAGTTTTCTTGTATGAACCGTTTCCAGATACATGTTTCACCTGAGGTATCACTAGACCCGAAAGCACTAAAACTTTTGGCACGTGTCACAAATTTACAATAAATTTAGAAAAGATGTGCCATATTCTGTGCATAATTTTAAAGATGGTAGTAACATTTTCAACCCTGTGGATTCAGTCAAGAATTAACTCCATGTGCATGAGTGATGTTACTAACTGTATGCTGATAAACTCGTAAGTGTTTATGATCAGATTTCTCTAGAATACTGATTTGCCACAGCCTGTCCTAATGGAAATTATAATAATTACCATGAGTGCTCAAGAATTTTGGATGCATACATAAATTACTTTGGGATCAAAACAAACAGTGAGATTTGCATTTCTCTATCTGGTCACACCCACAGAAGCAGCAATTTATTCTTTAAAGCCATTAATAAAATACCCAAATCAAGGCAAAACAATGGTACCACCCTTGACATTAGCTGCCTATTTTTGGAAAGTAAGCACAGGACTGCTCATTTAACTCAGAACAAAGTCTAGGACAGGCGTGATGCTTGGCTTAAAGAAAACAGCAAAAGTATATGGCTCAACCAGTTGAATATACATGCAAAGGTAATGATGTATGAAGCAACAAACATTCATGATTATTTGGCTACTAGATGCAAAGAAGCCATGTTGAATACCTTGATCATTCTCTTCTTTTCTCAAAGTAATGCCACACTGCTTCCTGTCCATGGTAAGCCTCTGAAAGGCAGAGAAAATGAGCAAAGGGGAGCCTCCGTTTACATATGCCAACGTTGTACTGCCAGCTACGAATACAACTATTTTCTACGATCAGACTGTATAGATGCTTGTGATAACTGAACAGAAGGAATGAGAAAGCTGGACATGTTCTCTCTCTGTCTCATTCTTTCAGACCACATCTACCAAATCACCTGATCAGAGTGATGAATTGGATGGAGTGTACTCCTGTCAGGTTTGCAGATGGCATCAAATTGAGGGGAATTGCCAATGTACTCAAGGGCATGGCTGCCATCCAGGGGGGCCTAGGCCTGCTGGAGGAATGGGCTCAGAGTAGCCTTATGAAATTCAAGGACAGATGCAAATCCCTCCACCTTTTTTGCAAGGAAGAGCCCCTTGCAATGCTACAGACTGGGACAGGGGACAGCTCTGCAGAAGAGCCCCTGGAGCTTCTGGCAGTCATCAAGTTGAACATGAGACAGCAGAGTGCCCTGGCAGCGAAGAAGGCCAATGGCATCTCAGGTTTTTGTGGCATGGCCTCTCAATTAGGGAAGTGATTATCTCCCTGTACTCAGCACTCACTGGGCTGTGTCTTGAGTACTGAGTATCTGCCCAGTTTGGGCCTTCCAATAGGGAAGACACCAATAAACCGGACTGAGTTCAGCACAGGGCCACCATGTTGATTGGTGGCTGCAGCATTTGCCTTGTCAGGAGAGGCTGAGGGAGCTGGGCTTGTTCATCCTGGAGCAGGGATGGCTTCAGGGGCAAAAAACAGCAGCCCTCCAGCACCTGCAGGGAGGGCATCAAGAAGATGAAGCCAGGCCCAGCACAGTGGAGCATGGGAGGACAAGAGACAACAGGCATTAGCTGAAACAACAGAGGTATGACCAGATATAAGAAGAAACTGTTTCATGATGAGGACATGCCCAAGGAGGATATACAATCTCCCTGCTCATTGATTTTCAAGACCAAATTGACTAAAGCCCTGAGTAATCTGTCTGGCCTTGCAGCTCACTCTGCTCTGAGCAGGTGGCTGAACTAGAGACCTCCCAAGGTCCCTTCCAACCTGTACTGCCCTATGAACAGCTTGAACCAATGGGGCTTACATGGCTGATAACAGTTCTCACCAAAGTAAAACTCCATGGACTGTGGGACACAACCAGAGTGTGTCATTTTTTTGTTGTTGGTGGGTTTTTTTCCTCCAAATCATACATTTGGGTTTCATTTCTATGGAGACCAGAAGTTTGCCAAGACAAAGGGAAATACCGTGTCCCAGAGTTTTGGCCCCAGCATGGAGATGAGAGGTATCCATGGCAAGCCCCCAAATCCAGGAGCTGGAAAGTGCTCCCAAGTCCAAAAGTTTACACACTGATATGTGATATAGGAAGTAGAAAGGTGTGGCAAATAAGTTTGTAAACTTGGCTGATAATCTTAGTGCAGTGCAGCACAGTAGCTGCAATTCAAACAATTTTAATGATTAGTAGAGAGATGTGCAAGATGGACAATACAGGATTTAGGGAGATAAGTCCTGTTGCCATTGCAAATTGCATACCTATCCACAGCATAAACATATTTTTTAATTTTGAGCCATAACTGAACTGTCAGACTTCCAGTATATTCACTGAATGTATATCACTTGATCCTTAGGTATACTGTCACTGAGTTTTGAGTAATTCTTTATCAGTATGATTTTGGCTTTGAAGAAGAAATTTTATTCCCTGTTTTTCTCCTTGTGGCGCAGAGAGTGGTGACTGGTGTAAATCAGGCAAGAGATTGCTTTGTTAACAAAATACATTACAGGATAAGCATTTTTCTTATTATAACACTTAGTTTAGTTGTTTTTACAGGTAAAGCTAATCCAGTAACCTATGCTATGCTATTTGTGTACAACACAGGCACACAAGCTTAAAGCAAGTGCATTTATTATGTAAGTTTGATTACATGGGGAATTTAATATCTATCACTTCTGCACAGTGATTTGATTGGTTTACAGAATTGGCAGGACAGATTTACAATAAGCAAAGATGTTAAGTTGTTTATTAATGATGACTGTGTATCAGCCTGAAACATACAAAGTAAATTTCTGGAAAGCTGAAAGGGAAGACTGTTGTTTTTTGCAAATGCAGCAGCACTGAATTACAGAGAGAAACTGACTTGAAGATATAGAGGAGGTAATCAGATGGATGTATCCTCGAATGCCATCAGCATTGGGTTGTGCATCATACATGGGATAATTAAATGATGCCTGTAAGTAAATGAAGCAATACGTAATAGGTTAGCAGAGACAATGTAATGACTGACCTAACGATATTGGCATAAACATGAAGGTAAGTCAGAATGCATTTAGAGGTGGCATGCCACATGACGGTTTTATTAGCAGTCATTTACAAGTTTTATTAGACTTTATTCCAGAAGCTACTCTTGAGCTTAAACAAAGATTTGAGTCTCATACAGAAATTTCTGGGTAAATGTATCATCTATATTACACAAGTGGTCAGATTATTTGATTAGGATGGTCCCTTCTGGCCTGAAAATCTGCAACTTTACAAATGCATTGTAATTAACATAATGACTTGCTTGATGTGTATATCGTAGTACAAAGCCAGGCTACGTGTGAGGATGCAGATAGTTGATGACCATAATGGTATGTTACCTTCACAAATTGCTGGGTCTGGAGATCACTGTGTTGTGTCATAATAAATGACAATTTGTGAGCCGTGAGGCAACTGTTTCTAATCCACTCAGGTTCTTATCATTTGAACCTGCAGATGTGGTGGGCACCCACAATTTCTAATGAAGTCAGTAGGAGGTGCAGATACTTAGCAGATATGAAAATTATGCTCATAAAAGTTGGTAGACATCTATTTCCAGAAATAAAGTTGAATGACAATCCCCTAATTAAATTAAGAATCCCATCCAGAGTAGGTCTGTTTTATGGTACATATAAAATTTAATGGAACATTAAGCAATAGGCCTATTTTATTTAGTGCTGCTGAGTATCTTATATGAAGAATTTGTGATTTTGGAGGCATGTATGGCTAAGCAAATTACTAACACACTGTAGACAGCATGCAGACTTTAGCCACTAGTTTGTTCTAATTTATTCTTGTAACGGCCTCATGCAGTGGGTTAAAAAGACAAGCTTATATTTCATTGCAGGTTGTCCACAGGTAAGGTGATCAGATGTACTTTTTCTTGTGCTCAGATAGGAATACTCTGTGTGTTAGGTCTTAATTACTGAAGCAAACTGTACTGAGAGCTAATCAGATGAGAGTAGTACAGGTAAACCTGATGTTCCTTCCCTAGGCCTTGTTTTAGAAAACATCTGATACCTGGTGAAATATTTAAGCAGATTAATTAAATTTAGCACATGTTTAACTTTGTCTAAATTGGAGCATCCTTTCTTTAAAGAGCTGTTTTCAGTGCATATGTTAGAATCATCATTGTTATTTTATTTTAATAGTTGAAATAGGCACTTTTGAAACATGATTTCTCATTTTTTACAGTTTGACCAGAGTGTTAAAAACTGTTGTTTGCCTCAGAACTTATCTGAAGTAAGCATGGCTCAACAAGCAATGGACTCATTTATTTACGGCAGTTTACAGTGTTTTCATTATACTGAAACTTAAATAATCCCTAATGGGTTTTACTGCCTGACTGTAATTTCTGTTATTTATTGCAGTTAGTAATTGCACTTTCTTCTTCATATCACCATGTTCTTCAAATTGACCTGTGGACTGAAGTTTTCTCAGTTGTAGCACAGGGTAATACTTGTCTGATGCTTTCCAGGCAGTTGATGCGGGCATGGGGGTGGAGGGGAAGACTCAAAGAAGGAAAAGGTTCTGACTGAGCAGAATATTTAAGTAGTTGCTTAAAGTTAATTCCCATTTTAAGTGGCTTATCCGAAAGTTATCAGCTTAAGTATATGATTCAAGATAAGCTTTTTCATGTGTGCTGAGCTGAATCAGTGCTTTGAGGACTTGGAACTGCATTTGTCAATACACCATATACTCGTAGCTTAATGTATTTTTGCAATATACACTTACTCAGTAAATGAGATCAGCTGAACTGTAAGTAAATGATATTCTATATTGCTATGCCAGATATGAAAAGACAGAACCATAAATAAGTCACAGAACAATATTATGTTCCTGAAAGAGACTTGAATTTTATAATGAGCTTCTTGAACTCTCCATTTTGGAAAGCAACTCAGTTTCCCATAACAAAGTAGTTAATTCTCCAGGTAAAGGGAGGATAAGTATTRTTCCTAAAGGAAATTATTTTAAGCACAAAATTACAATCTGATATATAACTATGAAGTCTCTGAGGCATTAACATTTTGGGACCTGAAAGACAGTTCTGAAAGGCCACAATTCAGTAACAGTGTTTAAAATCTTCTTTGTTTTTTAATTAATAACCATAATGCAAAACAAGGGGTAGTTGTATCCTTTAGACTCGATTCTCATACTATAACGGATTCATGTTGTGTTGCTTTAGTGAAGTCAGAGCATTTATTCTTCATTTACACAACAGAAGGAGAGAAGAATTAAATCCTGCAGTGTAACACATACCTTAAATTTAATATTTTCTTTTTACTTTTGAATGCTTAAGTGTATTACCACTTCATTCTTTTTCCTCTTCAGCATATAGTTCATGTGAGCATGACAGAAACGTTCTTCCTCCAAGATTCCACCATAGAGACTATCATAGCAGGAGACCAAAGAGTTTTGCAAGCACAGAGAATATGACTGAGTTGATAAACATTACATACTTCTAAATAAGATTAAATGGGTACCCCATTGTTTCACAGGTTGCTAATATCATGCTACAGTCTTGATCAGAAAGATGTGAGAAACACTTATTGATTTTTTCTGCAGGACTGTAATTACTGCTAGTCTGCTTTTTGTCTCCTGCAGGATGTTGTGGTAATGATTTCACTGCACACAGCCCATTCATTTCTAATGACTTCTTCATTTGAGATTTGAATGTTTTCAACTATATTCTTTCTTTTTTGTGTGATCTTAAAATAATATGCAACATAAAGCAAACAGAATATATATTTTAAAACTTAAATGGTACTTTCTAAATAAACTTTGAGATATGTACCAGATTAACCCATTATTTTTCTACTATTTTCCCCACCTTGATAAGTGCAAGCAATCACGTAATATTTTCTCGCCGAAGAAATAGGTCAGCACTCACCTCTGCAAACTGGATACAACCTTTTATTTATTTTAGACTGGATGGCTGGAAGTGATTTTACATGGGGTGCTAATCTTCTGCTACATAATAGTATGTGAAAACCTGCACCAGACTGTGAACTTGTGTCTCCCTTAACAGGTGCCCCACAGAATTCTGTCACATTTAGTATCTCAAGGACATATTGTCAGCTTTGCTCAGGGAAAGTAACATCCTGCTCAGTAAGCTGTACCCTTCATAACTGTAGAACTGCTATTGAATAAGGTATTACTGAACAGGAGTGAAGGTGACAGAAGCTGAATATATCAGTGAGAACCCTTTATGTCCAATGATCATCATTTATTTCTCCACTAAGAATTTTAAAAATAACACAAGGCCTCTTTTTTTTCTAGGTATTAGTGTATCTGGGTTCCAAACCAAATAGTAAGTGGTAACATAACTATTACAAAATGCTGATTGAGAAGAGCTTTTACTGTATCTGGGCAAATCACTGCACAAGGCCCCCGTTAGCACATCTATAACRGGAAAAGAAAAGTTACAATTCCATAACCCAATTAATTCTTCATATCACAGACAATACAATGAGTAGATTTATCTCAACTTGGCTTCTTAGCCTGAAGACTGGAGTTAAGATGGTGAAAAGAGTAATGTTCACCTTGACTAGCAAAATCAAAGTAAGACTACACTTTGTCCTTTCTATGCTGACTTTTCACTCCTGTCCCAACTTACTCCAAAGGTTACTCCAGAGCATTCTGGTCAACCTTCTGGTCCAGTTTATCCTTGGTAGAGTCATCTATCTTCCCACAGGATCATAGGTGACCTGCTAGCTAATTTAGGCCTTTAATCTAAAGGCATAAAGTTATACAACATAAATATTCCCCCATGCCACTTCATCCCCTTACATGATCCATAAATTCTAGTCTGAACATATAGAGACAGAATAGAAATCTGATGTAGTGTTATCTACCATGTCATAAAACCTGCACCTTTTTATTCATTGTACTCCTGTTCTCTTCTGTTCTAGTTTTGTCTAGTCTATTCTACTACATTCTATTCTAATTATGCTTATTATATATAGTATACATATTAATATATAATGCAGAATGTATATATTATATGCTTTTATATATAAATATATATAACTATATATTATATAGTTATATTCTTAAGTATTGCAATATATCCTGCGCACACACACCACCTAATATATATATTGGGTTTGAAGTTCCAGCCTCCAGTAGACATCTGTAGAATTAGATTTCAGTTCTTTAATTTCACCCCTCCTTCCATTGAGAAGCGATGTTACAGCAGAGCAGATGGGTAGAAAAACACTGTGACTTCAAAATGAAAAGCATCTTATTCTGCTCATTATCACCTCTTATAATACAGATAGCTATATCTACAGAAAAGATTTACCAAAAATTCCCTTAAAGGAGGTTACCTGTTTGGAAGATAAGGGAGAGAAACAGGAACAGGAGAAAAGAAATTATATCATATATATGCGATGCACGACTCCTTTTAAACTGCATGTGTTAAGACCAGATGAGAAAGTAGAAGACAGCATCCAATTGAGAAATGAAGCTAGGAACGGCAAAGCAAAATGAATACTTGACAATAAACAAAGAACAGAGGGAGGAAATGAATGAAGCATCAATGAAAATAATGCTAAGGCAAATGGATGCCCCATTAGTGATGACACTTACAGATATAATCTTTCAAGATGACATTCTCCAGAGAAAGCTTTCCTCCAGTAATAACAGCCAGGCAGTTCTTAGCAGAACTTGTTTGGATTAAAACACCCTWCTTTATCAAGGCCTTAGATTTTCCTGAGCTTTCTTTATTTGGTAAAGCAGTTATGGAAAGGACATGTGGTGGACAGACCCCTTTTTATTTCCAAGACACAAGGTATTAAAGAGATCTGTGTCTTTTGTGGCTGAGATGCACGAAGGGGAGGTATATAAAACTGTAATGATGACTCGCTGTTGAATGTTCAAGCAGTGCAAGTGTCCCTCGCGCCAGTGTGAGAAGAGCAATAGGCCAGGCCAAGAAAATGGGAAAAGTTATGCCAAATTATTGGTTGGCTAGYGAGACTGCTGTTAGATACCTGAGGGAGAGCAAATGACCAAGAAAACTACTACTTAGCACAAAGCGCAGATGCTTTGCCTGACATTTCTGAAGAATGTATTAGGCTGAATGCTAATTGTGGACAACCTGTTTCACTGAAATGGTCTTATATGCACTTTGTAATCAAATATACTCCCCTGAAAAGTAAGTCTTGGCAACACAACAGGTGATACATCAAGAAATTAATTCTTGACATCTTTTGGCCATAGTACTGAAGATGGTGAGAAAATGGATCTAGAGTATTCCTAACTGTAGACTGCCAAGTTGTCTCCCAATGAAAAACTCTTGTAAACATGCTCAGAAAGAATCAAAACAAAACAAAAAAAACCCCTCATCATTATAAACGAAGACTATGTTGCACTAACATAGCTTTTGAAATGTTTCCATTTTATCTCTTACATACGGCACAGGCTGGAAAGTGTGTCCTGGATATTCAATTACCCCAGTGTTTTTTAAACACAGGGATTAAATAGAAGGGCTGCAAAAAGAAATAAATTATTTTAAAAGGAAGAAAACCTCAAAACCCCATAAACTYCAATGAGTGGACACTATGTCCAACCCATACTTCATTTCTACAGTTCCTGTTCTTCCTTAGGAAAACTACCACAGAATTTCTTAATTCTTTAATTAAGAAATGTAATGAAGAGGCAAATGACACAGTATGGTTTATTCATTTACAGATTGCTTTAAAAATATTTCTATTTCCAAAGTTCTATGGTGCAAGAAGAGAAAAAGCAGCATSGCTGGGTTTTTAAAAACGACATCCAGTGTGTCCAGACTTTCATTTATATTTTATAGGTCAATCTCAAAGCTAAGCTATACTAACCACATTCTACTTCAAGGAAATGTGGGTTTTGTGCAAATGATGTGACCTTCTTCAGCTCCAGACKCACAAACTGTGCTCTAACAACAATAATGATCTCTAGAAAGCAGAAAGTTGTTGATGCTGGTTTCTTGAAAATTTCATATGCCCTCAGGCTTTATCCTGAGGTAAACCCTTGAGTGAGTTACAATCACTAACAATCACTTCCTTCTCTTCCTGCCTTCTTGGTCAAAGCCATGTTTCACAGTTGCATTTATCAATTTGTACATCTGATTGACAGGCCACAGATCTATATTTTTAATGAGATTCAAAATTTATTCTGCTTTCAGAGGCKAACTTTGAATTCTTTTATGAACTTCAATCCTGCAAATACTCACAYGTATGAATAGTCTTCATGCATGAGTGGTCCCATGGAACTGGAAAGGGACCACTCAGATGAATGAAGCTAATCACACGCATAAGTGTTTGTAGAACTGAGCTAACATGAGCTACTGCTTCAAAGAGCAAGTATCCCTTGGTATTGAGATTCTAACATTCCCTTATATCGTAAAGATATTAACAAGGCAACTCAGAAGGATGCTTACTCCAGTCACACACCATATTGAAGCAGAACTTTACTCTGCATTACAGTGCCTAGTGCTCCAGGGACTACTTGGAAAATATTTACCTGGCATATTACAGGCACAATGAGGCATATCCATCATGCTCACACCTTGTGAGTTTCATGCAAACTGCTGACAGTGCAATGCTACACTTCCTAATGAACCCRTCTGAAAGACAGAGCTCAGGACTGGTGCTGTATGAATGCAATCACACGGCTTTTGAATCAGGGCCAGCCTGAGTCCAGGTGCCTTGGAGACCAAGCGCAAACACACATTATAGATATAGCCCTAAAGGTACTATGGGGCACCTCTAGGCATTCTGCCAATGCTCTACACCAGTGGCAAGCGCAACAGACCACTGTGACTTTTCTTATTCTTCCTGACCTGCTGTGCCTCCTCCCCACCCATTCCTAGTTCATTGATACGCTAGGTAGGAATGCAGAGGCAAAGATTCAAGAGATATACCTAGGAAGGGAATTCCCCTTAACCAGGAAACTTTCTTTCACTCAGTACCTCTCTATGATGGGTACTCTACACTAAAGTAGAAGTTTGACACATACTTCAGAGACTTGCTGAACTCAAGCATTTTGTGGAGAAAGGTGAACTAAACTGTTTATATTATTCTTCTGCTTAATTAGAAAGGAAATGGTTGTTGTCATGCATCAACAAATCAATATAATAAAAATATTGCATGCTGTTCCTGCCCCCATTCAACCAAAACAAACTAAACTTAGCTAACATTAAACACTTAAATACTAAAAATGAACATCTGAGCTACTCACAGAAGTTCCCTTTGCAATGACAGGATACAAACAGGCCCCTCCAGACCGCAATTCATTTAATCTTAAAATATGTAACTGTGATATATGTAATGATTCTTCATTGACTCTGAAGTGTCAATATGATTAGGCTGGCTAATGTTGCATGTTAGCTAACTTTTAAAGACCTGAATTATGGCAGATGCGCTGGTGTTAGACGTTAATAACATACAGATTTTTAAGGTTAGGATGACCTGTTATGATCACCAAGTCTTACTTCCTCCACAGCACAGGATTGATCAAATAGGCAATATCAGATTGAATCCAGGAAGTTTGTTAATATGAAATAAGCAAAACGTCAAAATAATACTCCCAATTATCTGGAGGTTTTCTTATTGCCTTATCTATAGAAAGATACTTTTTATTTTACAGGCTAATACCAATAAACCCAAAGAACCTGACTGCCTTTAATCCTGAATAGAACAACAGGGAAGAAGGATTTTAATCAAAACCTCCCATTTCACTGGCTGTCCACCTCACTCCTTGAATTTCACACACACAAAGCCCAAAGAAGTTTAGCACTGAAAGGCAACCTATCTTCCACATCTATCTTCTGCACTGGCCGGTGGAGATGAATAAGTAGAGAGTAGTCCTCTAACAGAGTACATTTACACTTCCCTTAGAAATTATGCTGAAACCCAGAAAAATCCCTAATCTAGTTTTATGCATTCACTTTGCAGGATATCATTCACTCAGCTCCTATATAAACAGTATGAAAAGGAGGTAAAGGCTTCCAGCCTTGAGCCTTCTGGAACAGACCTTCTCAGCTGAGATGTTTGCATGGTGTCAGCCCCGTGACAACATGACAAAAGTCAGTATGAGGTCACAGTAAAGTGGCAAAGCCTGACACTGGTAACCTGCAGGGTGCTACATGTTTTAGTCTATGCAAAGGGATGTAGGAGCCTATAATTTTTACCTTGGTGTGCTGTTGACTCAGGACAGGCTTGCATCAAAATAGTGAAGATGTGAAAAAAGTTTGGGCTTGAATCTGGGATTCAGCCTTCTCCATATAGCTTTATCTGGAGTGGCTAAGGCTGTCTGTATTCCCATAAATCATTTCAGATGCTCTCTTTTCCTAAACATGAAACATTTAGCAGCTGCTGTCACTGTTGATGACCTCCTCAAAATAATGCTAAACAAAAATATTAGCAAAGCATTTGGTTTTCTTCATTGTTTTCCGTCTTAATTCTACATGTATTTTCAGAAACACTTCCAGATGGGCAGTTCTAAAAGGTAGCTTTGATCTGTAGACATAGGTGTGTACAGGGGTAATGCAAGATTCTTCACAAATATTTGAAAATCCAGCTTTCACAAAAATGACAGTGTCCATGATTGCTCAGTCGTAAGCATATATTGCCAAAAAATGTGCTGGTCAGCTAACTTTGTGCTAGGCGTTTTGTGACATGAATGTGTTTCTCCATGGACGTCTGCTGTGACCACCAGATTTTTCCAGCAGGATTAGCTGATGCCCAGAAACAGGGACTTTGGGGCCCTTTGCTACATTTTGAAGACTGTCTCAGCTTGTCACACATTCCCATTGTTATTTTACAGCCATACTTTCAGGACTTGCTTTTTCACTGCTGCTTGTAAGCAGAAATTTGACCCTTATTCTATGGTCCTCAGCGGGACCCCATTTGTCTGTGATATATATATATATAAAAAAAAGCCTCAGGTGGGTATTTTGCCAACTGCAAATTACTATTCTAGGACACTGCTTTTGCCACATAGGATAATAACGAAGATGAATCTTATTTTCTTTAGTATAAGGCAATGTGAGAAATTATTATTTCAGAGTAAAATTTCACTGTTTTCTAATAAACACACTTTTTTCTTTTTTAAAGCTATCTTCCCAGCTACAAGTTTATCAGTCTCTGTGCTTTTTTTTTATTAATTTCATGGTTGATTTCATGTAACAAATATTTATCTTCTTTTAACCACTACGGGCTAGGTCCTTGACAAGATGAGGCATTTCAACAACAATCTTGACCCCCTTGTGAAACAAGGTTTCTCTCAGTATGACGCAAATCTTAGCCTCTTCATCAGCACTTGTAAAACAGTTGACTCATACACCTGACTCTTCCCATACTTGTTCCTCATAAGATCACAAGTTTCATTCTCCCAAATAAAGGTCAAGGTAAAACAAAACAAAACAAAAGCCCTAATGCTCCAGCAAGAAGACAGCCTGCAAAGAGCAGTGTGCAGCCTGGAGCTTCTCTGGTTTCTCTGAATTGCTGATGTACTCCATTTTCATTCAGTTTACTTGAAGAGATTTTTCAGACTGGTTGCTTTGTGGAAGTATTGCTAGCATTAAAACTAATTTCAAGAATTCTGCCACAGAGAACCTATAGTTTTTGCTGAAAATATTTCTGCCATCAATACTTGGCCCTCTTGCAAGTGTATCACATGGTCTGGAATGTATTCAGGTTGCCCACATGGTGCCAAGCCTGTCACCATTTAGTAGCCTTCCTCATAAAGAGTAAAAAGATAATGTCAAAAAGTTATATCACTTTCCAAGGGGACCTGGGGGAATCCACCTACATGCAAGGTAATTCCTTCTTTCGTTCCCATTCATTTTCACTGTTCAGGCTAGCAGAATTCCCTCATGTAACCTCAGGTTGATTTCAGTATTTTACTTTCAGGGTGGAGCGCTACCATGATTATTTTCTGTAAACTGCTGTAGAGTGGGATTGTGAAAGAGAGGGTGAGAGAGCTCAGCTGTGTAATTCTGGCACAATGAGCAGTTTCAAGGGATCAGAATCTTTGTTATGATTTAGGGTGAGTCACTTTGGAAACTATCCCAATTTACATAGAAATCTACTATTATTCATTTTCTGGTCACTAGGTACTGCCCGTTGAAGTTCAGGGTCTTACCTATAAGTGACATGGAAGACAGCTCAAGAAACAGGGTCCTGCCTGTAACCCCTTTTCCTTGAGAACAGGAAATATTAGTTCCTCCTTATTTCCAGGATATTTGAAATGGTCTAAGTTAATGAACTGATTTCCTAAAGATCTGGATCTCACTTTGGAGTCTAAACTAATCCAGTATAACCACAAAGTACTGCTGCTGCACACAGTGGATACTGTGCTGTGGAGTATGCCTTAATAGATATCTACACTTACCCAGGAAAAATTGTTGCACAAGTATGTTTTTCTAAGTGTTTCCACTTTTTTATTTCACTCAGCAAAAAATCACATGAATTCCCACTACTCACAGTTTGGGGCAGCTACCTACCACCCCAGTAACTTACTCTGGATTGTGGGATACTGTCAAAACAAATAAAAATCTGACAYGTGAACTGGTTGCCTGCAGTAGAAAGCAAGCAGAAGATGTTAAAGCCCAGGAAGAAATGCACATCTCTAGAAAAAAGCCCAGAGAAAAGCACAGGAAGGGTTTATAGAACAACCRTAAAAAAGTTCAAATTGTTACTGGTTGATATACTGATCATCATTTTTGAGAAGCCAAACCACTGCACTACAAAGGAAACTATGGGACACATATGCGTATTATTGAGAATAATGGAAACATTCAAATGGCCATTTGATCAAGTAGGTCTTTAAGGGGAAAAAAAAAAAAGAAATTACATTGGGGCAGAGTGTGCTGTCCCAATACACACCTGTGAGCAGTTGATCATTAGTTACACCAACTTCAATGCTATTATTTATGGCACCGGTGCAGCCAGGTGCTTAAACTGCTGTGTAACTTTAATACTAGGAGACATGAGTGTGGACGTCCTCAGCACTGTGAATTACACAGTCTTTATTTCAAGTATGTTATTAAACAGTATTTCATATTCTTAATATTTGCTTGCCAGTTACAGTCACTTTCCATCTTGACTCTTTTTGCAAACAAAATATCACTTCATTTTAAAGGAAGTCTTGTCAAAAAGGGGTTCCTACCCAAAAGCCACTGTAATTAAGATAAATAAATGTCAGTTTCCCCTAAGAGAGAAAATGTTCCACTCTAGGCAATCCCTTTCTATTTTCGCTTAGAATCACATCCTAATCAAGAGTGCCTACAGTTCAGCACTTCAACTGATTGCATTCTCAGTATTTAAAACCAGATCTTCCACCTGCCAGCTTGTTTAGCTGAATGATTTGTTCATGTTATTGCACTGCTTGTACTTACTCTTTTGTGGGGAGTTTGCTGTTCATCAACACAAACTTCGTATTATCATATATCACTGTCACCTTCAGAAGCAGTTTAAATAAATGTATGTAGCCACGGGGAGGATTGCATTGTGCACCCAGCCTGGTTATAGAACAATTAAACTCACTCTGGAAGAAAACCAATAATGGTTTGATTAACTTACAGTAGCAGATGTCCAACTGTATTTCAGATGAAGTAGAGAAAATAGCTGGATTTCATTTAAAAGGCCAAAACCACAGTCCCCCACCCCAACAAGCTGCAGTTAAACTTAAATATATAAACAAGTGTTTTCTAGTTACCGATGTAAGAGATTTTCCGAATAGTTAAAATGGCCTCGGTTTTATATTATTTTATTATAAATAATGCATTTAAATGCTTTTCAAAAGCATTTCCATTTGTACAAGCTACAGTTATTTTAAAGGATTGTGTTTATGTTGTTGACAGTGCATTTTCTTTACTTTGACTGACAAGAAAATTTTTTTGCAAAATTTTAAAGTTTCACTTTGTGGTGAAGTAAACTTTCTCCATACAAAGGTATGTAAAATAACTTTCTCTTTCAGAAAATCCTACACTTTTTGTTGGACTGCATGCCTGGGTCCTGTGGGCTGCAGCAGTTTCTAACATTAGTGACTCTAATCTCTCAGGATCCCTAGGAAGCTCTTTCTTCCTTACAGAGATTTGAAGCCTGGAYCTGTCTTACAGAAAGTAATCTTGGTTACTTTCCACATGATTCTCTTGGCTCTAATGTTCTGTAGATGTATTGCTACAAAGAGGAACTATGAACTTTATTCAGGCAATCTGATATAGGAGTAACTATGGTGAAAAGAACATGAAAATTAAAAGAAAAAAGAAAGAACAATGAGCAATTCAGACTGCTTACTTTACAGGGCTGCCAGTCTTTGGCATCTTAAGCAGTTGCTGAAGAGAAGGTGCCATGATGTCTATTAGATCTGCCCACTGTAGACAGTCTATTTAATTAGCCATTGCAGTGTTTGTGTACCTCCTGCTTTCATTCTGTTCCATGTTCCAGATTTCTTAGAGAGATATTTCCCATTATTTAGCACAGTGAGAGATATCTATGGTCCTTTGCA
This sequence comes from Phoebastria nigripes, assembly GCA_035582835.1. Taxonomy (NCBI): domain Eukaryota; kingdom Metazoa; phylum Chordata; class Aves; order Procellariiformes; family Diomedeidae; genus Phoebastria; species Phoebastria nigripes. Next base: position 231,447 of record JAYKAV010002857.1, on the reverse strand, counting down.
GTGATTCAATCAGAGGTTATCATGGAAGGCCAGGCCAAAAAGGCAATTGAGCRGAAAGGGAGCATTAAGCCTTTAACTGCAACTTGCACAAGTCACCATGGAAAACAAAATCTTCTGTTCTCAGTAGAAGGCTTTGGAGTTTGGTATTTTTTCATATAGCTGCAAATTCTTATAGGAAAAAAKTCTGAATTTATAAACTGTCCTGCTGAGACTCAGAAAGAGGGAGAGGGAAAAAAAAGTGAGGTACTTTAGGGTTTTTGCAAAGAGGGAGTTCAGGCTGGAAAGGAAGCAGTCACAATCTTCCTCATCTCCAGAAGGCTCAATGCTACAAAAAAAAGAGAAAAAAGTTGCACAATGCCAGAAAAAAAAAGAAAAAAAAMTAAAAATGCACCATCTGTTTAAAAATAACTGCAACATCTTTCAACAATTTTCTCTTATGTGGCACATTTCATAAATATTGATTTTTTTTGACATTTCACTAGTGGAATTGGATTTCCTTCTTCCTTACCTGTCTACATACACACACATACATACATACACACATACACACAAATCTGTAGTGAAATGTAATAAACTAGCATTGATTTCAACAAAAATTAGATGAAGTGAGATAGTACAAAAATAGTAGTTGCTGAAGTAGACTTTACCTGTGGTCATTAACAGGGCATTTAAAAATTAAATACTTGCTGAGTATTTCTGTAATAACTACAATCCATTCCTACTCAGAAAAAAAAATCAGCAGGTCTTTATTCATGTGCTGCAGTGCTTTACTGAAATAGTCATGTGCCTGGCTTTTAATATTTTCATAGACCTGCATAGGAAAGCCTCATGTCCCACTTCATATTCCAGGTTGGGTGGTCACAGTTCTTTATGGCCCTTACGTTGCTRACTGAAATTATACACGTTTGCACATCTTTGACTGGCAAATCGGTTCACAGGCCAGTTATTTCATGTCATCGGTGTAATCAGCGTGGCATAATACAACATAGTATAAATGTTAGACAAAAGGTTGCCCAAATATACAGAGCTTTAATCCACTGAAATGTTAACCTGAAGGAAAGCATCAAAAGAAGGCATCCACTATAGRGAAGGATGAGTGATATTCCACATTGAGGTGATCGATACAAAAAGAGCATTAAGTGTAGAGCTGCAAGAAATCTAAATGACTAAATGACCAAGGGGCTTGCAGAGATTCCCAGAAGTTGTCTTTCAGGTCCACCCTTACTGGATCATCTAATATAAGATGACAAATTAACACATATGTTATAAGTATCTGTGCTGTCCGCACCAAAGGGCCCATGATTTTCAGGTGAATTATAATGTTTACATCTTCCTGCTAAGGGTTTGCACGTTCTGTACCCAGTTTCATTTATTCTGACCTGGGAAATTCTGTGAACTGAGAGGAGGAGAACAATTAAAGCATTAATTGCCAAATCACTTTAAGCTATCACTTAAAGCTGTTCCAGAGGTCAGGTCTACCAGTGTGCCCTGGCAGTTCTGGAGGCTAACAGCGTACCAGGCTGTATCAACAGGAGTGTAGCCAATAGATGAAGGAAAGTGATTATCCCGCTTTACTGGGAACTTGTTAGACCAGATCTGAATTCTTGCATCCAGTTTTAGGTCTCCAGGACAACAAGGATGCTGATAAACCGGAGCGAGTTCAGCATAGGCCCACTGTGAGGGCTGGGGCTGGAGCGATTGGCCTGTGAGGGGAGGCTGAGGGAGTTGGGCTTGTCCAGCCTGGGGCAGGGTTGGCTTCAGTGGGACTGACCAGCAGCTCCCGGTGCCCACAGGCATCAAGATGAAGCCAGACCCTGCRCAGTGGTACATGGATGAGAGACAACAGGCACAGACCAAACCGAGAGAGGTTCCAGCTGGATATAAGGAAAGGATTTCCRCTGTGAGGATAACTAAGCATTGAAACAGGTTGTGCAGAAAGGCCAAGGAACCTCCACCTTCAGTGGAGCCAGTAAAGTCCTGAGCAGCCTGATCTACATTCAGTGTCAACCCTGTCTGAAGCAAGAGCCCTYCAAGGTCCCTTCCTACCTGAATGACTCTGTCACTCAGCAGTCTGAATCAGACAGAGAATACAGTGGRTTAAGTAAGAATGACAGCGCATACAGAAAATGAGAGATGGATGGACAGAAACAGGCAGATTAAAAATACATTATTGCTATGCACTGTACTTTCATAGTCCTTTGTTTATCATCATTTTTATTCATTCTGAATGAATGCCCACAGTAAATACTTCAATGCTAGTGCTAAGAATTAAAGGTCAGTTATTCTTTTCTTCAAGAGAGAGGTTTTGGGGGTTGGGAGTAGGGGGATTTTTGTAGCAGGAGCTTAATATTATTCAGAAATACTAATTTGCAAGGATAACTTGTATTTAAAGATGTTCAAGTGGAGCCATAGGATAATATAGAATGAATTCCCTCCATTTTGTTTTAAATGGATTAACAAGGACAGGTTTAAAAACAGCAGACAAATGAAATGGAAGAGGTGTAGTCCTCTGTTATTTTACCTTTCAAGCAAAAGTTTTGGCAATACTCAAGACAGTCCAAGTTTTAAATTAACCTCTAGTGTTACACACTCTGTCCTTCTTCTGCATGACTATAAGATGCATTTTTTCTATGGTTTGTTTTTCACTGGCRTATTTCCCTCTAGCTCATTTCTTCCTGGTTTAATTAAGCTTCCTAGTTCATAGTTCTCATGTCATCTGTGTTTATAGAAGACCATCATTTTAAGCGTTGTATCTTCTGGTCTTCAAGCTGTGAAATTCCTCCCCTCCTACCCCCAAAGGAAAAAAAAATATGAGGATTTGTTATTTTGTTCCAGAGACAATAGTCAGTGACTATGAATATGATGAGTAGTGGAGGGCTACAAGCTGAAGCTAGGTTAGCTTAGAAATGACTGAAGAGCCCACCTTGTCTGGAAGAGGTGGTAAAATTCATCAGTTTAACACATAGGTGGGATCCATAACATCCATGTGGGSTAAACATAACGTGCTTGTACTGCACTTTTAGAACAAGTTATTTCACATCTGTTTGTTAGTTTTTTGATCCTAGTTAGATGAAGGCATAATGGTTATTTGGTACCAAATACAARAACTATTTTAATTGCAGTCCAAATTCTCTGGCCAGATCATGAAGCAACTAATRTAGTACTAATTGGCAACTAGGGTATATGTACACACCAAAACAAAGGTGCAATAAGCATTGCCACTTTAGATGCAATGGCCAAATAAGACAAAAATAGAACTGACAGCACCATGGTATAAATACCTGCATGGGATACAAATTTGAGCGTATAACCGTGAAACTCCAGTGTATGGTTTCATAATATGCTAAAATTCTGCACCTTCAGCCTGATCAGAAACCTGTGGCAACACCTCTCAGCTGCTGTTGTTATCTTATTCCAGCTATACTCAAGAAAGCACAGTCAGACTTTGGCTTGGATATAATAGCCATACCCTGTTTCAGTTTCAGTAGAGAAACAGAGTACTGAGTTTGCATAGTGGAAACTATTCTCACCTGCTGAGACTGGAATAGAGGAACACTGGCAAGCAGAACTGGAGGAGGGAAGCACTTGCACAATACTAAAAGCAGAGGAGGTGGGAACCTCACAGGACATTTTTGGCTTTAAATTTTCATAGTAGTATAAGTATACGGTATACGGTATACGCTACAACTCAGTTACAACAAGACCATCTGGTAGACAAACCAGCAGTTTTTGTGAACAGTGAATTCAAAGAAAAGTAAGAGAGGTCATGCCTTTGTCAGGCTTTTTACTTACATGTAATGAAACAACAGAAGTTACAAAGTATTTAATTATGAAGGAAAACACACCCACAAGTAATTTTAAAGAGAGCAAAGAATATTTTGGGGATGTTAATGAGGAAGAAAAACCAGCTCATGCTTTTTCATATCAGGGATGCACAGAATATTCACTTGCAACAGCTACTTTTGCTACTCTGATTTGAGACCTGTGCAGAAGGAAGAGAATTTTAAAACCTGACAAGTTTTCTTGACGTTTTTTTTTTTCCTTATTCCCTTCAGTGAGTTTATTGCCAGGTGAGCTCTTCTGTCAGGATCTCTCAGCCCCATTTAACAGGCTTCTACATGTTCCAGAACTTGAAAGACGCACCCAACATATCATCAGTGTTCCCATCATTGGTCACGTTGACACTGGCTTCCTCCCAAATCAAATGTGAATGTCTTTTTTTCCTCTTATCTTTTTTTTTAAGTTTCTGTAAAAGAGATTAGTCAGTAGTGTACAAAAAAAAAAAAACACTAAAAAAAACCTGAATCAAAAAACCACAAAAAACCCAAACAAACCCCCCAGTTTAAAATAGTATGTAACATACATTATTCCCATCTTAAGTGTTCAAAGTGCCCAAAGGAATAAAAATCTAAAAGGAGCAAGTAGGAGACTCATCAGAAATAGTGCAATGTGGTTTTTAGGATAACAGTTTAAACCAAATAAAGGCATGTAGTTCAGATCACTGATACTGATTAAATGTATTGGGGTTACTCAGCAATGTCTTCTTATTGGCCCCAATTCAGCAAAGCACTACACATGACTAATTAGGAATACAAGCATGGAAACAGGATTTAAGCTTTAGAACAACCATATGGGTGCTTACAGCATCTTACTAAATAAGGGCTTGGAGCCTTAGTTAGCAACTTTATTCGTGTAGGATTTTACACTCAGTTTGCTGGAGATATCATCCCATCAATCTCGTGATTTTGTTTTTCTCTTGTGCTCTTGTATCCCACATGGCAGAGTTTCCATTTCCCCCTATATGGGGGTGAGTTTGAGGGGAGAAGCCAGTCAGGATGTATTTGGTTCATTTCTATGCTTACATTTGACACATATAGAAATAGACTATTTCTTTGTTTATATAATTCAGTTATGTCTCACAGAGTTTAGTATCCCAGCAAAATAAAGTGTTGTGAATGCCTGCACTTTTATGAGTGCCTTGGTACCAGATTTGAGGGCTAGAAATGAGAGGAACAGTGTTGTACAGCAATAGACTTCTGAGAAAAAAATACTCTGCATTAAAATAGCATCATATAGTTGTTTATTGTTTCTAAACAATTTCCAGATGAAATGTGCAAACAGGGAGATGGTTTTCCTAACTGCCAACTCTGCAAACACAATGTGGGAGAGTCAAGCAAAAGTTATATAACTAATTAAAAACAAATTAATTTAATTAAAACCATTAGGTACTCGTTACCCGTGCAGCTGCATTATCTTTTCAGTTTTACCTTTATCCTCTCCCCCCTGCTGTATTGGTTACACCCACCTCTTATTTCTTGTCTGAAAATAAACAGTTCTTTTGGGAAAGGAAATTTATCTTTGCGTGTGCTGGCACATTACCTGTCTTGGTCTAGATCGGGCACAATTGTAATGCAAATAAAAACATCAGTGAAAAAAGACAAATATAAACAAAGTACATAGGTAACATGCTATTTTTGTACATTATTCAAGGCAACTAATTTGAATCTTCTCAGTCACTCATTCAGTAGACAAATACTTTCCTAGCCCTTGCGGTCAGTCATAGTTTCTCTCCGTGCAAAAAACGCAGCTTTTAGGATGACATAAGTTTACTACTTGAACAGGTGAGTAAAGATATTTTATTCAGCCAAGTAATCAGCTTCTGAAATCGGACACCTTCGAAACTGGGTGAGGTTTTTTAAGGAGCATTGGGAAACTTCATATTGCTTCAGAACTTTGAAGATTAGTTTTATTGCAATGAAAGCCAGAGGGTTTACAAGCGAACATTAAAAACAGACAACGTTTAATATAAAGAATAAATCTTGCAGACGCTGTACATAATTTCTACTTTGGGATTATTATTTAATGACATGAYGGAATGAAAGACTTCGCTTTTATTTGTATCATTCTCTCTTAGAACTGATGCTCAAGGCAAAATCCTGGCTTGCAATGCAAGGTGTGCCAAGTAGGGAAAAGAACACAGGCAGCCTCTTCCTTTTCCTCGTGCACCTGTACAGGTCTGGGGCAGAATGGCGCCACGCGTACTGGGAGACTTGAGGAGCAGAGTGAAGAGGTGCCCCACAGTGCCTAAGTGAAATTAAAGATGTGGTTTACCGTACCGGTTTGCAGCAAAGGCCCCCTCCCTCCCACCACGTATGCCTATGGGAGTCTGCCTAAGGCCATGTCTACGCCACACAACAGAGTGCCATGATGGAAGCCTCAAGCTGAGAGACCTCAACTAAATGCACACCAGGCCACAGCAGGTTTTGTGGGCCTGGAGACACTACAGCTACAATAGTTTATGCTGTATCCAGAGCATTAAGTATTGCCAGAAGACCTTCTCCAAATAAATGACTAACACCTCATTTCTGCCATCACAAAGAAATGTCCATGCTTAATCTAGAACAGGAAGCAGGGGGCTGGGGAACATGGAGCAAGGATGCCTAATCTGGCTGCGTGCAAACTTGCAAATTGGAAAGAGAAGAGCCAATGGCTGACAGCTGAGAAGGTCAGATTCAGCAGTACCTCCTTGTGGCTATGCCACTTCCAGACCCAAGCTTGCCTTCATGCAGCCAGCTCGGAAGTCATTGCATGATATTCCCAAAAAACTTCAGGAAACTTTGGAAAAGCTGGAGATACATTTGTGTCTGTGCCACCACCAGTGCTATTACATATAAAGTTGCTGAAACCTAAGGCAACCCCAAAACTAAACTCCATTAAAACAGGCCTCTGGTGCTGTTTTAGGCACCTCAGAGTCTCTTGCCATGGCTCATCTTAGGCACTGTAGCATGTCTGTGTGAGGTTGGCTAAAATTATATGGGCCCCTCTAGAGCAGTAACTTACACTGCTCTTACACTGGGGCTTACGCTGGTTACCTGCAATGGCCTGTGTTAAGGTGGCTGAATCCTTCACTAGCTATCTAAAGGTTGGGTATGCAGCCTCTAGTCAAGGGAGAGAGACAGGGATGTCTGTAAAGTGGTTCATCTTACTGAAAGGTAAGTTTCTAAAATAGATGAGTAAATAATTGTTGAGGTACCTATCTCTCTCCCTCGATAAAAAAGGGAGCCCACATGGCCCCATGTACAAAAATTTTAGATAACTGAAGTGAGTGGAGATGAACCTCACAATACTAATTTGTAAATCCCTGCTTTTCTTGATAAATCAGAATAGGAACCTCAGCATTTCATCTTATTTCATTCTTGTTTTCTTTTTTATTCTCTTTCTTGAATGTAAAGATGTGACAAGATTTAAAAAAATAATTTAGAGGTAATTTCAATTCTCAATTTAATGGTATCAGTAATAGTGAAACTAGCATTGGTTTCATTAGAAAACTGATCCTTACAAGAGAATTCTCTATTAGAAGAAAAAATTATAAGAAAAGGAAAGCAAAATTATTTAATATGTAAAGAACACCTTGACCATTATTGTAAGTACTTACCTCAGTGAACATGAAACTTAAAGTCTGGATTCATTATGAACAAAAAATAGGCCTCTCTGTGAAGAACAAACACAATTATTTGACAGAAAGAGCAGCCTGAACTTCTGCTTTATTTACTTAATTTTTTCTGCAACACTTTTCTGCGCCGTTTGATAGACACAAATGTTAACCCTACTGTGATCACAATTACTCAAATGACTGTTGTGTCTGAGATATAACACAACTCCTGCTTCACCATCAGAAGAGCTCCAATTCAGAAAACTTTCATATCAAGGTCCGAAAAATTGTAAAAAAAGTAACTAGGTGAAAGCTGAGGCTTATCTGTATAATAAAGCGTACAAAGCCATCAGGGATATTCTGACAAGGTACAGAATCAGTAAAGAAGCATGAATAGCAGGACATCCTTACTCACCTTAATGCCTGTAAGGAATGAGGGAAGATAAGGCTTATATTTGGCAACAGATTTTGTAACTGAAGAGTCAGTGAAAAGCCTCACTGGGTTGTTGGAGCATGGCTGCTATAAGACTAGTCATACCTCTCATTTGGAAAGGAATTCCAGAAAAAGGAAATAGTTTCCCAGGTATGTAATCCGCATTCACTTCAATTTTCATGTTTGTGGAAAATACAGGGAAGACACAGAAAGGAGCGGGAGGTCTTTGAGCTGTTATGAATCAAGCTACCAATAATCATTGAAATATGAACCCAACTGTCATATTCAACAGAAATGCACTGAAAATCATTACACACCCACCTACAAAGTATATGCTTATGGATATTTGTATGTTTCATTTGAAATTAATTGTATCATTTACCGCTATCCTCTTACTTCATAGAATCACTGCTTATCACAGAAGAGGAACTGCCTTCCTTATCTGATGTTAATTTCTTCATCACAACATGTCATTAGTTCTCTTGTAATCAAATTTTAAAAAAAAAAGAAAAAGAAAGATGGGAAAGAGCATAAGAGAGTACTTATAGTTCTTCCTCTTCCGTTTCTTTCGCTTTATCGGGAAGAGGGGAAATCATTCATTTCACAGAAAGAAATCACTTTATGTCAATATAGCTATACAAGCATAAAACTGGTATGAGCAAAAAGACAATCAGGCCCTGTAAATAAAGCTAAGTAGATTATTTATTAACCCTATTTGGTTGCAACATTTCTCTTTCAGAGTTCAAAGCTTCCTTAGCACTCAAGGCACTCAAGAAAAATGGGCTTGTCTGCGAGAAGTAAACAGAAAATTAGTCTAAAAGTGATGTTTGAGCAACAACAAAATGTCTAAATGGGAAGTTTGAACTTATGGTGTGTTTACCCAGATTTTATTTGACAATTTCTTTGCTAGTGAGTATTAGCAAAATACCAAAGATAGAAAACTGATGTGGCGGTATTCCCTGGGTGGCTCAGAGGGGAGACGAGCACTAACCACAAATATTGTCACTGGCACCGATGATGGATCTCTAGCTAACATAACTCCCCTAAATCACAGCTGAAAATTTGGCCGTACTACTCCTAGTGCAAAAAATATTTTTCCGTTTTTTAATTTTCATTTTTTTGTGGAAACATTGTAAACATCTCAATGGACTGAGCAGTGACATGGACTGGAAGATTATTACTCTCAACACCCAATCTCAGGATAAGAGGGAGTATAACTGGTCAGTGATTTTTTCTCTGTTTATTGATACGCCACCATACACACACAATGTTTTATACTTCCCATGTTTTACTGTAATAATATTATGTATAATTGTAATAATACTGTGATGTTATTTTTCTAGAGAGAAAAAAAGAGAAGTCTGGGAAAATAAATCTTGCACGGGAGCAGTAAAAGCAACAGATGGAAATGCCATCAGGGCCTATGACTTACTTCATGGATCTCCCTTCTGAACACATAACCTGCTTATGGAAATAGGAAAAATAGAATACAGCAGAAAATTCTCTGCACTCATGGAACCGAACTTCCTGATTTCAGCTATCAGTATATCTTTATGATCCACTGTCGTGGTTTAACCCCAGCCAGCAACTAAGCCCCACACAGCCGCTCACTCACTCCCCCCATGGTGGGATGGGGGAGAGAATCGGAAGGGTAAAAGTGAGAAAACTCATGGGTTGAGATAAAGACAGTTTAATAGGGAAAGCAAAAGCCGCGCACGCAAGCAAAGCAAAACAAGGAATTCATTCACTACTTCCTGTTGGCAGGCAGGTGTTCAGCCATCTCCAGGAAAGCAGGGCTCCATCACACGTAACGGTTACTTGGGAAGACGAACGACATCACTCCGAACATCCCCCCTTCCTTCTTCTTCCCCCAGCTTTATATACTGAGCATGACGTCATATGGTATGGAATACCCCATTGRCCAGTTGGGTTGGCTGTCCTGGCTGTGCTCCCTCCCAGCTTCTTGTGCACCTGGCAGAGCATGAGAAGCTGAAAAGTCCTTGACTAGTAGACTACTTAGCAACAACTGAAAACATCAGTGTGTTATCAACATTATTCTCATACTAAATCCAAAACACAGCACTATACCAACTACTAGGAAAAAAATTAACTCTATCCCAGCTGAAACCAGGACATCCGCAAAGCAAATAACGTCACCTAAGATCAGGCTTATGGAATGATTCGTATACGGCCCATGGAAACATACTTGATACTGCTTGTGATGGGTATGAAATGCAATGGTTTATGAGTTTCTTCCCCTTCATGTACCCCACACACTCTATTTACTCTAGCGCTGCCCTACTGTATCACATTATTATTATACAATAGATAGAAAAAATAATGAGAAAATTAAGAAACAGGAACAAAGACTGTGTCTACATGATAGGTTGACTGATATTACGAAGCATTCTCCAGTGTAACTGAAACAGTGTAATCTTATTAACTTCTTTGGCTTCTAGAAGTTTSAAAATGACAAGTCTGTAAGAGCTCCATAATCACTTTCATGCTTGTAAATTACAGGTGTTCCTGGGATATTTTTTACCTGTATCAAATATCACAAACTTTCAAAGTCAAACTGTTGGTATCTCCCTCCACTACTAATTATTCCAGGAAACCACAAGTAGAGTTTTACAACTTTCATTTGTTGGTATGAAAATTAAACACGATGATGAACAAATTTGTGAGCTTTTGCTGCACTAACTCATGTCAATTCTGCCCATATTTATATTTTTTATCATCTGATGGAACTGTTTGTTCCATCCAGTCTCTTGAAGGCCCCAAGCCAGAGCTTAAAATGTCAATGAGGATGAAGAAAAAGAAAACCCCAAAATAAATCAGGTTGCATACAATTAAGCCATAGGGAGGAACTTTCATTTAAGCTTAAGGGGTAGCAATGGTTTTCCTCAATACTTTAAAAACAATCATTGCCCAAACATCAACATATGGACCACCTAACTTATAAAATCTCTCATTTTTCATCTTATTAAAAACTATTACAGAGACTATCTTTCCTCAGAATGTAATTGCCTAACACCTGTTTTTGACAGATCATGTTTAATATACGAGTATTTTTTTTCATATATAGCAGAGGAAAACTTGGAGATAAATACAATGTTCAACAAACTATGATATATAGACTATATTTATATAATGGAAGAATATTATAATATATAGACAGGCCTTTATGCATATACCTTTAGGTGTATACATAGATGCATATATTGGCCTGAGTCTTTAAAACCAGAGTTGAGCTGGATGCAGGTTGTCAACTCCTGTCAGGAAAATTACCATCGCAAAGCAAGTCTCCTAGGACAGGACAAAGGACTGAAGCTGTATAGAGCAGAGGGAATACTTATTTGGAAATCATGACATGGAATGTTCTTGAAGCATTCTTAGATGAATACATCTTCTGAAAGGCTGCAACATTCTGGCTTTATTTAAATGCAAACCTTCTGCAGTGTGGTRAGGGGACAGACAGAGATGTGCTCTGCCAATGGCTGTGTTAAGCGCCTGCCCCTTCACCCCTGGCTGGTTTGTCACCAGTCTCCTGCTCACCTCCGATCTGCTGGTGGAGCTGTTATGTGAGTGCTTTCTACGCTGCTGCAGTCCAAACAGGCTGGGCTTGCAAACGTCTCGTTTAGCATAAGAGCAACAATACTTGCCTTGACCGAAGACCACTGTAGCCAACTCTCTTTAACATGGGCTACTGATATATAAGAAACTAAGCGTGCCTGGAGGGATTGTTTCTTTGGGACAGCCTCACAGTTTCTAGCTGCCTGTGCTTCTCAGGCTTCCTGAGCTGGTTATTGTAACCAAGCCATTTTGTTTAATATTAACCCATCCACCATAATAACCACTTTTCAAAACTGTTTATACCTCTGGTTTATACAACATTCTGCAACAGTGAGTATCACCATTTAATCAGGGGGAAAAAAAGTTTCCTTTTTTGTTTTGTTTTTGAGACTTCTTGCTCACTAAATCCTGGTTATAAGGGATTATAATCCAGCTCTTGAAACTGTTGGTGAATGGGTAGCCAGTAACCTCCCTGAGAAAGGGAGGACTGAAGGTGGTTGCCATCACAAGCACAGCGGGATTTCGGAAGGTCTGTTCATGCTCTCACATTTGTTTGAATCCGTCTTTAGGCACTTAACCATAGCAGAAAGAATCTGATAACCTATCCATACTGAAAACCTGTACCAGCAAACTTTCCGAGCTTTCCGTTTATACTAAGTTCCATTTACTCCAATTTCCATTTTGGAAATTACTTTCCATTTATACCAACTTCACAATTTGTCCGAGTTTATACCTGAATGAAACAAACTACACAGTAAAGGACATTTTTGTTGGTATATCTATGCTACCATTATTCAACCAGGGTAGCAATGTTGCTTAGTGCTGTGATTTTTAATGTGCTTAATTTACTTAACTATGCTGGCAGAAATTTAGCGTATAGCTTAGGTTTTGCTTTCATTTCTTTCTTCTTTTATTTTGCTTCATTTAGCTTAAATTTCCTCTTAATTTACCTAAACCAAACTAAAATAAGCCTTATGTACTCTGAAAAAAAAAGGTATTTCTACTGGTTTAATTAACTTGTTTCAAAAACAAACGCTAAATTAAACAAGGATATGTCTTTGTAAAGTACACAGCAGAACATCCAGAAAAATAATTACAATAGGTATAACTTTGTAAAACTTTGTAAAATGTGCCATGAACATGATATAGAAAAACCACTGTAACATTGAGCTTTGAAGAAACATGGAGACTCAATTTTATAGGAGGCTGTTTGTTCTCATTATAAGCTAAGCACATGAAAGAAATCTAAAAATTGTAGCAGTGCAGTGAGTCAGTCTGGAGAGATGCTGACATTAGATGTCAGGACTGCAGGCCATATAGCCAGCATACTGCTCACAGAAAGGATCAGGGGAACAAGACATGCCGGGGGAAGGGCTGATGCTTGACAAACAGAATATTCCTTTTCTTGCATATATATCAGCGGTACCTTTTTGAAATAGTTTTTGCTGAGTTTACAACGATATACCTTGGCGGCCCTTAGCACATACCATTATCTATTTCAAAGACTCGTCTCCACTCCCACTGTTTCCTTCTTCCAGTCTTCAATGCTGGACTTGCTGCTGTAATTACTGTAACAACTGTCTGTGTCACAGGCTGTTTCTGTAAGTTTGCATAGCGTTTAGCCAAAATGGGGCTCTGATACTTCTTGAGGTCATTAATATAATACAAGCAAAGAACGTAATTAAATATTTATGTGACTCTTCCTTCATGTTTGATAAATTTTATTTTATTTTTTAATGAGATCTTTGAGACTCAGTTTATAGCTTTAGTAAGATCACTCCAACATCTTCCTGGAGGGTAACAGCCTTTTGACCTCTTGAGAAGGGCAACTGTGGAGAAAACAGTATTTCACCCAGAGAGCTCTGACTATGGCTGTAGACCAGAGGAGTATGTGAAGAACTGGTTGACTATAAGCATTGACAGAATTAGAGAAAAATTAAGGGTTTTTTTTCCATAGTACACATTATTACACCATAGGAAAACAAAGCTCTGCAGTATTGTAGTGCTTTCTAATAATAAGCAGCTGCTTCTTTCTTGTTCTTCAAGAACAGTTGTTCAGACCCCTATCACAGACTGCTCCTTTCATGTCTGTTCAGTGAAAACACAGGGCTTTTCAGGAGCATCAGAGATTTGGGAAGTTTCTATGAACATTAGAAATTATATTTCTATAGTAAAATTGTGTACCTCTTTAATTAACAAAATGCATTAAAACCAAATATGTCCACTTCTGCCTTGCAAAATAAAGTACTTCTATGGTTATTTCTTTATTCTCCAAGTTAGCTGAGATATTTCCATGAGTTAATGACTTACTTTTGCTATTATAGCAACTGAACTGCTTGCCCTTCAACTACCTTGAAGTATACAAATAGCTATTAGCTTGTGTTAGTCATTAGCAACTCACTGTTTTAGACCTTTTGTGCTGCACTGAAATAGATATATTGGGAAATTATTATGAGCTTTGAATTCTTCTAATTTATGTCATTCTACAGAAACTGGAGATGACTTGTACCTCAGTCACCATATATATTTGGTAACTCTTGGCTTTCGCGACTTAATGAAAAAAGAAAAAGATAGCCAATTTGTATTTCCAAACATATGAAATCTGTGCTGTGTGCCCACAATATTAGGCATATATGTAGCATGCAAAATACCTGTACCATAATTTATTTATGACCTTCAGAAATGCTGCTATAACAGCATATATTCAGTGTTGAGCACAAAACCGCCCAACTTCTGTTGGACTCCTTTGACCCGAGAACTATAAACATAATGACTGTGTACACACTTGATAAGGACACAATTATACCATTTATACTAATATATGATTATATCAGTATAAAAGTGCTTTCAACATATACAGAGCACAAGCCACGTCTGCAAAAATCTTACAAATAGGACTTCTGTCAGTGCACAGCTGCCAACACTGTAGGGTTTGTAAGGCACATGAGCTCTGCTGCTCCCTGTCCTTCCCTGTCCCCTGTCCTCGATTCAAGAGGTACTGAGGCACACAGTGTGTCATAGGTCAGTAGCTGAATGTTAAACACCTATTTTTAAGTACACTGTGGGTTCCCAGACTGGTTCTCAGATCTTATAGGAAATGTAGGGAAGGGGATTTCACTTCTCGTAGTTTCCTTTCTTCTACCTCTGAAGTAGCCATAGCTCCTTTTGCCAGTTTGCAGACTCTCTGCTGTGCTTTTATAGTCAGAAACATGGAACTGTATGATTGATACAGTTCTTTTGTCCCTTTCAGAGTTGGAGTGCATGGTTCTTCGATATTTGCAGAATATCAATGCCCATCCTATTGACCTGCAGTACTACAATAAAGACAAATAAACTAAAGAAAAAAACAATGAAAATCAGCATATGCTACAGGCATTCACAAGCCAGTTACACATAGCGGTCCTGTTATCCCTGGTCCAGGAGATGAGGAAATGGGTTTGTACCTTGGTGCACATCTGAATGAAATACCTGCTACTGCAAATTTTTTTTTTGTTCTTGAAAACCACTTTCCCCATTTATATACAGCTTTCAATTTTTTTTTTTTTTAATTTTAGTTTAGGGATGTAGAATTGAAAGAAATCTCTCCATTCACTGAATCTAATCCTCTGCTCTTGCATACCATTTTATATGATCCCTGTCATAAATTAATCAAATTCTATAATTTCTCTGATTTCCAACCTCAGTTATATTATACCCACTGTATACCTTTTTCTTTTACTTTTGTCTTTTTTTATATAATTATTATGATGAAATATTGACCACATTGTTCTTAAGTGGGGGGGGAGGGGGGGGTTTGGTTTTGTTTTGGTTGGTTTGTTTGTTTGTTTATTTCACTTGCATGTCAAGAGATCAGTAGTCTTCCTATCTCAAGGTTAGTTTGCCCAAGCTAAGCAACTGACAATCTGCATTTTCTACTTTAGGGTAGACACAAAATCCCTTAATAATTCTGGTAGCTAGCTCTAATATTAATATTTCATTCTTGAATATATATAACAAAAGAGGCATACAACTCACTGGTGCCTTATATAATTCCTGTCTCAAATGTAAATAATTATTTGCCTGCAGTTTCCAAAGGCAATTGCAGTTGCTTTTGCAGTCTCAGTTCTAAATAGACTGAGGGATAGTTTCTTTTTTGACTATGCCACTGACTCCTAGTTCTGTACAGACTGTCACCTCATTAAGATTTCTGTAAGCTTTGCACTCTCCTTCCTTCTTTTTTTTTTTTTATATTGTGAACCTTCGAGTGACTACTATTTCACCATATACTAGCTTTATAATATACTTTCACTGACTATCATTCTGTTCAAGACTTGTATTGCTTTTCTCAGCTGTAAATATTTATTACTAGTTTTGTAGTGTGTGCGCACCAATTTGCTCCATTATAATTTATTTTATTTTCCTAGACCTAGTATATGTATCACAACTTCATAATATTCTTTTATTGGATAGCAAAACAATGAGCAACTGTATTAAAACTAACGCATTTTGAAATGTATCAGCACTTACAAAAACATTGTTATTGAACCTCAATTATGTTTATTAAAAAGGCATAGCAACAACTTCTAGCACTGATTATATGCCATTATATTTATAGTCATAGCACTTGTGCTTCTCTGCAGCCATGCTTAATGTGGTAGGGATAGCAATGCAGGTGATTCTGGCATCTCATCAGGGGAAGCAAGGTGCCATATAGTTGCATGTACTTATGTATACTGATGTGCTCATAGAGTTTTACACAGTACTATTCTGAAACATCCATTTGCGTAGCCTCATGGTGCCTTTGTGGACATAGTCTTTAATTTTCTTTGTCTTCAGTTAAGCAATCCCTCTTATCCCCTTTCTCGTTGCCAGCAGCCTCTTCAGACTGGAAAATCTATGAAAACTTGTTCTCCTTTGCCTGTTCCTAATGACCACCTTCGGCAATGATGTGTTTGTGAAGAACACAATTATTTAGTTAGTTAGTTAGTTAGTTAATTAGTTAGTTATTTTCAGAGACTGTAAGAAAATAAGAGATGGTTCTGAATTGTCAAAACCTTTCTAATAGAGCATGCAGCCTGTTAAGGTTGCTCCAAGCCTTAAGTTAGCTTAAGTTAACCAGAAGTTAGCTTTGTAGTGTCTAGTCTAGAGAAAAGCACTGGATACTATTACAGCCTTCAGACATAAACAGGGAGAACTGGCCTGTTGGGCCTCCTGTAGGATTCCAGTAATAAACATTGTTAAACTGATTGGAAGCAGTGGTAGTTGTAGATGATAAACCTGTTCAGCTCAGTGACTAAACTCAGAAGGGCAGGAGACAGAAGTGTTTTAACTACCTTTAAGTTTATATGCTACTCTTCACCATAGGTTGCTATGAGAAAATATAGTTCCCAAGGGGAAAAAAAATCATCAGCCCTTCCTAAAAAGGTATCAGGAAAGTATGAGGAACATCTTCTATAAATTTTTATCAATAATGTTGCCAAGGACAGACAAGATGCTTGCTGTACTAGGGGAAGAAATAGAAATAAAAGGAAAAAAAAAAAAGCTTAGCAAGAAAGATTTGTTACCAAACCCTGATTCTGAAAGTTGAAAAGTGCAATAACCTGAGCAAACACCTATTTTTAATTCTGTCTAAGCTTAGCAGGGCAGCTTTATTTAGACTGTGTTGATCAACTAGAGTACCATTTTTTATAATTTTTACAGTGTGTGGAAAGAAATGTTTGCAGAAGAAGGAAGTATTTTTACTAATATCACTCCAGTCAATACAGCTAAAGAAATTAGAGAAGCTTTTGGACTCTAGGGTCCTTTTATGATTTCTGAAGGTTTTCTGAGCCAAAAGCTTGTATGTTTTTGAAGCAATATCCATTGGTCTAATAAAAGATATTATCTTTTCATAAAAGATATGTTTGGTGGTCCCTTCAAAGCAACACAGCTACAATCCTTCTGCTATAACTTGTCTATGAACATACTCTTGAAAATCTAGTAACTTCAGCAGTCTCAGTGGTTCACTGTAAAGTAATATTTTAAATGGCCTATTTTTATGCTTAAACATTGGATTTAATATTTCTCCATTAATGCTTACCATGAATTAATTTTTTTTACTATGCTGCTGTTTTGAGTTAGCAGAAAAAATCAGTCTTACTGCCAAGAAAAGATGGAAACTAAATTATTCTAATATTCTCTTATTTTGTCATCAGAAGCAATTTTGAAAATATATCACCTTAATTAAAAATGAATGTTTGGACAGCATCTTGAAATGAAGTTGGAGAAACAAGAAAAGGGGATGTTTTGGATCCCCCTGGGGAAAAAAATCAAATGACAAACAAACCCCTAAACCCCTCCAAACAAAAAACAAACCACAGTGCTGGGTTAATAGAATTTCCTTTTTTGGGCTCCATTGCATGATTTTTCCAGGTTTTTAGTCAGGCCTGCTTTTGTAGTAGATGTTTCCTGCTTGTCTGTGCAACCTACATTCACAATTGCATCTTCCTCCTCAGCTAGCTTCTTTTTCATATTTCTCACTCTGGATCTAACCACATACCCATTTTGAAGAAAGGACAGGATTTACCAGAAAATATGGCTTAGATATAAAAGGTATTTGGTAGTCTGATTTTTTTTTTTATTTTCACTTGACTTCTGCAAGCAATTTTCAGAATCTCTTCAAACAATTTATAACACAGTTCCTTCCTCCCTACAATGTCCTGGTAAGTGACCAGGTCCTACTGTCAGTACTATCCAAGAAGATCTAGGGCTTCTTTCCTTCCCTTGCACAACAACTTTGTGCATTGGGAAACTAAATCTTTCTGCTCATCAAGGTCATGGGCTTGTGACTGTGAGCAAACATAAGTTATACCCTTATCCAAATGTTACTATTTATTGCGTAAAGAAATGTGCAAAACAATGCTTGCTGTTGCACTTTTTTGTTTGTTTTTCACTAGAGAGGATGAAGCATCTGTGTATAGCTTCTGACAGCCAGCAGCCATGAAAGACATATTCAAACCAGAATAGCTGCAGAGCTGGCCTACTACTTGATCATGGGAAAGGAAAAAGTTTGAAGGGTTTCTCTAGACTAAAGCAGCTTGGGTTGTTCAGTTTGGGAAAGCTGCAGGTGCTACTGCTCCATATAAATACAGCGGGGTAAATTTTATGAGTGGAAAGAACTTTCTGAACTACAAGATAATGTTACTACAAAAAGAAAAGGGATAAATGGGAAAAGAAATGCAAGATCCTGAGGGTCTTGAGACAAAGTTCCTACCTTTCCATCAGAGATTCCTGAACATCTTCCCAGCAGCTTTTTCTTTTTGGTGCGTATCTCCTAGAGCCGTTAAAATAGAGCATGATTTTCTTCTTACAGAATTTGTAACACTTAGCTGTCTAAGGCATCAGAAAATTATATTCAATAATTCTGAAAGGGATCTTCCAGCCAGTGCATGGAATTCATC
The DNA here is from genome assembly GCA_035582835.1 of Phoebastria nigripes. Taxonomy (NCBI): domain Eukaryota; kingdom Metazoa; phylum Chordata; class Aves; order Procellariiformes; family Diomedeidae; genus Phoebastria; species Phoebastria nigripes. The sequence continues at coordinate 212,591 of JAYKAV010002857.1, read as the reverse complement.
TCATTTTTCTGCATACATAGGTATCTAGATTAACTCAGATTATCTAGACTCTACTGAAAGTTAATGTAAAAAGATGGGAGATTTTAGAGGGTGATTCATCCCATCCTAAACTGTATATCTATTACAGGAATGATTTGTCTCTAGGGGTGCTTACGATTTCCCATTGACTGTAGGGAGCACCTAGAGATTAGTTTGAATTAGCCAGCTTTAAATGGCTAAAGTTACATGAGGTGAGTGCTGCCATCTTTTCAGTCACGTTAGGATATCAGTAAAGGTTTCACCAAGTCAGACTTTTGTAGTCAGTTCTTACATTTGAATCTCACTTATTATTGATATTATCTTTAAATGTATCCTACAAACTCTTCTCATATATATGCTGAATAACTGAGTGTGAAAAAAAAAGGAAATTTCTGGTTTTATAAAACAGTTTGTTCTGTGTATTAGAAGGCACTATTTAAATACAGGAAGTAATTTCAGATAATATTGCTCTGGGAAAATGAAACAAAGTAGATGAAAAAGTAAACATGAAGTACAGACAGTCCTGTAGATTGGCACAACTCCAGAGAAATCAGTATAGGTCAATGTCCTTGTATCAGCCATTAATGTGGTATCTTCAATCGAAGTTATAACTCAAGGCTGGGCCTTCAGTAGCCATGTAGGATAGAGAAGGTATGTTAAGCGTACCTTTTCTGTTTACTACAGTGCAARAGGAGAAGTAAATTCAGTGAAACTACTGCCTCCTGCCCACAGACAGAAGAGGGGGAGAGAGGCAGGAGGAATACTTTGAGCAAGTCAGCTGGTTCAGAATGTGCACTGAAATGCATGTAGATCCTGAAGGTTTTATGCTACCTCACAAGAAGTAATGAGAGGATAAATTGTTTTTAGCCTCCCTCTATGTTTGCTACAAAGTCATACAACCATAGAATAATTTCCGTTGGAGGAGTCCTCTGAAGGTCACTTAGTCTAACCTATTGCTAAAAACAGGTCTAGTTGGAGTGGGTCGCTCAGAGCCTTGTTCAATCAAATTTTAAATATCTCCAAGGGTGAAGCAACATCCTCTAGTGTTTGACCATCCTCATGGTGAAAAATTTTAGCCTTATATCTAACCAGCGTTTGCCACATTCCAATCTGTGTTCATTGTTTCTTGTGCTATCACTTCTCCCTTACAAACCCAGTTCTCTGAACCTGTATGTCATGTGTTCCTGGTCATCTTGGTGGCCTTTCACTATACTCAGTCCAGTATGTCCATCTTCATGTCTTGTACTGGGGGTTCCCAAATGCAGCTCAGTACTCTGGATGTGGTCTCACTGGTGTCACATGGTGCAGAATAACTACTTCCCTGGACCTGCTGGCTACATTCCTGTTAATGTAGCCCAATATGCAGCTGGCCACCTTCTTTGCAAGAAGGGCACACTACTTAATCAAGTTCAACTTCTTGTCTACCTTGCCACCAGCCAGCATGGATGAACAGAGAACTTCTGAATGAATTCAAATGCAAAAGGAAGTATAAAGGAAGTAGAAGCAGGGATGGTCTACTGTGAAATTCTCTGGCTTGCTTGATATCTTTAGGCAAACTGTTAAACCAACTTTAACTTGTGTATTTCTCTTACCACAAATGAAGAATTTCAAGTTTGTTTGTTGCTCTAGTTCTTCAAAGTAGTGAAGTTTTAGTGTTCGTTAGTAGTTGTAGTTAGTAGTAGTAAGTTAGTAGTTAGTTAGTAGTTGTAAAATGCACCCTGTTCTGCACACTGATCATGCTCCATTTATTTCAATGTTTATTTTTGCTCCTACTTTCTTTCCACATGTTCCTGAACCATTTGACTGGGAATACCACGAGAACATCTGTATTGATAGTATTGGGAAGAGGAAGCTATTCCTCTTTTCATTTATGAACCACAAGCTCTGCACATTTCTAGAGAGAGGTGGAAAAATAAAATTAGCATCTGAAAAGCTCCAGGCAATATTATTTGTAGTCTACTTGCTTCAGTTTACTTTTTAGCGTCTTATAATTCTGAAAAGGGATAGACTGGCAGTGAATAGAACAGGTCCACGGAGGTAGTGACATTACACTCTCCAAAGAGAGTCAACCCAGCCAAATTCAGTCCAAATGAATCATCTCTTGTACCAAAAAAAAATGTATTTTCCTATCATATTCAGAATTATTAATTCTGGGACTGAATATTTTGTCTCTACGAGTTTCTGGATACAGCTATTTCAAACAAGTTTTTTCCGTCCACCAAAACTAAAAGTTCTGAAAAAGTTGGAATAAGAAAATATTTGGAGTCTCTTTTTCTTTTTAAGTTTCAGTGAATTAAAATGGATGAATGAGTGAATAAATATTTTTTCCAATTTCTTCGGTTTTAAGAACATTTTTAAGTGCATTTTAAAGCAAATGATTGTTTCAAATTACTGAAATCAAGTATATTGAATTACCTTTTTTTTTTTTACTTGCTGAAAAATTGCCTCAAAATCATATGCTGATTTTGGTCAACCAGTATGTGCCCCTTTGGGTGGTAAAAAAAAAAAAAGTCAACAAAATTTCTAAACTACACATTTGGCAGGAAAGCTACCAGAATCTCTGAGCTTCCAAGAAAGCGAGAAACTTGCTCCAGGTATCCGCCTGTTAAGTAAAGATGTTGAGCATCAGGAGTGAGGACTGACTGGATCAAAATATATTCTTCCTCTTCCCTTGATCCGAGTTCCCAATAGAAAAGAAACGTCTTGCACTATTTGTTCTTAAGATATAGAAAGAATGCAAGGTAATACCAGACTTCTGTCAGTGTAGTTCAAAGATCACATTTATCTGGGACTATGAAATGACAGTAATATCAGTTTTGATAAACATGAATTGTGATAGGAGGAGGATGTGGATGTCTTTCTTCCTTGTCATCTATAGGTACCTAAATATCTCTGTGGTTTTGGAAGAAATGATGCACCACATCCCTCTCTCACTGGATGCATAGGAGAAATCTTCACCATGTGGAAAACATCCCCATTGCATTTGAAAGGAAATTCTCACAGAAAATTCCACCCAGTTCCACATATTTCCTCATAAGAAAGACTGATTGGTCTCAATGTTTACAAAATCATTTTTCATGTATTTGTAAAATCAATGTGTGAGTAATATTTTGCTGCAGCTAGGACAAAGTTCATAAGCAGACCAACAAGTGTTATACTTCATTAGATCAACAAGTACAGATGAAAAATTTTGACAAGGTTTCAGACACAATTTATACTTCAAATTCAGAAAAAGGACCTGAAGAAGGACTTGTGTAACCAAAGTTTTGCTTTTTTTTTTTTTCCTTCTATTATGCTAAGTAGTCTTATACAAGATCTTATTTCTATTTACAAACCTTTCTGTGTTTTGTCTTTGAGCGAGACAACTTGTGTAACTACTTCAGAATGAAAATCTACTCTTAATCTGTTCATTCAGGGAGAAAATAATAATAATTTACATCATATATTGCTTCTACAAAGTTAAATGCAGTTTAAAGAAATTAATCTTAGTCATTTTGTCAATAAAATTTTCTTTGTGATCACCGCTCTTCACTCTTCTTCTCAGAAACTAAACAGAAAAAAGAAATCACATATTAGTGCCTTAGTAGATAAATAGAATATTCACTTATTTCACCTTCTTATTCCAGGGTCCTTTATGAAAACTGCCTATAAAACAATCTGTCATTTAAGAAAAAGAAAATAAATAATTGTATAGAAAGCTATATTTCAGCACCTTACAGTTTTCACTCCATATTTTTGTTCTTTATTTGTACATAGATACCATTTTGGAATTTTATATACATAACACAACTTTGTGTATACATTACACAACTTCATATATGTTACAGAACTCTGTACAAAGTTGACCTGAAGTATGACTTGTGTCAAAGTTGTGTACAAAAATGTTCAGGGAGAATTTTTTGCAGTTTCGTTCCATTTTCCGAAAGCCAGTATACAACAGTATGTCAGCAGCTGAAGATACAACTATAACTATACCGCGGTTCTTGTTTAGGTGATTATGTTAGCAGCAATGACAAAAATAACTGGCATTTTTACTGGTAAAACTTTTACATTTATTGGTGTACTGGCCCTTATTGGATTTCATAATGTAAATAAATATTTAAAAAATATTTTTAAAATATTAAATCTGGTTAAGAGCAGCCCTGCTCTTCTCCCCTGTGTATTTACATTGTTTGATGGAGTGGGGTTAGGGTGCTCAGTGCCTTATAGCAGCGAATCCAAAAGCTCTGTGGCAGTCACAACTCTCTGAGGTGAGTGAGGTTCCTTTCTAATCTGCCAAGTACATGACTAGTGAACAGAAAACTAAGGACAAAATATGTATAGTATTTTTGATAAAGCGTGGAGAGATCCAACAGGCTGCAGCTTATTAGTATTCTCTTCAGGCAACCAAAGGTCAGCTGAACTCTGAGCGTAACCAGGCACACATCATAACCTGGGCTACGGGATTCAGATCTTCCCCAAAATGAACAAAACCTTTCATCGTTCTCTTGAAGAAGTTCTGCAAGGGAGGCCCAAAATACACTCACTAAATCCAGTTCCTAAATATCACGGTGGGAAGCGAAGCTGAGGCAATGCTCTGTGTGTCCTACAGGATTTACCTCAGAAAGCATGATGGCCCCCCTCAAGTGGGCATTTCCTCTACAGTGTAAGGGAACTCACAGCTTTCCCTTCTAGCAAACAGCAGCATCTCTAGAAATCATCCACAAGGGAAACGTCCTCCATCTCTGACAATTAGTATCACATCACTGAAATAGTTGGAACTACACTGATCTGCAACAGCTAAAGGTTTTGCTACTTATGCCTGATACAAAAGAGTGCATATATGTGTGCAGCTCTCTTGCTGACTTTCACATTCTGCATTCACACAGCCAAAGAAAATTTTGTTAATCACTTCTATTTTAATCAGGCTGTCTCACTGAGGAGTACCAAGGGACAGGTTTCTTTCCACAGGCGAAAGCCCAGAGTGACATTCCCACTGATTTCAAAGCCATGTGAATGTAGAAGCTGTGATGCTGTTCAACAGTTGTAAACGCTTGATGCCAGTCCAGTCAATGGACTTCTGCTAGCATGAAACTGATGTTGCGCAAAGGAGAATGAGACAAACCTGCTGATGTGTAAATAATAACAAATCTATACAACGAATACTAGAGAGATCAAAAATCAGACAAGGGTCTGTTGCCTTGACCCTGCAACTGGAGCTGCAGAAGGGAGTTGTGTTTGGTCATAGCTGCTTCAGGTGCAAGGGTCCTGCACAAATGGACCCTTCATCAATACTCACAGAGCTAAAACCCACCCATCTGACACACTAGTATTTACATGACTGAATGATTAAATCTGGGTTGGTCAGTTGGGATAACAGAAATAATGAAACCATTGCAGAATTTCTGTCCTCTGTGTTGGAAACAAATGTCTTGGTTTCACCTCTGTCTGTCCCAAGAGACGAGTGGCCTTCTTTGCTAGCACATGTATATCCATGCTAACTGGGTACTCGTACAACTCCCTTAATAACATTCAAAGAATTTAAGTTGCTGATACACAACTTCCCTAATGCCATATTTTTTATCACAGCTTCTGAGAAAGTTCTTTATATGATGGAGATAAACACTTAACAGTGATTCTCTGAAATATCAGGATACCTCCATATTTTTAGAGAGTTACACAAATAAATACCTTACATTTCTTCAGGGAGTTCTTCATTTCCCTATACAGGATGTGGTATAGATTTCAGCATTTTTTTGCTGGCCGGGGCTGGAGCATCTTAACCTTTTGTAATACTTAAAAAGCAGTGCTGTTTTTTGTTTGGTTTGGTTTGGTTTGGTTTTTTGTTCTATGGATCTTCAGTTCTCTTTCTAGACATTTTAATGTTTATTGTATTCTCTACACTTTACTATGGTGTCATCTGAGTGCTTGTTCAATGTGGAAGGTGATCATCACATTAGGTAGTGATTTGCATTTTTAATTAAGGAGAAAAATAGAAGCTAACTGGGCTTTGATAAAACATGGCTAATTTAATTATCTTATTTTTATCTTGTTCATTCTTTTATAGCAATCATTAAGAATATGGATATTGAGACTAAAAAAATCTATTTCTTTTGCTGTGAGGTCCAAGGTTAACCTTTTTTATCTGACTTTTTTGGACTTTTTTTATTTTTTGTGTTAAATTGTGTACATTTGATAATGTCATAGAACAACGAGTTCAGAGCACTATCATACAGTAGTATGTTAACCTAGTTAGATTTAAATTGTGGGACCCAGGAGCACTTCCCACATCCCAGGTCAAAGTCAGCTTTCTCCTGACCTCACAATGGGGCAAGACTTTGGGAATCCACCTTTCTTCTTACTCTCAACAATGTGTTGGTCTCTAGGGGAAAAGACCTGGGTGTAGGAGAGAGAAGGAAACTAGGACAAGCATTATCTCTACTCTGGATCATGGGAGGTCCAGAATGCTGGATTTCTTATGGAAAAACACATGCCCGCAATTTAGACTTGATCAACATGTCTACTGCAAGTTACAATGCATCTGCAAGCCTTATAACTAAAAGCCCACACTAGAATTCATCAAGAAAAGACAAGGACTGCTAATCATTTATATTGTGATTTGAAAATAAAATCAGTGAGTGACGTATGAAGATTTTTTGCATCTTTTTGCTTTGCAGGTTGGTCTACGTAGGGAAGAGTGAAGAAAGGATTAAGCAAACTATTACCCTTCTATTAGCATCACTCAGTGTAGCATAAATACAGTTTTCTCATATGATACAGCAAAAGTTCAGGGCTATGCAGGATCTCTTCCTCCTCTCTCCCACTCTGTCAGATGCCATAAACTAATTGACATCCAAGTCTTACCAAACACCAGCTATTTGGTCTTTCTTTGACTGGTTATCTTTAGATAGAACTTGGCTTTGTTTTTTATCATTTTTTGTGATAAAAGAGTGGAAACCTGTAGAGAATTCAATATATCAATATTTCCAAGGGACTATAAATAGAAAATCCTTTAGACATGTCTTCAAGCTGTGGAGTTCATTTTCTACTGTGAAATCTCACTGGTTTTGGAAAATACCTTTGCTATTTCAAAAGAATAAATATATTTGCAGCTTGTGACATCGTAACACTCAAATAAAATTGTTTAAATATAAGTATATAGGATAATTTTCATCATGCAGACACTTGTAATTTTCCTGAAGAGTTAGTATCTAGCCATTTTGTACAATAATAAGGAAAAGTGGAGAAATAACAGGATGAGCTAGCCCTGTTCAAGATCCAAAAGCACACAGAAACAGAAAATGTAGATCAGCTTATTATCATTTTATATACATAGCTGTCATGTTATGTCACCACACTTCAAAGTTATAAATCACCAAAGCATATTATGTCAGAACTTGAAAACTGTAATACATTGCTGTTGATACACTAGACCCTTAAGGCAATATCACAATCTGCACTTTCTAGCACAGATATTTCCTCTGCAATAAAACAGGAATAGCAAAAGCTCACAAGGCCTCATGCTCTTTGGCTTTCTAGAGTTTGGCAGGCTGTTCATCCACCTGACACAAATAATCCCAACAATTAGACAATATAACAACAGAAACATATGAACTTTTTCTGAGAACCACTTCATCATAGGTTACATAAAAATATTTGAGGGCTGGGGAATGGTCAGACTGAAAGTTCAGTTCATAATTATTTACAATACAGCATACGTTAGTCTAAACGGATTCTATGAACAGCTTTGCCATCTGTTGTTTAAAAAAACAGAAAGAAGGAAGAGAAAAATGAGCTTCATTTGCTTCAGACAGCTATGGGGTGGTCAAGCTAAAATACTTGGCTCAGAAGATGTTTAGAATTGAAAAAAAGTCGACACCTGGGCTCTGCTAAAGCTTATTTAACTCATCTGTAGCTGCCTTTGTTATCCCAAGCACTAAAATATATTCCTGCAGTCTTCCTACGGGCCCACTGTGGCTAATCCTGGCTACCAAGAGAGGGGCCGAGGCTGCCCTGGACCCTCCATGGCTGTGACAGGCAGTCCGGGGCAGGAGTTTCTGTAAGCAAGGCTTCCCCTGCAGACACAGTCTGCCAGAGCTAACCCAGCTGCCAAGAAGGCAGTAATTTCTCCCAGCAAAAATAACATCAGGGAGTAGGGCTCCTGCATGCTAAGTAGGAACCAAGTTGTCGAGTCAAAGTCTCTTTTTCGCCTCACAGGGCTACAATCTGGCAGGCTAGGACGGTGTTTCGATTTTCAACAGAAGCAATTTTTGGGACCAGTGCACTAGGAGAAGGTGAGCTGTAGTCGCCACCGTCATCAAAAGTGCTTATCTTGGCTGTGTGCTCGGATGGGGGACCCAGCTGACACCACAGCTGGGGAGGTTTCAGCAGTGGCAGAGCCCTCCACACCAACGTCACATGGCGATTTGGCCTTATCAGTGCTGATAAGATATCACTTGCATTTGTACTGGAAGAAAACACAGGACTGGAAGACATAGTACAACCAAAATGGATATTTTAGGCTCATGAAATAGCTTCCCGTGGACTCCTGTCTGAAGCAAGCAGTTTTGAAATCTCCATGTGAAAGGCCTTTTACAACTACGGATTTTCATGGATTTTCAGAGATACTTGTGTTGGTGAGGCATATCCTACACCTGAGGAAAGCCAATGCTGCATGTCTTCCCCTGTAATTTATTATTATTATGCTATCAAGAGAATATGGTGAGGATTCAATATCTTATATAAATTCGCTAGAATACACAATACACAAACCTTCTTGCAAAGTTAATAAAAAGCTCTCTGGCTACCTTTAAATTTACCTGGCTTTCAACTAACTTAGAAGTGTAAAAAAATCGAGCATTCAGTAAAATAAAATGTGTTTGAGACACTTCCTGAAGACTTTGCTCACATAAATCATCACACCCTTACAGATATTTTTCCTCAGGTGATAGGTACAATAAAGACAATAGTCTTCATTTATCAAATAATTCAAGTGTAATGTAATAAAGGTTACTACTACAAGTTTAAACTTTTCCTCATATTATTTTACAGACCTAAGAAATCAGGATAGTGATAAAATAGCAAATGATTTGAACCTTTGACCAAATATTGAACTGTTGCCATATAGAAGTTTTTAGAGATGAAAACTAAGTTTAGTAACTTCCTACCATGAACCTTTTCCCTCCCTCCCCCCCTCCTTTTCTTATTCACTTTCTGACCTGCTTGGCTATGGTTTGGACTGAAAATAAAATCAAATGATATATGGAGACACAGGCCAACATTTCTAGCTCAATTTTTGCAGAAGAATTCTTATGCTTAATTCAGATAAGATTTGGCAAAGTCTCTCTGTATCTAGGCTGAAATGAACTGTCAAATTTAAGAAGGTTTGACCAACAATAATAATCCTGGGCAACAAATGTGGAAGAGTTTGAGGGAGCTTCAAATCCCTACAGTGATGTGTTTGCACTACTATTCACCTGGGAAGTTAGCTCATGCTAGCGTAGCTCCTTCCCCCCTCCCATCTGTATTAGGGTACATCCATACCTGCTGTGTGGATAGTAAAAGTATGCATTTGTGTGAAAACCACATAAATGTGGTGCAAACCATGCCTAGCTAAAAGAAAAACAGCTTGGTGTAATTCTCTTGTAATCGTTGAACATTGACTTGGATGGACCTATACCTATTTACACCATGAAATGGTCTTAGTTTACAATATTTTGTTCTTGAGACTGAACCATTCCACAGAAGAGCTAAACAGGAACCCTGCAAGAGGTTGCCAGTGCAAATGGCAAAGTGCAACTGGCTTTCTAGGGATGTTCAGGCTCTGGAGTAAGGCTGTGAGGCAAGAAAGCAGAGGTATCACCTCGTTTCCCTTTTGCCCCTCTAAGGCATAAACAGGGATTTTAGTGTCAGACAGAGCCTTCAAGTGAAATCCACCCCCGTATAAGACAAGGGATCTGAAGGCAATGAGTTAGACTTTTTTTGTATGCAGACTGAACCCATAAATTAAACCAGATTTGTATTTTTTTATTATGTTGCTATAACACATTACTATGCAATTATTGACTTACAACATTCTCATCACACATTCAGCATTGCTTGAACCTGGAATAAAAAACATGACTCAAACCCAGCTGGGCTGGGGAGTCTCTCATTGCACCTGTATGCTGGATAAGATCTATAATTATGTAAGGTGTTCCACACATTTTTAAAGACTTTCCTATTTATTTTGAATATTCCATTCTTCTTTTCATAGATCATTTCTAGACCGTTTCAGCCTTTTTCACCCCATTTTCACAGTTGAAGTAGGACTTGAGGCATGTCTTAGTCTCAAATGGGAAATCTTTGTTGAAAAATCTGTTGAATAATTAGGAGATACACAGCACTTTGTTTTTCAGCTGGTGTAAAAAGGCATTACTCCTTTACAGTCATTTCAGATACCTGGTGTTAAGAGTGAACTGAAATATTTGCCCTAACTTCAAAAAAATTAATTTAGTGTGGCTTTGTTTTAAAACATGCTGTTCTTTTGAAGTTTTTATATATGCGTCTACCAAAAAGAAAAATTTAAACATCTGGCATTTTCTTCCTATTTTCCCCTGTCTTGTCTAGGAAGATGAATTCCTCAAATCATTGTGTAACCTATGTAACATCTATTACACATAATCATTAACCGCTACAATGCTTTGGCTGCAACATATGTCTTACAGTTTGGATGAGGGGTCAGCCAATTACACACATGATGTGAGTAGGTGTGCCAGCTCTGAACCTGACCTGAGGTCTCCAACATATGTTTTAGGTTTCCTAGTCAGATTGGGGATTGTGTTGTTGGATGCTTTATTTTTTGCTTGCCACCTGGAACAGACAGTCACGTGATAAGAGAAGAGATGCCTTAGAATATTGTTATCCTCTACCTGTCGCTATCTAGAAAGTGATTGTTTTTAAAACACATCTTTTTCAGACTTTCATCTAGTTTTAGAATTCATACATGTGACAGGATGTTCACATTCTTCTTCTGGAGATTTTTTATTGCCTGGTATTTGTTTGAGCATGACATTTTTATATCCAAAACCTTTTTTTTTCTATATCTCCACCTAATTTCTAAATCTTTATTCTGTAATCATACGTGCTCACACAACTCATACAGCAGCATTTCTTTTAATGCTTACTAAAAGAAATGAAACGTAGTGCTTTTCAGATGTCAGTTTGTCTCAGAGTTTTCCTAGTTTTTTTGCGGAATTTGCAGTCAATGTATTTCTGGCAACAGCTCCATCATTGAATGAATTAATGAAATAATTCAGGTGTAGTGGTCCAAGTGAGGGAATATGATGCTGTCCTATGATATGAAACCTGTGCTTCTACAATGCTCCTATGTTTTGCAGAATCATAAAATAAGGATAAGAAGGTACTTAGAAAGGTCATCTAGTCCATCTGCCTGCCCCAAGGCTTGGTCTGCTTATACCTGTGGCAATCCTGGCAGATGTTTGTCTAACCTTTTCGTAAAGGCATCCATTGACATCCACAATAAATGGTTCTTTATTTCTCCAATGCAAGTGTATGTCCATTTTCACGCATGAGCGCACACAAAGGGGTGCTTGGTGAAACTTCAGACCTCTGTATCCCTCATATATTAAGTAGCTAATTTTTACAAACTCTTTTATATGAAAGCAATAGCACTTTAAAAAGCACAGTTCTAACAGATGGACATTTTTCCTGTGTGAAGAAAGCAGTGGTTAATAGCTATACATTAGAGAAATAATTAATAAAACAAAATGAAAAGAGAAAACAACTCTTCAAAAGCAAGTAAACGTGGAAAGCAACTAGGAGTTCAAAACTGGCATACAAGATACTTTTTTCATTAGATTACTAACTAATTAGTGATGGCTGCGCTGACCAGATAGAATGGGCCAGATTCTCATTTGGATTAAGTTGTGTTGGTCAATACAGTTAAGACTATTCGTATAACTGGCTCAGCATTTAGCTCCACATATAAAGCGAAAAATGAGCTTGATATATTATGTCTGGCAGATCTCATTTTGAAATATTTTTCTTTGAAATTCAACATATTCATTTATAAAGATGAGCAGTATACATAATAGTAGCAAGTACTGCATTCTTTACATTATCTCTTTGGAAACAATTTCATGTCATGAGTGACTGATAGGGAAATATCAGGCAAACTCAACAGAGGAAGAGCACCAATAAAAGCAATTATTCCTGTCAGAGCAAGTGGGATTATTTCCAGTTATTCATAGTTTGATTCAATCAGTGCATGTCTAATTTAGAGTCAGACCTTTCCATCCTGTGCTATGCTTCTGGACTCTGATTCTCTCTATCAGTTGTGATCATGACAGTGTAAAGAAATGGAAGGTCGTGCCTTACTTAAAGCAGACATTTAGTTCTGATTTGTGTTTGCTTACCACTCTGCAAAAGTGACCACTCACAGAAGTCTCTCAAGGGAAATGCAATGCAGTTATAGCTCAGGCGCTTATCTCACATTAAGCCAAGAGACTTAAATCAAAAATCTTTAATGGAAGAGAAAGAAAATCTTTGCCATTCAAAGCTGCACACTGTTATTCTTGCTTTGACACTCTGTGACTGCTCCATGACTTTTCAACAAATGCTTTTCACTTCTGATGCCAATGACATCTGATAGTAAAATACCATGTATGACAAGAGCCTAATGCTTTATAGAAAATACATCTACAAGCCCATCTAAAAAAAATTACTTTTTATTCCTGTATATCACAAATCCAGTCGATCGAAGCCTACAGCAAGTTCGTGTTAATTTGGAAATATACTTAGCCAGAATATAATTGTGGGTAATGCAAAGCTGCATGGCTGTGGCTGGCCTAAAATTTGTTGTCAGCAGGAAGAAGATTAATTTCATTTACTCTCTTTGTCATGTCTCACTGGCTTCCTGTCTTTTTTGCTTGTTATCTCCAGTGAGCTGCTGCTGTCACTCTCAATTCACTTTCTACTCAGTTATTTGTTATCTGGCGGATCCGTCTACGCATTTTCCCAATATGACATTTTTCCCCTCCTGAACCAGAGCTGTTATCACAAAGCCTATACTATGGGAGAAAGCTTACGCTGCACTTAAAAATGTAAAGAAAGAAAGAATAAGATTTATACAATTCCACAACAATGCTCCTGCCCAAGTACTCTGGCTGCCTGCAGAAAACAGCCTTTTTTCTTGTATTTTTTCCATGTAAATAAAAGAAGCAGTGATAAGGTATGAAAGCATGTATTTATAGGCTCCAGGCCTTATGTCTCAGTCCTTGCATCTGTGGGAAAGCCCAGGAATAACAGGAGTACTCCACTATGTTCAGAATAATATGGTACATAGATGAGGAATTGTTAAGGGCTTATTTGGCATATTTGTCTGTATGAGCCAGTTTGCAGCAAAGTGTTCCTGAATCGGAGGATGTGGTGTGTCCTGCCTGCAGTGCTGGATTTTCACAGGATTACCCACTGTAAGGGGACACCCACGTCTCAAAATGTTTATCGTATGTGTATATACATGTGCATGTGGACATGCTGTTTCAATTACATTATCTCCACCTGACCTGCCATAACAGATTGCTCTGTAATACTGCTCTGTAGATGTTTAGGGACAAAATGGGAGGACCAGGGTCAGACTGTCTTGTTCCTTCCCCAGGGGAGCAAAGGAAAAGCTATTGTACCATTTTATACCCCCCGGCTACACATAGGGTATGTTTAAGTGCTTTGCTAAATTGCCTTTAACAGTTGGGCTAACTGAATGAGTATACAGTGCCAAGTGAGTGACAAAAAGCTATCCTTGGTGACTATTCTCACAATATGCAAGGGTCTTAACTCTATAATTTCTCCTAGGGCTAAGAAAATTTCAGAACTGAGGGTGACCTTTTAGTGTACTTAGAAACCATACAGGTTTTGATATAAAAGTAACTTCCCAGAAGTACACCAGAACAAAAAGTGGGTTATCAGAGGTGTCCCTGCCTTCTCGCACCCTGCTTTGGTGTAGGACAGAGGCTGTTCACCAAGGCCAGCTTTGGTGAAGGACCCCAACTGTGTAGGCTCCTTTTATTGCCAGAGGAGATAGAATTCCCAAACAGGCAACCCTGAGAACCCCAGCTGGGCTCCTTTCCTATCTGAAATTGCCTCCAGGAGAAGCCTTGCTCTCACCATTGACTACAGAGAGAACCAAAGGAAACCACGCTTCTTTGGATAACATTGGTCTCTGTTAATTCTCCACATGAGCATTAAGTGCCTCGAATGTTCTTCAGCAATGTGTTATTGGTTTCAGGTGTGTTAGAGATTACATTTATTTCAGATTATCAGAACATGAGAAACAGTTGATTGATCATATGAGGTCTAAACTGGACTGGGTAGGGATATAATAATGTTCTCCCAGAATCTGCGACTTAAGCTTCAAGTGATTCGTGGCTCAGGGAAACACAAAATGACTAACAGTCTCTACTTCTTTAAAGATCAGTCCTGGAAAATACTGTGATGAGAGCCCACTCTCTGATCTGCCAGCTTCTCTATTAACAGCTTAAAGTTCACCTTTGGGTGAACATACGCCCCGGCAGGACGGAAAGAGGTGACTCAGGTTATGATGGATGCAAGCTCAGGGAATCGCCTGCTTTGCATGAAGTGATAAAAAGGTATTATCAAAGTGAAGAATTCAGATCATACTTTGGCTGTTATACGGGAAGCTCAGCCTCCAAACTTAGTCATGACTTGCAGTAAGCAGTGTGCTATGTTGAAAGCATCTCTAAAGGGAAAGCTGCTTATCGCTGCTAAAATGCAAAGGAAAGTTCTCTCCCCACTCCTGGAGTGAGTGGGATGGCAGTGAGGAAAGTCCTTATGCTGCTTCTGGAATGATGAGCTGACGATACATTGCCACTTACAGACCGCTGTGGCAAAGCTCCCCTAGCACTAGTCTCATCAATTTTTGCTGTTGCCCAAGTCAGCCGGAAATTTTCTGCCTGAAAGTTGATTTTACCATTCTTTAAAAAAAAACAAATGAACAAAAAAATCTGGTATCTCTTCAAATAAAAGACAGATGTTTTCTATTACAGGAAAGTGGTAGCTTTACTACCTTAAAAGAATGTTAGCTTACTTTTTTTAAAACACTACATACATTTATCAGCAAGAAACAGACACTACAACCACTCTTCTTACAGTTTGCTCTGTACATGAGACATGGTCCATATAGTGCCTTTTCCAACATACGTCAAACACATAAACACATTCTCAAAGTATCCTGGAAGGTGACTGTAGCTAACACCACCAAACAAATGGAAAAGGAGATCATTTTTCAAGCAGAAAGAATAAAGAAGGAGCTATGAAAACCAAAGCATTAGTTTTTAAACTAAAGCAGGGAAACTTAAAGTAGAGAAAGAGCATCATTTGAAATTATCTGACAAATAAATGTATATAGCTGGAGACTGTAATAAATCGTGAAATCAGGGTGTGCCATTTTCTTTCCATTGCTTAATACAAGAGTCGATGTTGATAGTATTACAGAATATTACAGTGTGACCAGAACTAACATTTCTGAGCTTTAATGTACTATTCAATTTCACTTTTGTAATCTCTGTAATGACTTTAGGTGCCATTCATGCTGTTAACCCACACACAAACCAACCACAATATTTTTTCAAATTATGGTCGACAGACTGTCTTTGTTTTGCAGTGTTTAAGCAAGCAAGGAAAACTCATAGCTTTCCAGGATTTTTCCACAACTGTCTATTCATTTGTTTGCCATTTTCACTTGCCATCAACATCATCATTGTTTAGAGGAGTAGACTGGGGACAGGGTGGTAGCTAATTCCTGAAACAGCATTTTCGTCACACTTGATGCAAACACACACACAAATCTCTGATCCCATACAGCTGAAGGTTTAATGTTCAACAATCATCTAATTCTAGTTTAGGTCACTCAATAAAACATAATCCTTTTCTTTTTTCCCACTGTATTTACTACAGTCAAGAAGAGATGAGATAAAGCATCCTTGTAGAAAAGCTTTTGCTGAATTTGTACCGTTTGACGTATGAGAAAAATGTATCTGGAATTAACAGAGAATTACTTTTAAAATAACCATTACATGATAGGAAGGAGAAATCCACAATATACATAATGACATCAAAAGACAAAAGTGAATTTAATTTTTTACACATACATTTCCCATATGAAAATCAGGTTTTTTCATGGTACCTTAAGCCAGATCGTGAGAAGCATTTAAGAAAGGAGTGGTCTCAGTTGAATAGCTAGGATTATTTTCATACAATGAGTCACACACACACATAATATATTTATATATATCTGTATATAAATAATTTTGGGCAGGCTTCATTACCTTCCAACTGGAGACCCAAATTACTGCCAATAAAACATTACACTAGACCACTATATGGGTGGCAAATGCCACCTTTATTACAAAAAGACACTTTAGAATACTTTAAAGCATTAGCATTTTTATTGTGACTGCTTGCTGTAGCCTTTCATCTATAAAAACAATTTCCCTAGATACCATCAGACCCATTTCTAAAAGTGTCATCAAATACAATGAAAACCTATTAAAAAATTGAATTTTAATTTCTTGACTTGTAAAATTTTGTGTTTTTAAAATCTGGTATAGCTGGGACATTCCAAGGCCAGAGGTAAATATAAAATCCCACTGGGAACCTGGAAATCTCTTCTTTCCCAGAAAGGCAATCTGTACTGGCAGAGTAAAGAGACGGGACATGTTTTTTCCTTGTATTGCTCAAGGACAGTATATCACTAACATGTGGTTTGGGTCTGTTGCAATTTAAGGGAGTAAGGGGAAGACGTTTTTTGTCAAGACATTTAAAAATATACATGTCCAATTAGGAATTTGGGAAGTTATTTACAACCACATAAAAGATTAATAAAGGAAGAGTGCAGATGCAATATGTGATGGATAGAATAACAAGAAAAGTATACCTAGCACAATACCAAGATTTATGATATTTATATCAACATAAAATTGTATAAAAGTGTTACTAAAGGTGTTTCTGTTATTAGTCTGATTTTTATCAAATCAGAAACACCTAAATTTTGTAAAAATCCACATTCCAAGTTGTTTTTTTTTAATATTAGGAAGCACAGGCATTACTATTTTAATAAAAAAGCAAGTTGAAAAGCCCAGTATAGGAGAATTCAAGATAACAAAATACTATTTTCTGCCTCTCTGTTTTCCCCATTTTGCATGTCATGAGTGCAATGGATGGGACATTACTCTAGAAGCTAGGAACACATTTCTCATCTTGATGTTCACTCTAAGTTTGGCCTTGGGCAAGTCAGTCAACATCTCTGTACTTCAGTATACTCAACAGTAGAACAGAGATAATAAAGCTGTATATACACTGTAAATCTCTGAGAGGTGGGCTACAGCATCCTAAAGAAATACTTTTGGAAGGGATTAAAAAGTTCTGCAGTGTTGTCCAAAGCTTTCTATCTTACCGTTCCCCTATAGATGCATCCCCCACATTTCTCAAGTACTGCAAGAAGCCACAGTTAATTGCAAGTCCTGTGCCTCAGAGTTGGCTGTAAGACCTCAGTTAGAAGTCTTTGCAGTGCCTAGTAGTAAGGTTTTAACCAATTGTCTATGGTATCAAGAAAAAAAGTCAAGACCTTCCCACCCAGCTATAAAAAGGGTAGCTGTGCCTCTGAATTGAGTTCACGCAGTTTAGCCTGGTTCCCCATGTTTCCACTTTCTGCATCTGTCCTCACACAAGAACCCTGGGATCAAGTGGATGTGCCRTAACCTCGGGATCCTCCCCTCAGCGCCTGTCCCCCAGCCTTCCAGCTCTTCCTTCACCCTTACCTCTCACTCGTCCATTTTCTTTGTGGATCTCAAGACCGGCAGACAGGGCAGTGCAGAGCCATTCTGCCAAGAATAAGGGTCATCTTCTTATAGGAGCCTTGGAATATACTTATTTCCTTTATGAATTTTGCATGAAGAACTTAATGTAAATGGAAAATATGATTACCTTCTCTCACAAGAGTGCTGTGAGTATTAAATAGTTAATGACCATTAGGCTTTGTTAACTATCATTTTGCAATTTTGATTTCTCAATTCTAAAGTATTCTTATAGTAGGTATTGCATCTAATTATCAGTCACCCCTGTCTGGAGGAAAGATCATATATTTTAGCTTAACTAGTATTGCAGAATCTCCTTTATCTCACAGCAAAGCTGTTACCTAATTTGGGATGAAACAATTAAGCACAGAATGTTCTTTTCAGGTCCATTTACAGACTTCATTCTTTGAATCAAGTCTTTTTGGCACAGGATTCCTTTACAAATATGTTGTTTGAACTTCCAATGAACTTTGGGAAGTTATGTGATCGGTAACAGACTGATACTACTACCACCATGACATCAGTACAGTTTTCCTTCCTAAGAACTTAAGCTTTATTCTGAGGAACTGTGAAGTGTTTAACTAAGCAGGTGTACTTATTAAAGAGGCTACAATATCTGGCAGGAGCAGAAAAGTAAATGCTTATATTATGTCAATGAGCCCAATATTCTTTGTAACTTTTATCTTCTTTTATTGGATTAAAAAATCCCCCCAAAGAAAACCTTGCTTGGACATTTTTCACTACTTAAAGTTTTGTTATTGAAAGCAAAGCCTTACCCTACTTACATAATATAAATTAAGGCCAAGCTAAGTCTTGGGAATATCTTGAAAAGATCAAGTCCATGTCACAGAATTACAAAAATAGAGAATTTATTTACAAAACTATAAACTTAAAAATAAAAATCTGGATTCTCTGCATCTTAGCATATTACAGGAATTAGATGACTGAATTACATACTAGAGAATGTATTTAAAAAGTTACTGAAGCAAAAAGTAAGGGAAAAAACAATGAATATGAGAAGACAGTGTATCCTAATAATTATCATCTTGTAATCTAATCGTAAAATAATCTGACCTAAAAGAATTGGAAGAAACTGTATAAAAGCTCTTTTTTGATGGATAATTACTTAGTTAACTAAAATTATTACTTGTTTAATCTATATAATATTTTTTCTCTCTGAATTTAAGAAGAAGTTTCTTTTCAAATTGTGATTTCTGAATTTAAAATTTTGCTTGGTGGGTGTATGTGTCGTATTTACTCAATCACTATTTTCAGATTTTTTCATGGACACAGTTTGCGAATAGCTTAGAGCAATTCCACTTTAAAACATGTCTTCCATAAAAGATATTTTTATAGATATGTAAAGATATTTCTATTTGTAAATATAATGATAATTCAAAATACTATTCAGGCAGAAGAATGATCAAGGAAAAACACCTAAGAGCCTAGAGAATGAAGTCACTGATTGGCAGAAATAATCCCCAGTGAGAATCCTCTCATCCTCCTATGAAGAAGACCAGTTCCAGATCTGAACCTGGCTTGTAAAACCATCTCCCACTTTTATACTGAGACAAATAAAAAAAATCAGATGGGTGCTATCCCTAAGCACTTATGGCAAATCTACAGTGAATAATGGAGCCTTTGCAAAGATCTTTGACTTGGCTGCAATAGGGTTCATGCTCTAATGGGAATAGCATGGATATGTCAGCCACAGAGGCTTATTTGCTAGAGCATAGCAACGGGCTAACCCCACCTCATTGTTTTCAGGACCCCAGCTCAGAGTGCTGAGCTGTGTGGTTTGGAGGGATGAGTCCCTCTGGAGCTAGCTGAGGACTCTTGGCACCATGTTGCCCAGAGTGGTATAGACCTGCTCTCACACATTTCATATGTTGGAGCCCTCTCCTTAAAAACCTCACTACACCTGGATCTTGGACTGTTGTCTGATCTGCAATTAATAAAAAGTACAATCAAAAGATAGGAATGCTGCATCTCATTTCCATTTGTTCTCTAGATTCTTAGAAATCCCAGACAGATGTTTTAATTCACAATAAAAAGACATATGCAAAAACTAAAACTCGGTGTGTTTTCAAGAAGAATATAGAGCACTGTGTTGACCTAGTGTTTCGAGCTTGCTTTCATACACTGTACAGTTGTCATTCCACTAGTAATTTATTTTAAAAAGTCATCACATGGAACTCTTCAAATCAAGTCAACAACACTATCCATAATAATAATGACTAAAGTGTGGTATTTAAACAGTGCTTGTCCTCTGCAAAGCATTTTACAACTATTATTTCATGATCAGCTGAAGAATAAGAAAAATTTGGATGGAATATTTTAATGCATAATCCTTTGATTAATTAACATTTATAGTGTCAGTTTTCTCTCCGGCAGAATTCTACAGATTTATGTGGAATTTCCCYAGAACAATTTTGGCCCACTTTATTTCCCCGCCTTTCTGGGAGGTATTAGTACAAATCTGAAACATTAATGTTTGGAATAGCATCACTTTTTATGCAGTGTTTTTCATATTACACAGTTTTATCTCTTGGATGCAGTGCTTTGCAGATTTTGGACAGACAACTGAAAGCAGTAACATATACATCTTGGACCATTTAAAAATTATCCTTCACATCGCTGATCAGCAACACTAAGGGAGATGGTGCCTTACCYTGTGCAGCTCTCCAGAGGCCACAACAACTGCAAACTGTGAACATGAGTAAGGGGTGAGGGCAGATGGGAAGAAGTGTGTGTGCAGAGTTCACAATGATAACTTCTAGCTTGCAAATACTTCAGAAGAGCCAGGGAAATTACGGAGCCATAGAATGGGCTGTGGTCTTCAATGATCACCTGGAAACACAATGGGGAAAAGATTACAGGAAAGATTTTATCACCTGCTATAGCCATTTTGTGCTATTCTTGAGACAGAGAGTCACTGTAGAGAGGTCCCTTGGAAAACTCTTTCGTGTGGATAACAGCCAAGCAGGCTGTTCCTTCAGGAGCTCCCAGGAACTCCCAGGAGCATAAACCAAGTAGGCCAAGTTTTAGGTTTTGGGGTTGTATTTTTTCTGTGTCTGATCTTTATACATCCTGACCCAAAGCAAATGTCAAAAGCTCCTGCTCTGAGGCAGGCTGAATACTCTTAGGGCTGACTTAAACTTCCTTTCTTATATTAGATTTTGTGAAAATAGATTGACTAGACAAGCAAGTGCTTTGATATATTTTCTATCTGCTGATCCTCTCTTTGCTTTGACATTCCCTTCTGTCATTGAACATATCCCCTTTAAGGGTAGACAGTGATCTGGGGAAACATCAGTTCACTGTAATCTCCACCTGCCTGTACCAAGATAGCCAAGGTGTATTTCTTCCTCTTTGCATTGCCTGTGTATATGGAGCCTTTATCTGCATTTTTTCCTTTTATGACTCTGATGATTGCTTTAGAGACCATATGAACTCAGTTGATTGATAACTTCACAATAACCACCACTAATGACCTGAGAAAGATGTACTTTTTTTTCTTAGTAGAGCTGCACTGCATCTCAAAAGTTTTGTAGTGATTTGTGGAATTCTGGGTAAATGATTCTTCTAAATATAAGCTGCGTTATCCTGGCTTAGTCATTCTGGCAAAATCCAGTATATTAATGCAGAATTTTCACTTAAGTAGTGCACCTCTGGCTTTCTATAACGTGGTTTGGCATTGCATTGCATCATCTAAAACATTTTGCTATTCCCAGTGATAAAAACAGTCACCTGGCAATTGAAAGTACAGAGTTCAAAAATAACATACCAGGTAGGAGGCATTAGTAGCTTCACGAACATATATAAAGAGTTCAGGCTTCCTTAGGAATTAACACAGAGCCTCTCTTTTCTTTGGCATTCCCTGTTGTCATAGAGAGTGTCCTTATAAGCATACATAGTGATATGGGGAAATGTCTGTTCAGTCTAATTTCTGCCTAACCATTTCAGGATTCTCATTAGTGCAGGTTTGTTCAGAAAACAATATGGAGCATATTAGCTCAACAGTATAGAAACACCAAAATAATAAAAATAAAGATCTTGTGAGTATTACTCTACATTTTAACAGTATATTAAACAATTTTCTACCCTCTACATTTTGCAAGTGCTTGATTAATTAACAGAATATAAGATAGGCAATTTGTAAATAAATGCTGTGTTTCAGTATCTTACTAAGTCTTCCTTCAGATGGAGCATCGCCTGCTTAATACTTCTGCAGAATCTGGTATACATTGATTTTTCCAGCTTCTGTTCTCAGATCACAAAATCATGAGGGGGCCTCCTTCAGCAAGTTAAAAAACTCAGACGTAGTTCTTTTTCTGAAATCTTTCAACCACAACTGAACATCAAACAAGGGACAGGCGGTCATTAAAGCAGCACACTTTTCCTGGCTCTTCTAGTGAATTAGCTGGAAATTTCACAATGCCTTCGGTTGCCAAATCAGAGCACAGAGATTCTTTTTCTTTGTGGTTGTTACATGGCTTAGTAACCATTGCAAAAGATTTATACCTGTACTTATCCTGAAGCATCTGTTGCTCCATTCCAAACATGCAATACTTACGTTGTTTCTTATACTAATCTTTTTTTATCCCTCCCTGTTAACTGCTCAATCTAATCAAATTGATTGAAGATTTTTTTTTGCATCAGTTGAGTTTCTTTCTCCCCACTCTTTCACATAACTGAGACAACAGGTAACCATGAGCAACCTTCAAACATCTCTTAACTAACAAAATTTTTGTATACCTGCCAGCTACTGTTAGTTCCAACAAAGGCAATTATTCTTTTATGGCACAGAAAAAATAACGTACAAATCTTGGCTATACTGCAGACAATAAATTTATAAAGAACTCTTTGCAGTTCAAAAGACCAAATGAATTTTAAAAGTTTCATGGCTGAACATTTAATTTAAGTTTGGCTGACAACTTGGTGGTCTCCCCTGAATATTTGTTCTAATCTTGAGTATTCGTCATACATATGTATTTAGGAAACAGCAGGCAAATAAGTATGTAAGGGCTTTATGCCCTTTCTTCATTGGTACTTTCTGGCAGTAGTCCTGTTCCTGCGACAAGATACTACACCTGATCCTCTTGTCAAAAAATCTACAGTACTTCAGACACAGGATCATTTCTTTTACGTCACATATTTGATAGTACAAAAATGTCAGAGGTCCATCTGTGGAATAAAAAAAAGAACTTAGCCGATGAAGAAGAAAGTAGAGAGAAGGACAAGATTTGACTGAAATTTAGATAAAGAAGTTCCTACAGAGAGTAAGTTTTCCCTGTGGGAAGCTAATAACTCTGAAGTGCTTCTGTCTCTCTCAGTACTGTCTATAGAGTTGATGACAATATTAGTTCTAATTTAAACATCTCATTTAGGTGGCTGAAATCAAGTAAGATGAATCAGGGCTTTGGAACTGACAATTTTCTATTGCTTATGTTATAAAGCAAGTTTTGGAAACACAGTTGGATTTCTCTCCTTTGACAAGCTACACAGCGTCAGACCTTCAAAAGAGCTTAGGCCTGTCCTGGTTTTGGCTGGGATAGAGTTCATTTTCTTCCTAGTAGCTGGTATGGTGCTGTGTTTTGGATTTAGTATGAGAATAATGTTGATAACACACTGATGTTTTACTTGTTGCTAAGTAGTGCTTACACTAGTCAAGGACTTTTCAGCTTCCCATACTCTGCCAAGTGCGCAAGAAGCTGGGAGGGAGCACAGCCAGGACAGCTGACCCAAACTGGCCAAAGGGGTATTCCATACCATATGACATCATGCTCAGTATATAAGCTAGGGGGAGTTGGCTGGGGGGCAGCAATYGCTGCTCGGGGAGTGGCCGGGCATCGGTCGGCGCGTGGTGAGCAATTGCATCATGTATCACTTGCTTTATATATTATTATTATTATTATTATTATTATTATTATTATTACTACTACTACTACTACTACTACTACTACTATTTTACTTTATTTCAATTATTAAACTGTTCTTATCTCAACCCATGAGTTTTCTTACTTTTACTGTCCCAATTCTCTCCCCCATCCCACCAGAGGTGGGGGCAGTGAGCGAGCGGCTGTGTGGTGTTTAATTGCTGGCTAGGGTTAAACCACGACAAGGCCTCAGCTTCTAATTGCTGCAAAATAGTATTTTTCAAGCTTTTCAAAGATCTTCCACATGACAATTTTCAACACATCAACCAGTTCTTATGCTGAACTTTCCTCAAAAAAATGAATCACTCCAGCTTATGAACACCATCTGAGTTTCTCTGGAAAGATGGTCCTGATTCTAAGTGCTAAAAATATGACCTTTAAAATCTATGTCCCTAAGTTGATTTGTTTGTAATATAACAAATGCTTATAAGGCAACTGGATACAAGTTGGAAGCCCATATATGCATATAAAATTTTATTTTAGGTAACAAAACTCTGTATTCTTATTAGAATTTTCCCATCTGCACTAGTCTTTAAAATAAAAATCACCTGGAATGTTTATCTTGAAAAAAAAACCCAGAAACTTCCCTCCTTCCCTGCAGTGGTCTGTCTACAGATATTGTTATAATTCAACATAACCTTTTAGATCATTAAAATGCCAGAGTTGCCTTAAGAAAGATCACGGTGTTTCTTGCCTCAAACAYTTTGGTGATGTTGATTGCACAGCTCGACACTCTGTTCTGCATCTGGGAAGAGTGTAACAGAGGAGTTGCCATCATTCACCAGTGCGCATGCAGAATGTACCTGCTACAGGCACCTGCTTGGACACAAACAATAGATTGGTAACTCTGCTTACTGTTTTCTTCATATATACACACACTCTAAAAAACCAGAAATGCTAGCTTTAGTGCCAGCCCAGACGTGTATTTTTAAAGGTCAGTTTAATTCATCAGAAGTAGTTGAAAATATGCCAGTTGAAAAGATGCCTTTCCACTGGGTCTTTTTGCTCTTGTGAACAAATGTTTCTTCATGTTGAATACCTACATAAAGGGCAAGTTCTCCCTGCAGAACTGCACAATGCCTTTATTACTGATGCTGGGCTCTCACTCCATACATAGACTTTTCCGTTGTACAGAAATAACAGTTTAAATATCATACTTGATGCACTTCATGAGGGACTGGGGACACATGTCTCTTTTTTCCACAATATAAGCGTGGAATTAAATGATAGTGTTATCTCCTTTATCATGATTTAATGCTAGCATTTTAACAACATCCATAGCATCAGCAATCTGTCCTGCTGTCCAGTAAATACATGTTATAGAGGTACAAAGGGGATTTGGAGACCCAAGATGAGCACTGGCTGGTGAGGTGTTATGTAAAGGAGGACACAGGCTGGAGCACCTCATTTTGACACAAGCTTCACATTGATGCACTAAAACTATGCCTGTGTATGAGAGGAAGGTAATACACCAAAGGCATGGGGATACAATGAGCACAAATTATCAGCAGTGTAAATGTGGAAGTTGGTGACCTCATCTGCTTGGTATGTATGAGAAATGAGCAAGCTGCAGGCTGCCCAAGAACTTGGTTAACTCAGAAAGAGGAAGGAGTCAGAGTGACTTTGGATTTGTGCTGAAAACAGTGTTGATAACACAGGGATGTTTTCGTTATTGCTGAGCAGTGCTTACACAGAGTCAAGGCCTTTTCTGCTTCTCACACCACCCCACCAGCGAGTAGGCTGGGGGCACACAAGAAGTTGGGAGGGCACAGCTGGCACAGCTGACCCCAACTGACCAAAGGGATATTCCAGGCCATATGACGTCATGATCAGCATATAAAGCTGGGGGAAGAAGAAGGAAAGGGGGGATGTTCAGAGTAATGGTGTTTGTCTTCCCAAGTAACCGTTATGTGTGATGGAGCCCTGCTTTCCTGGAGATGGCTGAACGCCTGCCTGCTGATGGGAAGGAGTGAATGAATTCCTTGTTTTGCTTTGCTTGCGTGCGCAGCTTTTGCTTTCCTTATTAAACTGTCTTTATCTCCACGCACGAGTTTTCTCATTTTCACTCTTCCGATTCTCTCCCCCATCCCACCATGGGGGGAGTGAGCGAGCGGCTGGGTGGGGTTTAGTTGCCGGCTGGGGTTAAACCACAACATAAGTAAATATGCCAACATAATATCAAGTACAGAAAACAGGTGCCATTAAATTTAACTACACAGTTCTTCATATCAAAGGGTAAAATGGGCTACACATTACATAAGATTCTATTTTTAATGTGAAACTCTTGGAAGTAGCAGCATATCTCTAATTAAACTTACAGAGCAGTGAAAGCAAGGCTAACGAATTACATAGAAAATAATATTCATATTAAAGTATTTACAGATGTAATCATATGGATTCTCAGGTATCATGGCTGATGGGCAGTGGATTGGCTTGAGACATACTAAAAATATTGCTTTGCTAATTGAGTTTAATACAGAACATGATTGAGGATAATACCAAAAGGGTATTATTCCACAGATCCAAAGTTTTGGAGGAAAGGGCTAGAATGAACACTGTTTTCTATGAAGTGGTGTAACAGCCACTAAGAAGAATCTCTTCTAAAGTTTTAGGTATCTTCTTTGCACATTGCATGAATACATCAAGTTTTCAGACCATTGCAAGCTGCAAAAGCTGGAACCTAAGTTTTCTTAGACAGGACTGGAGATTGCTGAAAGGAGAGGGTTGAACTCATCACTCTGCTCAGGTCTCACTCTCACTAGAACTGTTTTAAACACATTATGAAGTAGATATTCAAGCCAGGCCAAGGCATTTAAGTGCATAAGAACCAATGAAAATCAATGGCACTTATACTTCTATATCACTGAACTATTTTTGAAACTCTGTCTGTAGAGAAATAAGGTATTTTTATATGTCACATGCATACATGTTAAATATACAGATATGCATATTTCCTGTGTGCAAGTAACTACTACCTAAATGACTGCAAATGGCATGACATCAAACCAAGCATGCTTCATGCACTGTGACAAGTTGAGTGAGGAACCCAAGACCCAAAAATCTTCAGGGTGATATCCTTCCATTTCCCTTTTGATAACTGCAGCTAATGATACTGGCTTGTACAGTACTTCTCTGAGTAAAGCAGCTTTTGTCAGATGCATAGAAGTGCAGAAGCCATTCAGCCTTCTGAATGGCTTGTGGTTGACCTTCTGATCATTTGCAATTCAGAAGCTATCAGCAGAAGTGCTGTGGAAACAAGAAGATCAAGAACAAAAGGAAACAATAAAAAAAGGAAGAAAAAAAATCATTCATTGTTTTTCAAGACTGAACAGATGTGGAGGGATATATTTGACACCTGCACAAAATAATTACCTAGAATTTATGTCTCTGACTTGAAACCAAAAGATTTTATCTGTTGGTAAATATAAATGATGCTAACCTAAACCAAATATGCATTTCCCTTCTAATTTCTCATCCTTGCTTATCCTTAATTTCTTATGAATTTATAGAGTACACAGCTCAGAAACTTTGAAACAAAGCAACAGTTATCATTTGTCTGAAGACCTTTCTATCTTTTTCACCTTGTTATTGTTTTCCTATTTTATATGTATTTCTGAACCTATGGACACACTTTTGTGCTATAGTTGTGTGACACGCAAGGAAGCATGCAAGAGATGGAAGCTGGGACAGGTAACCCAGGAGGAACACAGAGACACTATTCAAACATGCAGGGATGGGGCTGGTAAAGCTAAAGCCCACCTGGAGTTGAAGCCCATCTGGCGAGAGACATGATGGGCAACAAGAAGGGCTTCTACAGGTACATCATCAGTAAAGTGAAATCAAAGGAAAATGTTGGCCTCCTCCTGAATGGGGCAAGGGAGCTGGTGCCAAAGGACACAGAAAAGGCCAAGGTACTCAGTGCCTTCTTCACCTCAGTCTTTACCAGTAAGACTGCCTTTCAGGATTCCCAGGCCTCTGAGACCAGTGAGAAAGTCTGGAGCAAGGAAAACTCACCTCCAGTGGAGGAGGATCAGATTAGGGAACATTTAGGCAGACTGAACAGACACGAGTCCAGGACTCCAACAGGAGGCGCCCATGAATGCTGCGCAGTCCGGCCAATGTCATTGCAAGGCCAGTCTTGATCACCTTTGAAATTTCAGTTAAGGTGACTGGAGGAGGTTCCTGAGAACTGGAAATGTCACTTCTGTCTTCAAGAAAGAAAGTAGAGGTCAGCCTTATATATATCCCGGAGCCCTTGCAGCAAACGCAACCAACAGTATCCTGGGCTGCATTAAGAAGAGTGTCTCCAGCAGGTTGAGGGAGGTGATCCTTCCTCTCTACTCAGCACTGGTAAGGCCACATCTGGAGTACTGTGTTCAGTTCTGGGCTGCCCAGTACAAGAGAGGCACGGACATGCTGGAGAGAGTCCAGTGAAGGACCACAAAGACAGTTATGGGACTGGGGCATCTTTCACACAACGCAAGGCTGAGAGAGGTGGGACTGTTCAGCCTGGAGAAGAGAAAGATCAGGGGGATGTTACCCATGTGTCTAAATTTCTGATGGGAGGGTGTAAAGAACATAGACCCAGGCTCTTCTTAGTGGTGCCCAGTGACAGGACAAAAGGCACAAACTGAAACATAAGAAATTCTGTCTAAATATAAAAAAACCCCATTTTTACTGTGACAGTGGTCTCTGGGACAGGTTGCCCAGAGACATTGTGGAATCTCCATCCTTGGAGATATTCAAAAGCCGTCTGGACATTGTCCTGGGCAACTGGCTCTAGACGACCCTGCTTGAGCAGGGAGGTTGGACTAGGTGACCTTCAGAGGCCTCTGACAACCTTAGTGATTTTGTGATTTTGTGACAGTTGCTTCAATGCTTGAGTTATAATTTAACATTTTTCCTTATTTTCTTAATTTTTTCTCAGTCCCTTTGACTGTTATAGAGATGAATTTCCTAATTTTTAGAGTTGCCTTTTTCATTCTTTGTTTCTCTCCATTAAGAGGCCAGTTACCTTAGACCTCCATGGCATGGTAAGTAACCTTTTTGTACCAACAATTTACTTCTTTCAACTTTGAATTAATTGACACATTCATAAATTTTTCTGCCTCCTTTGTGTGCATCTTTTGCCAAAAAACTCGAACCTTTCCTTATTTTCCTTTGCAAACAGGGCAGTTAATAAAATTTCTTCTTGAGCAAATACCTGAATATAGCAAGTAGCGAGCAATCACAGATTCAACTCTTGAGAACCCCTTTTTGTATCACCTTTAGGAAAGGTGGCACAGAATGGTTCACACTGGCCCTGAGGTGAGGAACAAACAGTCCAACAACACAGCCAAGCATCAGTGCCCTTCCCAGCTCCTCACCTTTGTGCCCACGCCTCCAGGTGCACGCCTCAGATGCCGTTTTTCTTGAGTTTGTGTTTAGCGCTATTGCACTCAGCACCGGTACTGCAGCCAGCAGCACAAGAGTAAACACATGACAGAGCACCACTGTGTTGTGGTGGTGCGTTCCTTCCCCCCCCAGCCCTGGGCCACTCCAAGATCTCAGAAATTCCCAATGAACTTTGGCCTTTGTGTAATGAGTCAGGCGGTGAAGCGTCCCTTGACCGTACCCAGAACTCTTGCAAAGCTGAGGTGGGGGAATGGCACTGACCGTACCAGGAACTCCTGCTGCCTGGCCCAGGTGGGGGACGAAAGTCATCCCCTGACACCCTTATCTGAGTCGTAACTACAGTGGAATAGCACCATTGTTACTGAAATCTTGAGATTTTTCATGGATGACTAAAGCCAATCATCTTGCAAACCTAAAAACAGTGGTCCTCAGTGAGACCCTTTGAGCTCTCCTGGACCACAGCGGGCTGCGCCCAGAATCTCCGTCTGAGCACGATGCCTCTCAGAGCTTGCGAACTCTCAAGTTTGTGATATTCGGAGGACCATTGGGACCTGGGCTGAAACACTCCTTGGCTGAGACACTCCTCGGGGCTCAACCCTTCACCCATTGACAAATGCCAAGACATTTAATGTGAGTATTTCACAAGACTCGAGGGGAATTTTTAACAGGTAGCTTTATCTAGCTTTGGGCCCTTGTGTGTGTGTGTGTGTGAATTGATTTATATAACCAATAGTAAGCATAATCTGACTAAGTCACTGTAGTGATTGTAGTAGACTTTATTAACTCACTTTGTAAATGTTAAATTAGTCAATGATTAAGTGCTGCTAAAATCTTGTGATTCCCTTAAAACTGTGAATGAACCGTAGACTGCTGCTAAACACATATAATCCCTTAGACATAAACCATTGACCAAGTCTGAGACTAGGGGTAGATCCAGCCGCACCTAGACTGCTCTCTGAGAAGGAGTTTAGAAAGCAAGGGGGTCTACTCTGAACCTCGTGACTCAACGGGAGGGTCTCCCTATCCCTTTTGTATTAGATACAAACCGTTGTCCAAGTCTGAGACTAAGATTGCATCCAGCTGGGTCTTCTCTGAACCTCGCAACTCAACGGGAGGGTCTTCCTTACCCTTTTTGTCCTCGTTCTCTGTATAAATCATTCCGACTCAATTCCAACACGATTTTCCTTTGTATGCTTCATCCATATAATAAGTGATAGAGTGAACTTTGCCATCAAATTCTGTTAAGTCACGCTTTTATAAATTTCTATTAAAATCATTTTCTGTTAATACCTTTGATGGTGATTCTTTAAGTGGCCTCAAACCACTCATTCACAACATGTGTATATTAAGAGCACTCAGAGGAATTTTGACATAAGTGTTAGAATAATGTGGTGCAGTAGTTCTCTTCCCTGCGCTTTGTGATTTGGTGTATCACTATAATGTTTCAAGGTATTTAGATCATTGGGTATTCACAAAAAACACTTCATGAACAGAAATAGATGATGGCCATTCCCTGGCTGGACTATCAACATCCTTTAGTGATGAGTTACTCTGTAGGAATCCTAACAAGGCAATTCAAAACCTAGATTGAAAATTATTATGAGTAGGTTTTGGTTTCATTGCCTTCTCTGATTATTTAGCATAACTTTATTCATATGTCTATTTATACTTGTGAACATGTCCTGGAATAACTTTGCCACTATACTACAACATCCCCATTGTAAATACTTTCCAGCAGGAACAAGAGAAGCCAGTTTCCCAGCCAAGAAACCAGACTTCAGCAGGAAGTGATCTCAGTAGGCATATCCTTCATTTCTGGAGTTATTTGCTTGAGCCAAAAGTCAGATGAGGACACATCTAAGCATACAAACTAGAGTAAATAAAATGTGCTACAAATTAAAGGGAAATCAGTCAAAAGAGGACATATAAAGTACATTAGGTTCTCTTTCTTTTGTTGACGATACACACTTCTACAAATAGTAAACTTTTCTAATTTACATACTGAAGTGATAAAGCACCA
Organism: Phoebastria nigripes; assembly: GCA_035582835.1. Lineage (NCBI taxonomy): Eukaryota > Metazoa > Chordata > Aves > Procellariiformes > Diomedeidae > Phoebastria > Phoebastria nigripes. The sequence continues at coordinate 181,371 of JAYKAV010002857.1, read as the reverse complement.
TTTAACTCTAAAAGTGCTCCACATATTCTACTGTGATCTAAATACATGTGTGGATTAAGGGGTGTGTTAAAAAAAAGTGTCCATCTTCAGAGGAAGAAGGGTTGTAAAACCTTTTACAATGGCATGAGGCATTGTAACACACACACTGAATTTCTGCCAGGAAGCAAAGAAAATCTTTTCTTTGCCTGCTTGTTATGCTCAAGACAGTATGTGAAAGGTAAGTTACAGAGGCATCTGACAGTGATAAATGGAAGCCTCAGAACATATTCTTATCTTACTAATTTGTGAAAGCTCATTTCATTTTTTTTGCTAAAATTTGAGGACAGTTTATGAATCAGGGCTTCGTAAGTATCTGACAAGTTTTAAGGATTTTTTATTTTAATACCATGATTACAATTATTTTTCCATAGGGCACCTACTTATTTAGTAGTTATGATGGAAAGATACTTTGGACATTGTAGTTGATACTTTGTGGTTTCCATCACTTAGTATGGAGCCCTGTATTTACTGTACATCATTCACCTCTGAATACATCATTGTCTATTTCCTTGTGATCTTTTTTGTGCTGCTGTCAGTATAATACCTGAATATGCTGGAGATGATCATGAAAAACTCTTGACAGCATCTGTGTGAGATTTACTGGCATTATTACTTCCACGTCTCAGGGACAGGAGAACTGAGMAGCACAGAGATGTTATTGTTAGAGTCCAAGTCATTCCTAAGCAAAATGTTTATCTTCATCTAGCCTTCACCGAACTCTTCACCCTAATGTCCTTGTAATTTCTGCCCCTCCTTTAACTCTTCACCACTGTTCATTCTACACATTGGTGCATCCTCCCTTTCTAGGCAGTAATACAGGAAACAAAAGACATGCTCATAGCCATTTTTCAGTACCTAATATAACAATAATCCCTGATAGCTGAGAGCAGCAACTCTAAGGAAAATTCTGCTCAAACCTTCCAGCCTTGGATTAAAGCATGCCTAGTTCAAATGAAATCTTCAGATAGTTTCTCTACACCAATAATATCTATTGTGAATGTGGCTCTAATGAGCCTCCGAGATTTAAGAAGGCTAACAATTTGGCCAAATATTCACAGATGTGGCAACAAGTGCATTTCTGACATCAGAATGACCTCACTGTATTTGCTGCTAGACAGAAAATAGAGGATAAGTCAGTGCAATACTCACCAGCAGTTCTGACATTGGCAATTAAATGCAGTTTTCCTGCCCTCAAAAAACACCCAGACAAATCACATTTGATTGAAACTTCTTCCCCCTTCCTTCACCAGTGAAATTACACAGGAGGGAACATTTCAGCTCAAACAGTTAAAGTCTGGCAACCTTATAAGCAAATGAAAACTAGAATGCTACAGTGAAAATTATTGGGCAACTTTATAGGGCTTCTGTGTGTGTTCTCGATAATACATAATGAAGTAACTAAACCAAAAAAGCTAGGAAAATATATAAAGTGTCAGAAAAAATAAACCTTCCTCATAATTGTAGAGAAAATAAGTCAGAAGAGAGTGAAGAAATGAATAAACACATTTTACTGAAGTCTTTAAAGAGAATAAAATTCCCAGTTGGAACATTTTGATTTTAAATTCAATTTTCTGTCTAATTTTTGTTCTATTGTTAGTCTATAACACTTCACTCTTAGGGATTCTTATGAAACATGTATGTTCTTTTTGAATACATTTCATGCCTAATAGATAGGACATAATTGTATTAACACATTTACTCATTAAAACTCTTCAATGAACAAGGATTCATTCAAAATATTAACCTATTTATAGTTAACTTTCCAAACTTGCTAAGGAACAGGACAGGGAAAAGCAAAAATGTATTGTACTAATTTTCAACATGACTTGCTTTTTTTTATATTTAAGGAGCAGAGAATTACTTATAAAAAATCAGCAAAAAAGGCTGGCAATATTACAGAGTGTGTCAAAACACTGAAATGTGCTATAAGCACTTGTCTCTGCTGATGAGTAGTCATTTCTTGAGAATTAAGATTTATGCAAATGCGGAGTTTCTTTTGACTTCCATGAATTTGATCCAGGCTCTCAATGATGATGAAACGATATATTAAATGGTTTGTTCCACCAGAACTTTCCAATCTGAAACATTTTAAGGGTTCCTCAAATCTCACACAAATCTGTTGAGAGCAGAAACCAAAGAGGTATTTTAATCCCTCATGCAAGATTTCTAATAGCTTTTTTTACACATAGGCTGGAAATATCCACTGAACATCTGTACACAGCATTAATGAGATATCTGTTAATTTATTATATGAATCCAGGAACAACATTTCCTCTGGGCTTTTAGTTCCAGTGATAAAAAAAAGGCTTGGGGGGGAAGTGGAGAATATACTTTCCAGAAAGCAAGAAGTAATTCTTTACTTTGAGATTAGTACATATTCTGGAAGATTAAAATAAAATTTAAAAAAGGTAAACAAAACAAAGCTAAACGTTTCTCTATTTAGTGGAAGCAATTACTATATATAATGATATTTTATCACTTCACAATATATACACTCATTTTTGTTAAGTATCGTCGTATTCATTCAGAAATCTGTTTCTTTGCACAATTTTAAATTTTCATATCAACTTAAGATGGAAACAAAGTCTATCTTCACTAAATTATCACATACCAAAGGTTGCCTTTTCTAGAGATAGTAACTTGCTAAACAATTGAGAAATTATTTAGTACATGACTGAAACATACACACAGGCAGAAAAGGTAATATTAGATTAGAATCCTGGAAGAAATCAGTGATCTTAGCTAATTAAAATCTAAATGCACAAGAGTAAGAAAATATCAGGGAAAAAATCAAACTTTAGTGGAGCTAAAGAAAAAAGTTTCTCAAGAATTAGAGTTCTGGTAACTAAACTAAAATTAAGAAAAAAAAAAGACAAATTTACTTCCCATGGAAATGCATACGAGATCCCTAAAAGTTTAAGTATACATATGGGATAAATTTGTTGAAAAGGTTCTTGAAACCAAAGGAAACAAAGATATGGGACATGGATGAGACCCTCGTAGAAGGATGCCTGACTTTTAACTCTTCCCCAGAGAATTTTGGCAAGTTGGTACTAACACTTAGATCTTAGAATGAGATCATATGTTTCTATCCAAGTAACTAGTCTTTCTGCAGATTTAACTGGGATGTCAGAGCACTGTCTATACCAAGGTTTGCATTTGGTCTAAATTAGACATGGCACCACTAATAATCATGACACATTTGTGTAGCCAGCAGTAAATTTATAGCAGTCATAGAGTCTCTCTTCCCCCAGTTGCACTTGTAAATTTTTCCTTTGGCAGTAGACCATGAAAGAAGCCATACTTGGTACTCTTAACCTGACGATGAAGTCATACCATACAGAAAAATATCATAGGAGAAAAAGTGAATACATCATCCTTCCTATAAAAATAAATAAATAAATAAATTCACAAAAGTATGCAAAGCAGGACATCCCAATTATATTCAGGTTGCAGCTAAAAAAAAGAAATTTATTTACATCAATCTTGCAGACGAAGATTGACATTTAAACCTGGTCTACCAAAACTGTCACTGAGATTTATAGCTTTCCCAGATAGAGGAGGCCTAAGTTTTAGCAAAAACAGGTCATTCATAGTTTGGGTGGAAACCAGTTGTTACTCATTATTATTCTGGTTATGACTCAAAGGGGAAAAAAGTTCCCCAGACAAAATTCAATGATACGGGTGGAGCTTTCCTTTGAATTTTTGGTTTGTTTGAACTCAGTACTCAAAGCAAAACTTGGGGGTTATGAATCCACATGAAATGAAAAAGTTAATGTGGACCTCTTTTGAACCAATTTGCTAAGATTACACTGCTTTTGCTATAAAGCTCCAAAACAGAAAACTATTTCAAAAATGCTTAAAATTCAGAGTAGGGAGGAGACATTTATAATAAACTTTCTGGAATGCTCAAAAGTAATTCCACAAGTCCCAGAATACTGTAATTCAATAAGAGTTATTAATTTGCCACACTGTAAGACACAGCATGTCTCCAGCTTCTCACAAGCTTATAGCATACAGAAGAAATACTTTACTGAGCTGGGAGTCAAGCTAAGTAGTCTTAGCTTTAGGAAGATATTTTGGAAGTTGAAGCCATTAAACCAAAGTCCAGGTGAAATTGATAGCTATGTCCAAGCACCATGTTCTCCTCAGGAATATAATCTTTGCATCTCTCACATGAACCTGAGTGCGTATTAGAAAACCACTCTCACTGTGCTTTATAACAATAATATAATTTAATACGCACCTAAAGTGCAGCAATGATGGCCTTTTTGTTAAGATCAGATATTCAATTTGGAAATTAATTTCCTGATTGTCTCTCATTGAACTTTGGTTCACCACATGAAGCATTCTCATTGTGTGAGAACTGGCTTCCCTGTGGAGGACAACAAACCAAGACAAGATGGTTCAGGGGTGCCCATCTGACCCTTGGAGCTCTCATGGGCATTCTAAAGACAGAGAGACCAGGTGAGTATGAAGGGTTCCTGAAACGCACATGGTATGGAAGTTACGCCAGCACCAGCTGGCTTGCTCCACATGGCTGTCTCTGTTCAGTCACATGACTTGCTAATGTCACTTTAATGTACTTGATTTGATACATTAAGCCCAGCCAATTTTTCTACGTTTAATCAGTAGGAAAAAGTCTAACTGCAACAGCCTAATACCTTTTCCTAATCACTTCAAACAATAAGTTCTGAGGACTTTTTGACTAAGTCTGCATAAAATGAACCTTTCTGTTCCTTACTAAATGCCTTAAATTATTCTATGCAGCATACTTAAGTGTCATCAGTGGTACGCAGCTATCTGGGCACACGCTGTGCCTGGAGCAAGCATCTCAAGAAGTTTCAGAGGGAAACTGCTCTATACCTTTCCCTGATAACGTCAAGCATATCCATTTGTCAGAGAAGTGAAAATGTACAGCAAACCATTACCAGTTTGTGAAGATGGTTTGGAAGCAAATAACCTTCAGAATTTTAGGTTTTAACTTGAACAGATAGACGAGAAGAAAGTAGATGTCAATAAATATGAATTTCCAGATAGGTCAAAAGAAATCTCAGATTGAGGAAAATTCTTAAAAAGCAGTGAGTTTGGGAGATTCATAAGACTAATCGGCACAACCATGTGTGAAAGAGTAGATGATTTTGATTAGATAAGTTTGGCTTCTAAGACTGATTTTCATGTGAAGAGAATGTGATTAGGAGAGACCGTTGAACTATGATCTTTTCCTGTCTTCACTCTTTCTTTCCCCATGTGTGAAATATATATATATATATATGGATGTGTTTATTTATTTTACATCCAGTTATTTATTTGTATCTTTATGTGTATATGAATAAAAAGGGCTTCTTTTGCTTTGACTTTATTTCATTTAATTTTATTTTCCTCCTTCACATTGTACCTGTCTCTTCCTTTTTGCTATTCCTCTTCTGCACGTCTGACCAGTTTCTCCCCTCTTTTGCCTACCCATTTCATAGCTTCATTCAGCCATTATCAGTCTTTCCTCCCCATACAGATACATCTGGGTGTCTCCTGTTTCAGCATCTGGATCCACTAAACCTCTCATTGCACATTTCTCTTCTCTCCATGTGAGATCAGAGGCAGCCCCTGATGGTAGTGAAAAAATAAAAGCCAAGAAGAATGCTCCAGGCTACTAGCCAGCATTTTTGGTTGTCTTTCTTCAGAGAGTATCTATTCATCTGAGTTTGATTAAGAAAGATAGATTCTCCTAAGCAGTAATGTCAAATCCTTGTTTGGGTTTTTGCATTCTCAGAGGCAACTAAATGTACTGATGTATGCAGACATGCAGGTCTTCTGAGTGAACAATGATGAATATTTCCGTATTTTACTGCATTTAAGTAGCAGATTGTTTACAAGATGACATTAGTCTACTGAAGCTAATTTCACTAGCATCCTTCAATGGAGAGATACATTCCTCTGCAAGGGAGTTGGAATGTCTAAGGGGAACGACATTTTCACAGCACGGTTTATCTGATCTAACTGTGAGCTACAACCTGCAATCAAAAGGAAAAGATATTATTTGCCCCCCGTCTTCTGCACACCACACTTATCCTTGTGCTGGATCTAGCAACTGCTCAGTTTTGTGGTACTGAACTGACTAAAAACAGCATGTGTTTGTTTTTTTTTTTTTTTTTGGAGTGCTGGTTTTCAGTTGGATCAGGGAGCTGATCTGACCAAACTCACAGTTGCACAACCTGGCAAAGAGATTGTGCCACCACAGACAGGATGGCAGGAAGGCTCAGCCACTGGCAAGACGAAGGGAGACCGTGGTGTCACATCCTGATAGCTGCCTACAGTTAGGTCACTGATGAAGGCATTGGCTCTGAGGAGACAGGGCTGGTTTTCTTCACTGACCACAGAGGGATCCTAGAAAGTCAAGCATGCTGGCCTAAAGTTAGTTTTGTCATTACTTCTCTTTTTCCCTCAGTATTTATAACTTCTTCCTACAGTACATAGAGGAAATCTCAGAAACAGAAAGAGACGAGATCGGTGTTCAGTAAATTAACATATTCATTTAAAAAAAGATTTCAGACAGGAAAGTAAAATACATTAACGTAGTTCATTGCAGTAGCATAATTAAAATTGTTAAGTAAATAATGGCAAAAATGTTTTCCAGTAAAGTATTCATTAAATATCACAAATTTCGCCAACTTAAAACTCTAGCAAATATAATGCCTAACACTGAAGATGTATTACATACATCTACAGAGAATAGGATATTTCATCAAACAATTGATAGGTGAAAAAATAGCCTATTTGTCTAAAGGCACATAAAGCAATCAGTCTTACTATACTAAATTGTAAAATAACTAATATGTTCCATTTTATCTTGCTTTACCTCTGAGTTTAGAATATTAACAAAATCTAGAAATTGAAATAAAAGTTGGGCTTATATCTTCTTTTAATTTGTTAGACTGTGTAAAGTCAGCTTCTACCCTGCACACACTACTTTTCTTCATGTTCACTTCTCAAGCTAGAAATTCGACACACACAAAAAAAATTAGATACAGAAGAGACCTAGTATTTTCATTTAACTTTAACTACAAAGCAATTAAAAACAGATGGGAAAGAAAAGTAATTTTTTTATTCAGACAGTATGAACCTGTTGTCCTTCGTTACTTTCAACATATATTTAATGCAAAAACCTGACACAATATTAAAGTAAAGGTCTTTATTATAGATTAAACTCCTTTACCATTTGGCTAAGACCTTAGATCCCAAACTGCAAACATGTAATATTCTTACTGCTAAGTAGAATGTGCAGTAAAGGGACATTCAAGTTTTGTAAAGTAAGCATGTTTATAACCTTTTTTGAAAACTGGGTCTAAAAGAGATCATGAACATCACTAGGTCCTCCAAGGAATCATTAAACAAAACAGGAAATTAAAATACAACATTCTTGATATTTTCCAGGTATAAGAATAAGTGAAAAAAAACCCAAATTCTAACAGATATTAGACTTTTGCATCAAATATTTTAGATTAATAAGAAAGAAAAAAAGGGGAGAAAACAGAAGACCACAAAATTCCTCACTTTTTTCCTCGTCTATCATTTTTTAGCAGGTCAACCTAAAGGCTGGTTACCTAGTGAATATAACTGCTGTACAGAAATGGTGATCTCTCAAAGGTTTTTGTTTGTTTGTTTTCTTTTTCTCCAGGTGAATTAGGCTAACTATATTCAACTTTCACCTTTTTTCTATAAGGAATAAGTTATGGTTTATTTCCTTGTTCAGTAGCCAAAATAGGAAGGAATAACACAGAAGTTCTTTTTCATAAATATTTTCTGTTTGTTTTATTTATTTGTATAGGTTCTCTCTCTTCTGAAAAAGCACATTCACTTCAATTAAATCAATATCCAACTTAGGAAGGGTACAATCCCTTCAGCTGAAATCATGTTGAAATCAGGAAACTGCAGCTTTCTTGTTGTCAAAAGCAATAAAAAAATCATCTTTAATATTTGTCTACAGGACACAATGACTGCACAAAAGCCAAGGGTGTACTAACATTGCTCAACAGTGAAGTTTCCAAGTACTAATAAAAGTCTTGTACAGGTTTGGCTCTCAAAATACAATAAATACTAGAGGATGTCTTCTTCTCAGGTCACATAGTCGTTATAAATGACAAATGACATGAACGAAACAGAATGTTCTTCCTCACTTGGACAAATTCCCTGTCATATTTACATTTTGTGTTACCAAATATTTTTTTCTGAGTTGTAACCTGAATGCTTCCACTTTTAAAAGTGGAGAACACTAAAGCTTTGGTATTTATGTACTACAAGAGAGCAAGAAGGATCAGTTTGATAAGCACTTGACTCTCCACAGGCCTAATCACATATATGCTCACAGTCAATGAAAGCACTTCACTCTCTTCAACAAGTTTTTGACTGCAATCCGTTTTTCTTAACCTAGACTTTGCAAGTACTAGTAATGTTTCTTTATTATCATTTTTCTTATTGACTTCCATAAAGTTTCAGATGGCTTCTTTTCCACCATTCTTCAAACATTATCAGCCAATTACCATTAATCAAAGGATCTAATATCAGATCAGGCATTCTAAATTAGTCAGTACCAAAACCAGTTCATAGTACTGAACCTTTGTTAGTTTTAACATTTGTCGAGGTATTTTGTGCTCCTTAACAAGTTCACCTACTTCATATAAAAAAAGATATATATTCTAGCAGAAATTCTAGACAACTGTAAATATACTCCAAAGCAGGGGGGAAGATGTTTTTATTAAATTACATGTAAAATTAAGAGCACAGTCGTATTTTAAAGGTTTTAAAACATTTTCAGTTTTTAATAGACAGTGAAATTTTCTATTTATGATCTTAATTATCAGTGTGGAGGAGAAGTTGGGAGTTGGGTAAGGGACAAGTGGGGTACTCCAGAAGTTCAACATTAACCCTGCATTAGCCAGGGACAGAGACTGAAGTCGATGTTACTCAGCCTTTTGTCTTTATTATTCCTCTCAAGGTGGTGAATGTCCCATAGCACCATAGTTCAGTGAATATGTATAATCCTCCCCCTCCCAAAACACCACAGCAGTCCTGTCTTGGCACTTGATGAAGACCTTCTTCCTTTAATTTCAAAACTAACAGCACTCTGCTTGGGGCCATAGCWGAAAAWTWTCACTCTTGMAAGWAATAACATAGWACAAAAAGGCYGATGAATGAAAAAAAAAAAAAAAAARAAAAAAARAAGGGAAGCTGCCTGAAGTTAGTAGTCTACACATATTTTCCAAACGATAAGCACAAGAATAAGTGACACGTGTTAAAAATTACCCCAGGCAACTATAAATTATGCACTTGTCCTGGATGCAGTAAGAAATTCTTTAACTTCATATTACCATAGATCAGCCTCTCCTAACCATACATAGTAGTCGTATGTAATAGATACATTACACAGTTCAGATTGAGATAGTACAGTTGATCTGCATAATTATTCATGCATCAAAACACATGAGAAACAAGAATCTATGTTCACTTAATGAATCCATCAGTGGGTGTTGCATATTATAACTTACCCTTTCACTCACCAATATAACTGCAGCTTGTTTGAAATAATGAGGCAGAGGAGCATTTAAAATTGTTTTAAGGAGTTTATTTAAACAGGTTGCATACAATCACATGCATGGCAAAAGTTAGGAAAAAGATTCACTTTCGATAACGGGGGATGCTGCTGGAACACTGCAAGAGCAGCAGCAAGGAACACCTGCGGTGGGATGTAGGTAGACCTGGGGTTCAGTGCAGCCTTCCCACAGCCACTCAGGTCAGAGCGTGGCTGAAATTCTGGCGTTTACAGTCTCACTTACATGCAATGTTCAAAGGCTTCTTTATAAACCACAAATAGTCAGTTTTGCCCTGTCTGAAAAACAGGACTCCTGGCATCTATGCTGCGCAATGCTGTCTGAAAGAGCCCTTTCCGTGGGCGAGATCACCAGTGCCATTCACCAGTTCTGTAATGTCTGGGTATTCCTTAACCCCTGTATCCCCCAACACTTTATTTCATTTCAGCCTAACCAGCTTCCAGAAGGATTTGGCTGGGCTGCAGGTTCAAAACCAAACTATGGTTTTCAACCTTTTGCTCAAACTGATGAGAGTAAGAAAATTTATGTTAAAAAATGCCTTTTACCTAGGGATTTTAAAAAAATAATAATTTGGAGGAAGAGTTAGAGGAATATTGTGAAGGCATGCTGTAGTTAAATGGACATTAGTATACTTATTTATTAGGTTTCTGAAACCAGTGCCAGGAAGGCTGACGAAAAATAATGAGCCTGAGAGATGCTGGTGGACACCTTCTTTTGGCTGCATTGTGTGGTACAGGTTCATATGAGTAAATGAGTAAAGCACTGGAAGTCTCTAAATAGTAGAACTGAAAAGGAGGACATAGAGGCTGGATGAAAGGTAGAAGTGTTTGACAGATGAACTTATAGTGAGGACAATCTTCCACTGTAACGTGCAGTAGGCCTGTTGCGTCCTACAAAGACAACATTTACTTTAGCCACTGTCAGTGACACGATACTGGGCAGCATTAGACCGCTATTGTCTGCTCTTTCTAAAGATGTCACTGACGCCATTTCATCACAGGAACCTCATGGCAAAGGGCCACAGAAGAGAAGGTCATGTTAGTTTGTACAGTACATATAGCCATGGACACCTGGTTCAGCAGTCAGAAAACTCTGTGAATGTCATAACTCTCTTTTTAGGTCCACAGTGCAGTGCTTCCACCACACTCTGCACACATAAAAGTTTTCACAGACAGACTAACTTTTCCAATACTGGCTCTGAAAGGATTTTGATATTAGAAAACTTGGGGAACGTTAAAACAAACAAACAAACAAACAAATGGCCATTCATTGGAAATGCCTTTTTTACACAGCTCAGCCACACTGAATAAAAAAGCCAACATGCTGACATTTTCTGAAAGTCAAAAATCAGGTATGTGTCATGTTTCATGGAGATTCTGCATCCAGGTATGCATGGTTACCTATATAACAAGAACACTAGCACACAAGACTGAGCTCAAAGCATATTGGCATTTTAGACACTCTGCCAATGACCAGGAAATTAAGAAACAGCAGGAAAAAATGTTGTGTATAATCATATTAATAAGCCAGAAGATTTCAGTAGAATTCTATATTCTGTATGGAAAAGAGATTCCTGGAGCAGTGAATCTATGGTGATATAGGTTATCCAAAATCAAAACAGAAGATATGAAGCCAATACTGTACAAATGGAAAATAATTACTCAGCTCTGTAAATTATTAAAGTCCTTTTACTAAGTCAGATGAACAATCAATGGCATACTACGGAAGGTCTCTCTAATAATACATATGGCGACTCAAAGAGCAGTCAAAAAAAGCAGAGCAAAGGCAGTTCAAAGCAATAGCCAGAGAATGATGCCTGTGCTGTAACACATGACAAGATTGATGTACACATCAGGATATTTTAAAAGATACCAGAATCCTAAGGATGTTGTGATGAGAGAATTGTTTGCCTGTCACACTGAATGGCTGGTATTTAATGACTGATTATGTCTATTAAAACCTAGAAAGAAACTGCAAAATTATGAATCTCATACATTTTCTAATTATATTTCCTCAAAATATAATACAAGTGAGGGAACAAGAATTACTTAGACAGCAGCAACGCCCTAAAACTTCCTGAAATCTGAGATTCCTGCTCTTTGGTTCCTTGAAGAGACAATCACTGTCCACTGCTTGTCTATTTATACTTCCCTAGAGTGGGATGGAAAACATGACCACTTTGGTCTACAGGGCAACAGAATATAGCCTGGCTTGCAACCAGTCCTCAAGCTGCAAAACACATGGTTCACTTTTGTATTAATTTGGATGCACTCCCTTACCTATACTAACTTTTAAAAATTTTTGCTCTTTTCATAATAATTATAAATGAGTGTAAAGGAGAGTAGGTGTTCTTCAATGTATTCTGTCACTGCTTTATGCTTTTTGTCTTATTACTACACTTACATTTTTTACACATTGAATGAATTCTGAAAGAAAATGAAACATGTTGAAAGACACGTACAGTCAGCCATAACTGGAAGCAGCACTTGCTTTAGCCTTGTGTCGCTATCCCTGAGCACAGAGAACGTGTTTTTAGGATAGAAGTAAAGCACAAAATAGAGGCACTGTGGACAGATAACTTCTGCTTATTTCTGCCCTAAAAAGGTTTACTTTTACACTATTACACCTATTTTGAGGTCATTACCTCTGTATTAAATACAAGTGGAGACAGAGCAGAGCAGGTTATTCAGGAAGATCTCAGGTATAGAATAGATTTTGACTTTGCCCCTGAATTAACGATCACCTCTATGTTTTCTCATCTAGCATTTTATACTAAGAAAGATAACTCATATCTCAATACACTTTCATGGGGTATTGATAGTTGATATCTCAATACCCCTGGTATCTCAATACCTCTTTATTACCCCTCTAATCCATAACTTTGTGGCTAAAAAGTTCTGTGAATATCGTACGCACTACTGTATCAATTCTGGAAAGGAAAAACAGAAAATGGTGAGTTTTGAAGTCCTGTTAATAAAGATACTCCAATAATAATCATTAAAAAAATCATTAGCATTCCCACAAATCACAAGATACTAGACATTAGCTTCAGGAATCTGATCTATCTGGATGAGAAGACATCTGAATTAAAGCATGTGTAGCTACGGCTAGCCAAATCATTAGCACTCTCAGATTTCTCCCTTCACCTTCCCCAAACAATTCCCAATGTGTCACTTCTACTCAGCTGTTTTCTTCAGTTACGAGTTGATTACTATCCTACCGGTTAAATCTTCTTATATCTTGAATTAATAAACACTCATCATTTCTGAAGGCAAATTCTTGATCTGTCCAGCYGATGCATTCTTCAATATCCTACTTTTCATTTACAGCTGGTCTTCCTGCTAAATCTGTTGATGACTGCTCACCCAACAGAGAGAAAACCTGTGGTGTTATAATCATATGTAATACAGGGGTGCTAATGCATTCCATAGGTTAAGATAGGATAAGAGCTCCTTGGCAGTGTAGCATCTCCTATTAGAGCTCACCATCACTTAAAACAAGAAAAAAATCTAGATAGAACAAAGTTGTATCTTAAATCTCCTTTTCAATGAATCAGGCATTATCACAGTTTGAGAATTTATGTTTAAATATATATATTAAGAAGAAAACTAGTAGCTGCAAAAGATTAGTCCCAGTGATTTTGTGAACCTTTAACATACTGAAAACACACTCCATTGGTATAAACATTGGTCTACAAAGGCTTTCAGGTTTTCTTTGAGAGGATTTTTTGCTTGGTTTTTGCCATTCTGCTATGAAAAAAAAAGTCTGAATTCTGCCTATTTTAGCAGCTTCTCACCTGTGAAGCTGCAACATGGTTGGTTGGTAGTATACTGCAGGTACTAGTTTTTCTGATATTGAAAACCTCCTAGTTAAGTCATTACACTGTGTGACACCAGTTTATGTTGCTCCTGGGCCTGTTCTGTCATGTCTGGGGGTATGTCAAATTAGTAACATTAAGATGATTTAAGCAATGATAATATAAATCATGCTGTGTTACAGTAACTGGATATTTTCTACACTTATGGCCATATCTTGTCCCAGTATAACCTTTATCCTGAAAAATCTTAAATGTCTCATCTATAACCACAGAAGACAAGCTGAACTTTCCCACTGAGAGAGATTTTTCAGGACAGCCTGCAAAGAATGTACCATATATTCCAAGAATGCATTCCCTTGCCTCTGCTATTTTAAGTGCACCTTAGGAAGCGATGATAATTACTGTGCTCATCAGCTGTAGTAATTGTAGGGAAGAATGTTCATATCAAACAGAGTTCGCGTTGCTATGGTAACACAGCCAGTAATAACAGTGTGGACCATTTTAGAACAGGGATCCCCAGTTAGAGATCTGGAGCACCTGCAGGTGCAAAGGATTTTTCCATCCCACTCCCTCCCTGAAATATCTGTGCTAGAACCAAAGTCCTCTTCTAACATCAAAAAAGTCAACAATTTGGGGGGGGGGACACCAAACAAAACCAATGAAACCCCCTACCGTACCAACTGTAAGAGCCTATTCTAACACTACACTGCTTGCTGTTAGAGCACCCCTGCTGTAATCAGAATAATTTACAAATAAAATAGCCTGGGACCGATATGAATGCCTCTTTTCACCTTTCTGGCAGTGTAATGCAGCCTGAAAGTGGGTGTAAATTATAATGGAATGTGGGTGCTAAATTTAATCACATTCACACCCACTTTAAGGATCCCTCATGTTAACAGAGCTATGAAAGAAACTTAGTCTTATCTACTTTTAGAAGTTATTTCAAAATAAAGCAGAGTGCCACTTTTAAAGTGCAGTGGCTATTCTGAAGTAGCTGCCTATGTGGGAACTCTTATTCTACAGAGTGCTTCCTCTGTCCCTCTTTCAAATTTAACTTAATCCACTTGAGATAACCAGAAAAAGGCTCTCATTGGAAGCTATTCCAGACAATTTCCCAGTGTAGCTTTTTACTGTAAGTGCAATCAAACCTAGTGACTTAAAGTACCGGTTTTAATGGTCTATTCTAATGCTAGACTTCCAGGAATAATGGAAATTGGCATTATAAGCAATAGCATAGAAATGGCAAAAGTTAATTTTCAGAAACAGGCAGCCATTTTTTGCTCATTTGAGAATGCAGTCCACAGCGTGATTTCATTTTGAAAGAGTTCTCCCTTGATGCAAATTGTCTATCGTGGATATTTTTAGGGAGTGACAAAATTGTGGTTATATATTGGAAACCCATTAATGAGGTTCCAGCCTTGCCCACACCTGGACTTTTATTTCCCCTCTCGTCCTACAGCTACCGTTTCCTCAGTCGTACTGATCTGGCAATTCGTACGGCCATGCTCTGCAACAGAACTGTAATGACAGCGACTTAAATATACACATATTTAGGTTAGACTCTTTTTTCTTTAGTGGATTATTTCATAGGTCTGGTTTAGATCACAACCCACAAACACGTGGCTGAATTTGTAAAACTGGGTAGCTGGTAACCTTGGCCAAGATGGATGTGTGAGGACCCTGGGAACCAACTGCTGTTGACAGGAACCTCCTAAGTTTTCCCCAAGGAAAACTGTACTGTTAGTGAGAAACCAACCACAAAGTATAAGCAGAGAAACTTGTCCAACAGATTGAGACTAGAAAGCTTTGCCTTCTGTGTTTGCACCTAAATGCCATTCTGTCACCCCAATCTAAACAAGGAAAGTGATCATAGTGCCYTTAGGAAATGGGCACAAAACCAAAGTATTGCGAAGACAGCTAGCTTTCTCTTTTTTGGTTTCAAGTTTTAGTTCATCCAAATTTTATGAACACGGAGTTAGGGCCAAGAGCACTCAGGGCATTTTGGATACGAGCTCCACTGCTGGCTGTTCGCGCCGGCAGAGCTCTGGCAAAGCCACAGCCCCGGCTGAGCTTCTGAATGGCATTTTACAGCCGTAGGCTTCGCTCAGATGCTTGTAACAAGACGATGCTTTCTCCTGATGTGGTGCAACTTAAGAAGAAGTGGGATTTTTAGTCACTAATTTTCTGTAGTCATCTGTTACTGCACATGCCCTGGACCACAGGAAATTAGCCATGTTTCCATGTTGCTTGTATTCTGACAGTATAATGGATCAACACAAGAAGAGGATTAACCCCACACTGACTTCCCAGTATATGAATTCAGTATCAAATTTGTGCCTGGTTCTTGGTGAATTACCACAGCATGAGAACTGGATGTTAAATGCTTGATTTCACTGAAGACATAAAATACCAAATTTTGCTGCTAATAATATTGGGTCAGATTCTTAGCTTTGTGCCTCTATATTCTGATGACGCAAAGCAATCTGCCTTTCTTTCCAATGCACATTTCCCAGTGTAGAGAAATCCCAAGTGGGAGAGTAGAATTGGCTGTGCCTATACTAGATATACATATGCTACTACCTGAGCACTCCAGCACACTGGGGATTTTGGGGAAGGCATGGAGGTAGACCTATTGTGAATCTTTGGTCGTTGAGAGCTTAATGCAACAAAAAGTTCAAAGCAGTCTGTAAACTGCTCAGATCTGCGTTGCAACTGATACAAAAATGGTTTTGATCACCATCAAGGATGAAAAATCTGCAAATAGATCTCTTTTTGTCACCAACCAGGAGAAGACAGAGAGCACACCATCAGGCCCATCTTGTCCAGGGCAGTTGAAAGTCCTTTAAAATCCTTTGGGGTTTTAACTGGGGGGAAAAAAAAATCTTATTCTATAATACTAGATTATTTTAACTATGGCAATGTAGTTACTATCCTGGTATTGATTAGGTTCCTAGACTGAATTTTAAAGTTTGGCTTTTGTTTCACATTGTTCTTTAGACTGAAAAAGATACAGGTGATTTAATTCAGTCTCAGTCTAAGCAGGCAAAAGCACCCCCATTTACAGATGAGCAGAAGGGTCTGACAGAGGCTTCAATATGACATTCTGTTACCTTTTTTCCAGGCAGAAGAGACACAGATCTACATATATTTATATCTGTATTCTCAAATTAAGAATAACATAAACTGAACCATAAGCACACTGTAGGCTTTGAAAAGTCAAATTGAACACTGAGCATTTTTTTTTTTTTTTTAATTACTGGTAATTTGGCATTGCTTATTGCTCATAAAAATTCTTTTATAACTGTTTTTCCATTATAATAAAATAAGGTACCTTTTATAAAGATAAGATATAAACACATTCTTTATAAGTCAGGTAATATGAGTATTTTCTCTTTCTCCTTTCATTTTTTTTCTTTTTGAACCCCTAAAAAGACTTTCAAGATTTTGCTGACTTAAAAACTACTAACTATAGGGTTATATGACTCAGTGTAGAAAAAGCCTTGCCTTCCATCAAAGCTTATCCTAGTCTGGCTGAATGGTTAAATGTTTTACTTCCAAATTCCATGTGGCATGGATATCCACCTGTGTGTCCCTATATACCCTTTTATATCATTACTGATGTGATGCTGTGGGCTGTAGATGCTGCTCCTGGAAGTCAAGACATGTTGATTTCAGCTCATGAATCTCTAATTTTTTTCCAGGTGTTCTGTCACTTGCTCTGATCTTACATTACCAGATAGATACACTTATTCAAGTTCCCACTGTCAGGAATGGAAGAGAATATGATTCCCCTCCCAGACACACGTTCTTCTATTTACTTATTTTTTTATTACATTCTCTTAATTTCTTGATTTATCAAATCTAGTTTTTCTAAGATGATGACTTTGGGAATGAATTCTCTTTGCCTGGAGTTTTACATGTCTCTGAGAAAAATTGTCTACATTTTCAAAACTTGTAGCTCTCGAGCAAGTAAAAATCATTCCACTGGTTTTAGAAGGAATTTTATGTACTAACAACAGAGAATTTGAAATACAAATTGTAATACTTTAGCATTTGTTTTTTTGTTGTTTGTGTGGGGTTTTTTCCCCACACAGTTGTAAATAAGCAAGTTTAGTTTCCATTTCTAGAAAGAAAATATCTCAGTAGTGTTCAGTGCTCATGTTTTTCTTGTTCTTCTGTTGGTCATATGTCTGCCTAGAAATAATATGTAGGCTACATAGCTATGTTCCACTCTAATAATTCATTAAATTGTCTGTTTAACTGAGCCTTTTTTTTTTCTCTCAAAATGTGTGCAGATGAAGGATGTGCAACCACACAAATGTCATTCAAGTTATTTAATGGCCAGATGAGATAAGCACAAGAAGGCAAAAAGATATGAGTACCTAACATCAGATATTTAATTACAGAAAATAAGGACAAAATCAAAATTATTTTAAGGTCAATTTCAGAGAGCAGAAATACATATAGTAAATGCTATTGAAGACATCAGTAAGTGTAAGCATGTTACACAAATGTTATTAGTCTATAGTATATATGCAGGTATTTAATTGTTGTTAGCAATTTCCAGGAAATGTTTCCTCAACCTCCATGAGTCAGTTGCTGACTCTACTTTTGATGTAACATGGAATGGTCTCATTAGCCACGTGGGAGAGTAGGCCAACCCAGAAGTGCCCTCTTTGTCACCTCTCCCCTTCCTGTTCTCCAGGCTTAGTTCCTTGGTGCTTGGGAAAAGTTACACCTGCAAGCAAAGACTGTGACCCTGAATGACTACGCAGCTGAAAAGCTATGAGCACATATTGCTTCAAAGGGGACTGCATACATCCATTAGTCCTTCCCATGGAGTGAACAGAAGGCCAACGTCTAAAATGTCTATCACAGACAGCATTACACCAACTAGAGTGTAACCAGCGTAGCTCTGGCAATGGTGACAGATGAATTCTGGAAGAAAAAGAAGAATGGAAACATACTGTTTGATGGCAAAATCCMGACCGTGTGGAAGTCAATAGTCAGGATTCAACTGACTTCAGAGGTAGAATGTCACCCCTTATTATTAATCAGTGCATTTTAAATATGCATACATAGGTATGTATATGTATACACATACACATGCATATTCAGTATACACCTGAATCAAAATTTTGCATTCACCAACAATGTTTCAAAATTAAAGTGTTTGGATTGTATGTTCTTGCAGAAATATTTTCCATCACTCTGCAGTAAATCACAAAAAGACTCAGGGTTGCCTTATTTTTGAAAGATATAAGCGTATTTGACACTTTGGAGAGTCCATTTAGGGCGTTTTTTAAAGCTTGCTGTATTGAAAATGTATAAATATAAAAACTTTAATCAAACTGTGTTCCTACTTTAGGCATTACTTTATGTTAATGTCTTCCACTCTTTATTTTAATACCAATGCCTGATTAAGAGAACCATTAAAAATCCATGATATTTATTGAATGGAAAAATTCCAGTGTAAATGCTTTTTTTAATTATAGSCTTTACAGACATAATATGGATAATAAAGTTAAACATAAAAATTAATAAAACTATAAAATGAACCAAGTCTACTTTATACATGTAAAAATAGGTTGGTTTTTTGTTTTTTTTTTATTTAAGAAAATCACAAATATAACTGATGAGAACAGCATCTGCTCTAAAGACTGATTTAACTTTTTTTTTGCAATATTCATTTATTTTACTCCCTCAATCTTGTCATTGGTCTGGGCACAGCACAACCTGACGTGCTTTGATTATAATCTAACTGGGTGGTGTTGGACAAATAATTCCTAAGCTTGTTTTTTTTTCATTGTCAGCAGTGTGTAGGGAAAGTAGATTCTTTGTCTGTTTAGCTGTTTCTTGACTAGTAAAATGGAAATAGTCATACTTATCTTCTATGTAAAGATGCTATAGGGATTTGATAGCTAGTATTTGTAAAGTGCTACTCGTGAAGATTAAAAGCAGACAGCTATGTGCTATTTATTTGGTTTTATAGTTATATAAATTACTTCATTTATAATAATGGAAGTAGAAAACATTCCTAGATGTCTTTAAAATTAGGCCTTCTCATGTCCCAGAATCATGCTATGGTAGGTGTTGTACAAAGCAGATAGATTTGAAAACTGCAAGCTAGTATATGCACTAATGAGCATGCTATATGTAATGCATTGTAAGCAGCGTCTTGCCTAATCACATTTCCTGTTATGTCCATTTAAAATATTTTTTTTAAAGCAGAAAGCACAAGAGACTTCATAACTGAAGGAAATACCAGTGACTAGTAATTATGAATAAAAATAATAAATGGCTTTTCGCAGCTATAGATCAAGATGTGTGATATGATCATTAACTTGTATGTTTTTGGAAGAATAGTTTCTGATAAGTCACAATCTACTATGCTGTCAAACGAAAGGGAACAGACCCCAGTTTTGAGAAGAATTCATTTCATCTTGTAGCTGGAACATTTACAAACATCGCTGTCCCAGTTGCTTACTGGAGCTCACCGGTTAGAGCCTGTTAACTCCGCAACTAATGCACATGAACGGCAAATCATCTACATCAGTCCAAATGATCTTCCCAAACTATTTTAAGTTTAGATATCTGATATTACACTGTATGGGGTAAAAATCTTCATACCTTTCATTATTTGTGGGGATTTTAATGGCAGAGGAGTGGAACAGATAGCTTGACTCTGACTGATTAAACCACTGCAAAGGGTTGGTAGTTGATCCCATTTCAAAGCGCTACATCTACAAGCAATTTGAGACTGCAAAGAACATGCAAAGAAGGAGAAAAAACTGATTTCTGCAAAAACTGTAGTTAGTGACAAATTCTCCACTAAGAGTGATGAAGAAGGGATGATTCTAAGGGAGAGCAAGAAAATATCCTAATCAGACTGTGGCTTTGATAATCGTATGGGTTTCGCAGACTGCCTCCTTTGAATTACCTGACTGACAACAGCGAGATCCCCAAAATGAAGAGGCAGTTCTGGACCAAGTTGCTTCTGACATGGGAAGCAGAGGAAGAAGGAGGGAGGAAGGACAGATCTGGCCAAAGAACCAGCAGAGGAAACTTGTTCTTACTGCTCTTCCGACTGCTGTTGCGGCATGGGAATCATGGCTGGTTTGCTGCTGCAGATCTTGTATACCACCAGGTTTAGTCTTTGAATCATCAGCATATTGAAAAATAATGACAACTATCCATCAAACCTGTTGTCCCCAA
This sequence comes from Phoebastria nigripes, assembly GCA_035582835.1. NCBI lineage: Eukaryota > Metazoa > Chordata > Aves > Procellariiformes > Diomedeidae > Phoebastria > Phoebastria nigripes. Next base: position 160,695 of record JAYKAV010002857.1, on the reverse strand, counting down.
ATTTTGAAAACCTGGGAAGAAATAAAAACATTCAGCTAAAATGAATCACCTGGAAGTAATTCATGTTTGCGGGTGATGAAAAATTTATAAATGGCTCTTGAGCCTAGACAAATTGTCAATATTCTGAAATTATTACACGGTGAAAATTTGTATAGTGTCTCGCTATTGAGTAGATAGATTAACAGACTTTGTATAATTAAGCAGGCAATTGAACATATTACTATATCTATTCCCGTACATATATCTTGTTCTACAAAGTGATGTAAGAGTAATTTTTTGTTATCAATGATAGACACAGGTCTGAAAAATAGTATTTCAGTGTGTACAAGTTAGACAGTCATTTTTTGGTCCAGGGAAAATGTTTTTATTTTGACAGTGAAGATTCCACCAGCACATTTGAAATATCTTCTGGAAACGGACTTGAAAAAAAAATATGAGTTCAAGGCTGAGTGGATGACCCTGCTCCATGTGGGACAAGCCAGGTGCTGCATGTGACCCCAGGGAGGCCATGCCCTCATTGACAGACCCTGTCCCACAGCCCCTGGGGGCGGTGGGTGCCTGGGTGGGGGTCAGGGGGAGGCTGGTCGGGGTGGTTACAGCCTGGGGATGCTCACAGGGCCCAGACAGACCCCAGGTTTTTCTTACTCTACAAGTATTAAAAGAAGCACATTTTGTGTTTTATGGAGGCAGCTCATACAGACCTCCTGTCTCTGTTGCTAAGTGCTCCTATAAGTTTACTCAGGACTTTTAGTTTGTTGTAGTTGTTGAAATATGATTGTATGAGTTGGAATCAAGCTTAATGACCATCAAATAACAGAATTCACATTAGTTTATGTTAGATTTCGTACATATCACTAAAGGATAGGCATAGATGTAACTTTCCTTTGTATAGTGAACCCTGTGAAAACATTTTGAAAAGCATGATTAACTCTTTAGCCAAACGTTGGGGATAAAAATGTTCTCAGGTTGAATTAAGGAGCACAAGGAAAAAATAGCTAACGAAAAAGGCAATGTTAAGTAAGTGCTCATTAATTTTGTTTTCAAGACACTCAGTATCAGCCATTTGGTAGATAATCTTTACAAGTCTAGGGAATGTGTATTTTGGGCTTGTGCATTTTGAGGATAACAACAGTTCTGGGTCTTGCACAAGTGACTCATTTACTTAATGAATACAGTCATAGGGTAACAGATATACTGTCAGTCTTAGAAATTGTTTCTGTAGCAACTGAATGAAAAGTATCTCAGTTTCTCCTTTCCAAAGGTAATTTTTTTTAGAAGTTTCATCATTTCCCCCCCTCCCCACCCCACTCTTTACCATCAGCCAGGAACGTTAAATTGGGTCCTAGCAGAGATCCATTTCGTTTTACTTTCCAACTTCTAGTGGAATCAGAATACCTTGTGGCTCAATTTCTGGTGTTAAAAAGCTCAGATGTGTGTTTCTGAAAAATTGCTAACTAGAGACACATCTTAGAAATAAAAGCAATAATGTCACCAAACTCGCTTCCCTGAAATCTAAAGAGTCTGTATCCTGCATTCAGAGGCACAGACCTGGTCTTTGAGGTAGAAAAAAACAAAGAACTTTGCCAAAATTGCAGTTTCCTTACATCACCATACACTGTGATAACTCCTGTCAGGATCACAAACAGTCTTACATGTGAACATCTGTGCTAGAGCTGGTGGGTCAGCTTAAGAACCTAGGTAAAGAACTGAGTTTTTGTGGCATTAAAAACTACAGAGCGTGATAGAGATGGCAGGAAGATTTACTAAAATTGTATCCAGAATTTGTAGTGTTTTTGACAATATTTCTTCCATACAGGCACTGGCACCCTGACTAAATCCATGTTCACCCTATCACCCCTGCATATAGGGGCACACGTATCCACTGCTGACTTGGATCTTCACAGAGCTAAGCTGCTYTCTGTTGCTTTCTGGAGCTCAGTCAGTCTCCACCAGCTGTGCTTCTAACATGGGCATCTCAGGTAAATGCTTACAGTTAGGCAAGATGAATGGAAATGGCTCTGAACTCAGACACTAAGGGGCTTTGCAAGAAGTTTATAGCACAATACAAGCAGATCAGCAGGGAAAAACAGCTGGCGCCGAGGACATCACGTTCCCACCACATATGTTGTGAAGATTTACACTTGAAATTGTCTCTGATCTCGTCCTTCCTACTTAATGTCCATTAGTTGCTGAAGCTCAGTATGTTCATTCCCAGAGCACATCTCTGAGGTTAGTTTCATTCTTCATTAAGCTACCAAAGCACAGTGAGCAGGGGCGTGTGGATGGCTCACCTCAAAAATGCGGTCCAGATCTGAAGCAAAACACTAACACAGACGCACCCATATGACTGTTAATTCTCCTTCCCTAATACACAGCCACACTTCTTCAAGAAGTGGAAGCTTATCCCTCCCAATGCTTCTTTAATTTTGTCCCCTCGTTATTTTCATCTCCTGTTTTCTTCAGAGCTGTTTGACTATGACCGTTCTGGACCTTTTACACACAGCTTCTCATCACTCCTGTACATTTTGTAAGTTTCCTATCCCCTTTTTTCTCAAAAGCTATGTTTGACTGCACAGTTAATCATTCAACTGCATAACACTTTGGCAGACAATTGCTGTGTCCAAGTTTCCTGTATTAAATTGTCAGTTATGAGGGTAGGGGCTGGAGGCTGGGGAGAAGGAGGTGGTGTTTAACAGAAGGCACCTATTTAAAATAGTTTTGTTTTTTTTTTACTAAAAAAAGGCAAACAGAATTAAACTTGGTTTTGTTAAGTCTGAGAACACAGCATGGTCTTAATTTTAAATCTGTAATGGGAGCTAAACCATATTTCATAAAGCTCTGCTAAAAAGATTCCATGAAAAATATAGGCTCCTTGATAGGAGCATGGCAAGTGGCCTCTAATAACAAGCTGAACACCAGCATTGTTTCACTTGCTCCCTCCCCTGCTTCAGAAGCATTACTAGATTTACTTTTCTGCACAGAAGTCATATTCTTAAAGTATACTAAGCATACTAAGAAAAAAGAAAAAGCCTTTCATAAATACTTGAACAATCATTTCTTTCCTTTTACTTTAATTGCTCTACAGTCAATGATTAAATTTTACAATCCTTAGTCACAAAGGACTTTAAGGTCATGCTGCAGGCAAGACTCATTCCAAAAAGAAATAAGTGACAAAATACATAAGACATTTTCTATGCATACTCTATGCATTATTTGAATTTCTTCCTGGAAGCCTTGGTCAAGTCTCAGTCAGTCTGTACCTGGACATTTGTACGGGGTGGTAAAGGGAGCCGGGTGCTATGCTAGCAGCATCCTACTCTTGTACATCCGTACTGCAGCACATAGGCTACAGAAGCTGGTATGCCCTCACCATCTTTCTCCAGTACTCAAGAGGCCTTGATCTAGTCCCTGGAAGTATGTAATATTCTAAGTTTTATTTTAGAGATAGAGCTTTTACCTTCTAGGGACTGTTCACTACAAACTGTTCATAAGAACGACAGTCTCTGTTCTGATAAGGAAATCRCTCATGACTTCTCTCAACAATGCACACAGTTTTGATGGGCCACACTCACTTACACGGCTATAATTACAGAGGATTTATAAAGGGAAGTAGAATCTCTCTAGATTTGCTCCAAAGCAGACTTTGTTAAAATAACTGTTCTTCCACTATTGGTCTGGGTGCTTACGTATGTGTACGTGCTTCTGCTCCTTGACTGAACGCTTGTAAATTTTCAAACTGAAAAACGGTCACTTCTAAACTTTACAAATAAACTTTCAGCTGATGATCTCTAAGGCTGAAATTAATGAAATTTCTCTTTTTTTTTTTTTTTGAATGAAAATGATATTCAAGGATATTCAGTGCCTTTCTAAATGCTTATAAGATATCTGAAGACTGTGTCATCAGCAAAGTATTTAAACTATATAATCCCGTAAAATTCAGCATATCTAGGGCTGTTGAGATGAAAGGTTGGGTTTGTATGTGTGTGTGTGTGGATATACAGTAGCATTGTAGATTGAAAATATGCAAGTCTTCTTTTCTTATATGACAACACCTAAAAATTCACTGTATGCTTTAAAATATTGCCAGCTGGATGCATCAGAGTAATGTTATTGCTAAAACCAAAAAACAGACAAGGTCCTCACTGGGTAGCCATGACCATGCAGGGTGTCTCAAAACACTTGATGGAAGATGGGAGAAGAAGCCATTTCCCTGTCACAAGATGACGGAAGTGCAGTATAAATTCCCTATCTTTCCTCTTCCTTTCCCCCAGTATATTAGTCCCCAACAATCCCACATATAAGACTAGCATTGAAAATATTTATTCTTAATTGTATGGTCAGCACTTTTTCTTTTTTCTTTTTACCCCATGATGGTCTTACACCATCTCCACGTGCTCTCTTAAGCCTTTCCTCAGCACGATCACAGGAGGGTGACTGCAACACGTTCAGATTATCACAGCCAGTTTGCCTCGAAAATCACTTCACCTTTAGTAGGGACCAAATTGCAGGAGGCCATTAATTATTAAAACTCCAGTGTACAGCTTTTCTGAGTATGCACTTCCATGGCAATAACACTAAGTCTGGCAGGATGCTTATTGAGGGTTTTCTGCCAGTTCTTCAACAGAACGCTCAGATCATAGCAACACATTATCAGCAAGAAGTCTGTGAGATGAATGGATATATGGCCATTTCAGTCCCCAAGACTTGGCCTAACAATGCCCCAAGAAACTGCAAGGCTATAATAGAAGTCCYTAAAGAGACACACTGACTTGCCTGAGTCTTGCCTGAAAGATTTCCATTCTCTCAAGTCATACCACTGTCACAGACATCAGCCAAATTTCCAGAATTCTTATTTTGCTCTGTTTCCTTCAAGTGGTAGATGTTTATAGGGCACAATCAGCAAAGAGAGAAAGAAAGAGGGAACTGGAGAATTCTGGACTGGACTTTGGAGTCCACTCTCCCGCTCCAGACCTTCTCCTGACAAGCACTAGACCTGATGAACGTAACAAAGTGCTGTAAGTGTTTGTTCAAGTTCCCAAGGAGAAAGAGAGATTTATGGAGGGAAGGCTAATTTTAGGAGGTAAAAGCAGAGGTATGGAGACAGAGTACTTTTCCACCTGTGCCTTGATGGCAGATAATAACATTTTTTGGCTAGAAAACTGAGTACTTATATATATAATCAATTAGGTGTGTTTAATAAGAGCAGTGATGGGGAAGGCTACAACTGCCTATTAATACAGCTTAGCACATGTCCTGGTTTCAGCTGGGAGAGAGTTAATTTTTTTCCTAGTAGTTGGTATAGTGCTATGTTTTGGATTTAGTATGAGAAGAATGTTGATAACACACTGATGTTTTTAGTTGTTGCTAAGTAGCCTACTAGTCAAGGACTTTTCAGCTTCCCATGCTCTGTCAGGTGCACAAGAAGCTGGGAGGGAGCATAGCCAGGACAGCTAACCCAACTGGTCAATGGGGTATTCCATACCATATGACATCATGTTCAGTATATAAAGCTGGGGGAAGAAGAAGGAAGGGGGGGATGTTTGGAGTGATGGCGTTTGTCTTCCCAAGTAACCGTTACGCGTGATGGAGCCCTGCTTTCCTGGAGATGGCTGAACACCTGCCTGCCGATGGGAAGTAGTGAATGAATTCCTTGTTTTTGCTTTGCTTGCGTGCACGGCTTTTGCTTTCCCTATTAAACTGTCTTTATCTCAACCCACGAGTTTTCTCACTCTTACCCTTCCGATTCTCTCCCTCATCCCACTGTGGGGGGAGTGAGCGAGCGGCTGCGTGGTGCTTGGTTGCTGGCTGGGGTTAAACCACAACAGCACAATAGACAGTCTTGTTCTTGTGCTTCTCAGACAGGCACTGTGTAGCTGTGCGCCCTATCATTATTGGCCTAAACTAAAAGAACAGTTTTCTTTCATATCAGAATGGGGTTCAAAGTGGCAAAGAGAGTATAAAACAAGATCCAAATTTCTTAGTTCTTCACCTCTTTAGTGCTAATTTGTCTACATATAAGTTTTTCCCAGCTAAGACACCAGTTACAGTGAGACTTGCCTTTTCACAGGGGAAAAACATTACCAAGGAAGCAAATGGTGAGTAATCCAGTGAACTGCTTTTTAGTGTATTTTATGGACATATGAAATTAGTAAAGATAATCGTCTTTAAAAAGAACGGTCTGGTTTTAGTGTCTAATCTGGCAAGAGCATCTGCCCACACTGAGCTCTTAGCAAGGGTATGGCTATAGAGAAGAGTGACTCAGTTTGCATTCAATAGGAATGGACCCCATCAGCACAAGCTAAAAGGAAATTGTGTGCCTCACCCTCCTAAGTCCCTTTGAAAATCCCAGCCACTATTTTTTTCTGCCAGATGGGTTGATGACAAGTAGCAATCAGAAACACTCTGGTCTAGTGCTATTAAAATCATTACTGGAGAAATTTGGAAAAAAGGCATCAGCATTCTTTCATTGTATTAAAATACTCAGTCTTTTATGAGCTGAGTCATAACAAGCTGAGACATATTTACTACTCAGACAATTTTTAAACATTATAAATGGAGTACTTGCTCAGAATATTGCTACCACAAGCAAGACAATTGCCATTTTCAACCTTAATATGAATAAACTCCAACATTAGTATTGCAACAATGCAAATGACTGCAGTACCTCTTCCATTAATACTGCTCAACCAGGAAATTACTTTAAATTATGGTAGCTGGCAGTTATATATCTCGTATTTATGACTTCCCAGCAAATGCAGCTCAGAGTGCAAAGGCACGGTTTGCTACAGGAGTGAAACTTCCTTAGTCTTAGGGTTTATTTGTTTGTTTTAAAATAGATGAGATGCTACATCCCTCCTACTGAATTACACCACAAGAGCTGTCAGTAGGCCATCTGAATTCTGTTTTCCCGTCCTACATCAGGATCCCTCTGGATTAGATTTATTATTGCCTTCCCTCAATTGCTCCAACCCACAGCAGTCTCCTCTCTGGTGATGAGGGCTAAAAATAGTTCCCTCCAGAGCCCAGCTCAGTAACTGTAATATCCAAACACACAGAGAAGGCAGATGTGTTAGTTGGTAGCTGAATGTTCTCTTTCACCACTTCCAGACAAGAAATAAGGCCCCAGTGCTGGGCTCAGAATAAGGATTCAAATCTGAAAAACTAGTACTGGATTTGAATGGTAAGTTGCTTTTGAATAGTAGGAACAAACTCAATTACAAACAAACAGGCAACTCTAACACAATGAAATTCACTTCTGTGCAGAGACATGTAAACCCTTCAAAATAAATAGATTAGAGGGCATGTGAGCTCATTGAATAGTCAGTCCAAGAAATATTAGCTGTACAGAATTATTTAAAATCTGCAGGTATCTTTTTCATATTTTAAAGATATATTTCTTAATAAATTTCTTTATTTCTTTATTCAGTATTGCCAGCCTTACTGAGAGAAAAGAGACAGTAGTCTCTTACTCTATGAGCAATCCTATTGAAAACTGTGGAACTGGGCTATTCCATATCAGTAAGAGGGTTAGAAGATGTATGTGAAGCTGACTGTATATGGGTTTTCTTTTCTCTCTTTCTTCTACAGATCAATAAAAGCTCTTTAAAGTGAAAAAGTTCTTCCCAATAATGCAAAGTAAATTATATTATTTCTATGTTTTATACTCTTAAATGCTTTGCAGTTAGGCTCCATGCCAGGATTCTACTTCACTGGATCGTTACTTGTATAACACAATTAGGTAAGGACAGAGCATCCTGAATGAAAGCACAGTCAAGCATCCTCCCACACACAGACATGCTGGAGTTCTTTGGACAAAATATGCAGGGGTTAATGCAACCCCAGTGACTCTACTTTGGACATTTTCCTCAGATTTTGCTCACATCAATGGTTTTTGCCCAAGACCCAGCCTCAGCGTCCAGCAAATCCAACAGCAACACTGCATTTGTGCCTGCCCAGTATCAGAGACAGGCTTTAAGACAGTCATATTTGAAACCACGTGCATGGCAATGGTGTTTATGTGGAACCATCTACTGTCATTCGAAATGGTCCCAGGCAGAAGGATGGGACACTCTGTYCAACAGGTTCAATATGCAGAATGACTTGACTTGGCAGAATAACTCAATTTATTGTATTATTCTTATATAAATGCTTTAGTATGGACACCAAAGGAAGCTGGACAAATGCAGAATCAAGAACAAGGCTCTACATCGAGGTACAACAGAGGCAAGGATGATACTGAACTCCCTAGATGTGTCTGTACTAATAAATTAAAGCGTGCTTGTGAATTTGGCCTCCTGTTGTAGTAAACTGTTAGAATATTCCCCAGCACAGATTTGGCACATTCCAGTTACCACAATCCCCCCAAATTCTCTGACATCATTTAGCAGCTGTAACTAGCCAGTGACAATTCCCAATAACCCGTTTGTCTGCCGCCTTCTGGAGGTGAAGGCTGTTTACTAGCACTTGGCCCTGGTACCTAGAACATTCCCAGACAAGTTTAATTTACTCCCATAGCCACAGAGTCTGTGATCATTACTTTATTTTACATGAAACATGTCTGTATCTTGAATTAGGGTACAAAGATAGTTGTGGAGTACAATAGGATTTGGAATTCCAGAGTAGTTTGCTGCCTTGGAGGAAGCAGATGGCTCTGGGGCTGATCAGGCTATTGTGGGAGATAAGGTGAGATAAGGTCCCCGGGTAGCAAACTGGTGGTAGTAGAACTGGTTTTGATTCCATATCCCCAGGATGAATCCCAGCATCACCCCTCAGGAAGGAAACTTGCTTCCAGGGCTGCTTGTTGTTTACTTTTTGGTGGTTGTTTTTGGGGTGGTTTTTTCCAGGTTTTCTCTTTCCCTGGGAACACAGCCAGGGTCTGGGCACACTGCCAAAAAGATAGGCTAGCACTGCTGGCCATGCTCCAGGCCCACCGAAGCCTGAGGACCTGGACCTTTGTGCTCTGCCCTGCTCCAGTGGTTTTGGCTAGGCTGTGCCACAAACTATGCCTTGTACTCATAGCAACCTAAAGATCCATGCCATCCCTTTCCTCTCACCTCCCTTCACCCCTCCAGCTTACCATGATCGTTGCAGAAATCACATGCACACACTCACAGAAGAACCAACCATTGTTTTTCCTAATCAGAATTGCTTGAATTAAAATGGGGAAAAAAGTCAGTAAAATGAAGTGAGTTGGAGTAGTTTGCAGCCTACATCTGTGTCTAATACTTAATCAAAAAGTCATTGATTGTGCATGGGATTTCTGCTAATACTTCAAAAGCTGAAAAACTGGAATGGATCTTTAGCCTGAAGTGGTACAGTAACATCCTCCAGACGCTTCTTCTCAGGATGGAAAGATTAACTTTTGGCCCTCCATAGATTGCTGCTGTTGTGCTGAAAGAGGGAGGGACAATTCAACAAGCCAAACATTACGGTAATTATCTTAGAAGGAAATGGCATCCCTGGAGTATTGTCAAGAGAGAGCAGACAACAGGATCTTCAAAAGGAGTCTGATACCGGTGTCACAACTGGTACAAAGGACAACCTCCTGAGGATGCATATACCATAGTCATCAGCTTGGACGGTAGCTGAACTGATCCTGGTGATCACTGAAGCTGCCAGTGAATGAGTCCATGAAACAGGGCATCGGGAGTAAGTCAGGTTGCAACGTGGAAAGGGTGATGTCATGACTCCTCAGACCTGAATGGGACTGACATCGTGCACCTGGCAGCCTGCATGCACGATTGTCAGCAACTGTACGTACTCCCGAGACAGATACACGCAGACTCCACTCAAGAACTATGGAAGTTTTGTACAAAGCTGGCCAGAACAACTGCAGGTCACAGTGAAGCATTTATCCTAGCTGGTGCAATGTGACACCCTTTCCTAATGATGAATTGTGCTATCAGTAAAAATGCTGTGGTGAGAGGGGAAAGTATGTAAGTACAACTGAGCAGCAGCACCTATGCATTTGGGGGAAGCACATGAAACAAGTTTGAAGAATGCCTATGTGCTGTCCTTAGAGGGACTAAGGATTGTCCAGCTTCTGAATAACCACAGTATGCCTGCTCTCAGTGCTGGCTGTCACTCTGACCTTGACTACCTCCCATACCACCTTAAGATCAAGATCAGCACCGTCATCAGTGGCCACCATTTCTAGCAAGAATGAACTTCTTGCAAAGTGGCCAGTTCAGCCTCTTGCAACTCTGTCTCCACATGTGCCCTCCTTTGTGCTGCGTGGTCCATCATGGGATGAGGGAAACATGTCCCTAGAGCAAGCAGTCTTGCCCCAGTTGCATACAGCAGCTGCTCAACCACTGTCAAGCATAGATTCATGCAGCAGTTGTCACTTACCAAGGAGATGGAAATGGTGTACTGCCCTTGCAGCAGCGAGATGTAGATGCCAATGATTAGATGCCATATATGAGATACCGACTGATTTCAGAGACATAAAACTAGACCCCTTACAGAAGCCCCATGCCAACACCTCCACAACGCAGCAGGATGGGTTCCCCACAGCGAAGAAGCCAGCCTCCCTGCTTTGTCGCAACTGACACAGTGGAATCTGCAATGGGAGGCTGCCGGCACATGAAAACAACTATCACGTGCTGATTCAACAGTGCCCATCTGAAACATGGTTATGCACGTAGGTGTTAAGTGGCTCAAATGTGCACTGCCAGATGATCCAGGAACGGGTGGATATGGTATTAATGAGCACAGAGCCATGAGCCAAGGACTCCGTGGCTGTGGACAGACACCCTCTCCTGTGCCACTGGAGCAGGTGTCTGCTCCCACCTGCTCTTCATCACCCTGACCCTAAACTTACTACCTGTCCTGACAACAAGGCTGTGCCTATAAGTGTTGCCTAATCTGTTTCAGTCAAAATGAGGCAATGAGGCAGTTTATCTTAAACCATTTAGATACTACTGCTTAATATTTGCTAACCCAGCTCATTTTAACTGCAATAAGTTATGGTAGGTTTACTTCAAAATGCCAGATAGAAAACTGAGTTACGGCTGATTGACAGACCCGTGCACCATGCTGCTGCGCTGGCTACTCCACTGGTAACCTCTGTCAGGGAGACAAGACAAAACTTGCCAGATGCTGTAACACCTGAAGCCTCTCCAAGGAGAATCAGCAGACTTGTGTGCCAGGGCCCTTAGGATGCATACCGGTAAAATTTCTTCCAAGGGTGACACTAATCTTTAGACTAGACCAGGCCTACTGAGTTACTTTAAAAAAAAATTGTAAGATAAGGT
>JAYKAV010002857.1:99993-149393 GCA_035582835.1 Phoebastria nigripes | reverse complement strand
AAAAAAAAATTAGTTCTCAGAAATTCCAGCCTCTACCTTCATTCTTCTTCAGACAAAAATCTGACTAGTGACATTACTCCTCAGAATGCGGCTACTGTAAAACATCCTCAACTCTTTCTCAGAAAATGTCAATTCCTTTTACATCTATGAGTTCTAATATACAGGCCATAAGGCTTTTTGTATCATAGTAAGTTTATCTGAACTATGCTGAACACAGGAAAGAATGCAAATCATTTTCTAGCTTTGTTATTTTATAAAGTAATTCAGAGCATGGGAAAAAATTGTAAACTGCCTTTTAGACAAAGACAGGGTGGGGAACAATATATCCTCCTGCTTCCCCATCATATAACCAATCCCCATTCTTAAGTGCATAAATAAAATAAGAGTAAATTGAAATAAATCAAATAAATTACTTTGCATAGTTTCAATCCCTACATTATGTCTTGGCTGTAATAATATACATTATCATTAATGGCTTTCACTTTACAGTGCTGAAAGTCAGATTTGTTGTTGTCATCTTCATTCCTTGACCTTTACTATCTGCATTGCTCACATGAAAGTATTAGTCTGCTGTCACACTTCAAGAAACCGTGTAATAAGGTCAACTATGCATCACTCGAAGTCATCTAAGGCTATTTTAACATATTTTCTTTATGACAAATGTGTAAGATCACTGCAATTATCTACAATGATAGTTAGACTTCATGGTATATACCATTCAGATTTCAATTATATTAGAAAATACTAGTGCCGGAGGACTAGTGTAACATTTTATCACCATGAATTCAACATCCATTTAACTGAGTGCAACAAAGGATAGTTTCAAGTTCTGAAATGGATACCTATATTCTGGAGAAACATATAAATGAAAAAAATATTATTATATACGTTCCAATTAAAATAACTTGTCTGCTTTTCATTCTTGATGTACATTAGGATTTGCAGGGTTTGGGGGAGCGATGGAGCTTAGGTTTCATATAGGAGTTCAGAATTGAGAAAATAGTTTTACTGCTGAACATTTCAATCCCTACGGAGAGACATTTGTGAGATACTGCAGTGTATCAAAGAAATCTGCATTAAGAGTATGTTTCTTCTTGTATTAAAGAAGCTGGCAGGAAAAAAATTCTCTGTTCAGCAGCCATCACCATAAAATGATATAAATGCAACTACATTACCAAGGGACCTCAATTTGCCAATTGAAGAGGGCAACTACATTTTCTGCTTACAATATACAAAAGATCCTAAGCACTTACTTGAGTCTCCTCAGGTTTTTGAGCTGTAATGGTTATTCCTTGTACTGAGGATGGAGGATGCTTTTATTCTGTGGCTTTGCTGAGCTTTGCCACATCCTCTTTGACAGCAGCAAAAATGAAAGTGAAGGCACATTTGCAATGGCAGTGGACCAGTGGAAAAGCCTCCCTAGGAGCCATCAAGCAACCGGCTGGTCATTTACATAATCAGAAGAGGTCCAGTGACATATAGCTAGTTGGTATCTCTGCTTTGCAAGTCAGAGTGCACAGTAGCTTCAGCTCTTGCCACTACTCCTAAATAAAATAGTCAGGCTGAACCAGCACTTCACCAAATTTGATCTGAACCATGAGATTAATTACTCCATCTTTTATTACCCAATAGCTGACCCAGACAGCTCCTATTTCTACCTCTGCATTTCAAAATCATGAGCACATTGTGGATGTCACTGGATCACAAACTATCATCAGCAACATAGGCAAAGGTCAGAAACCATTTGGTTGAAAGAATAACTTATGGGAAAAATGACTTCTTAAAACACGTTGCATGGGGTTTTTTCTCCTTCTCTGATCTTGAAGATCTGAGAAGGTTAAACATTGCTTCACTGTGAAAGGATTGCCTAGTTATTTATGTTTTATAGCAGCTAGAGCTATAAACCACTAGAAATGGTATTCTAAGATTACCTATGCATATACACATCACAGAGGCAGAGAAAGCACAGAATTCCTCTCCTGTGCAGCTATAGTGAAAAGAGAAACCCAAACAGCTTATTCAGTTCCTACATCCGTGTTACCAGTAAGATTTTGTAAAAGCAGAGAATGTTCAGAAAAAAGCAACATGATTAAGTGCTACTTTACTAAGAAAGATTTTAAAAGTCTAGTCTGGCTCAGAAACAGTGTAATAGAGACATAACAGCAGTCTGAGTATACTGGCTGGAATATATATTATTTAGGGTTTATAGGATAAAATTAACAAAAAGAATACATAGAATTAATATCAGGAAAGGAAACAGGGGAAGACCAACCCATTGCTGTGTGGGCATTTTAGGAACTGAATCACTGGCACTTTTATGCCACTCCCAGTAACAGAACAGTGTATCAAGCCCTTAGGAGAATTCTGCAGAAAGCCTGAAACACTGCTGTGGAGAGCAGCCAGTTCAATGGCAGGGAACAGCAACTGCTTCTACCTCTGATATTTATGCCTGTTAACTTTCTTTCCAGTTCTGCTGTGGGAAGAACTCTTGGTAATAAAAGGTATTCTGTAAAAAACATAAATTCCTATAAAATAAATTATAGGCTCTGTAATAAAACAGAAAAGGTAATTATATTCTTCCCTGGAAATAATTAATCAAGCTTTCTGCAGTGAAAGGTTTTGAAAGTACATAAAGCATACATTTTTACAGAAAACGTAAGTTTTCTCTGAAGAAATGGGAACTATTACACATTTATGATGTTTATGCCGTTGCCATTATTTATTTTTGTTTTTATAATGATGCCTTGTTTTAGGACAGGAAACTACTTCTGTTTCTGTTTTGTGCATTACTTGTGCATAACAGCTGAGCGCCTTCTGCTAAATGAGAAAAAAGTGTTTTTACAACTGTACTAACTTTTCATTCTCCTTCCCATTGACTTACTGCTTTCATTTTTCAGCCCACTTCACTGAAGGTTTTTCTGCAGCCTGCTTGTTAATTTTGAAACTGTAATTTTCCCAGCAAACACGTCTCTCTCACCCATATGTGTACACTGCTCACTACCTACTGCATTAGGAAACCAGCATATAATAGGACAGATCCTTCATGAGGATCCTGAGCAATTCTTGTGCATTCCTGAGTCACAGAGAATGATACATACATGATATGTGGCTGATATGGGGTTACTAGGCAGCTGCAGCCTCCTGTGCCAGGTCTCGACAAATCCCACTTGCATGCCCAGCCTGTGTTTCACAAAAAAGCTGGGAGACTCCTGATGAGCTGTTATTATTCTTCAACCCATGGAAAACAACGTAGAGAGGCAACTATACAGTATTAGCATTATTTATTCATGTCTAGATTCCCCAGCTAAAAGCCAGACTGTATTTTGCCAACTGTTATGTACACCCAGTGGTAAAATAGCATCTGTATGGAGAAGTCTACAAGCAAGGTGTAACAAAAATAGCAAGAGAAGAAGAGGCACGTGCAGGAGTAACTTCCCTTCATCTGCAGAGCAAAACCAGGAAGACCATAAGCCGGGTCAGTACTCTGGTTACTAGGTTATCATCTAAAATACAACTTGCTGCCACTATACACTTATAATTTTTTCTTAATAGGCCATATTTAAATAATCTACTTAATAAAAAGACTTAGAAATGTGTACAGATTCATTCGTAATTATGTGCATAGCCAAGGCATTATATTTATCGAAAGACCATGATTATATAAGGCCTACATGTCAAAATTCAGGTATTTAGTTCTAAACATAAACATACATCTTCACATCTTCAAATTCTAGATTACAAGTTTTTATCAGAGGGCACACCATTCTGTCTACACAAATCTGCTCCCAACTACTCTGAAATGTAATTTGCATAGTAAACACAATATGAATTTGATGTGCATAGATTAATCCAACTTCATATTATTTTCCCCTATAAGACATCAAAACACGTTCTTTATTTCCCTGGGGAATACAATAAAAATTCTGCACATCACAGCCCGGTTCATCTCTATCAGGTATCAACTGATTCAGTCAAAAAGCAAGAGAGAGTATTTCATGTGTTTCAGCTAGCACAATTCAACTGGAGTAAACACAATATATAACTTTGGTSTGACAACACTGGTCTCAGTCCAGCAGAAGATATGTGCACTCTTCCAGACCATTTAAGCACCAGGAGGCTGGATTTTCTCATCCCACAGCATGTCTATGTCCTGAGGGAATTGTCTCTTACAGCCCAGTTCCATGATCTGTTTGAGGTGGCAAGATATGGTGCTGTGACTGAAAAGGCCTGTCCCACCCTTTTCTTACTGTCAGCCTGCTCAGTTTCACGACACCATGTATCCCTTGGGCTGCAGTAAGCATTTGCGTAGCTGCACTCAAAACTAGCTGGGAACTGGCGTCAGTTCAAAAAACCCCAGCACAATGAAACTGGGTTGGATCCCCAGCCCTGTTCATTGCACAACCGCTTGAATGTTTGTGCTGGCATAAGGCAAGGTCATCATGGCAGTAGGAACAAGAAGCTGCATGAGATGAGGAAAGGGTGGAACTATCCCTTTTGGTGGATGCTCTTTCTAACAAGACCTGAAATAGGTCGTCCATAGCTTAAACATATTTTCAGGCTTGGCTTATTTAGAGAATTGCCTCAAAATTTGTTTATTTTTTTAAAGATATTTTTTACACTGTCTATGGATGTACTATCTCAGGTTATTTCTTCCTCAAAGAACTCTTACAATCCCAAATCATGAATCCATTCATAAGTCTGCTCAGAATTTATTGGCTAAAATTTATTTAAGGCACATGCCTTATGATAAGGTGCTTTTCTACCAGCCACATGGGAAGAGTAGTCCCAAACTGGGGGGCTTCTCAGACTTCACAAATGCACTTCTTCAGAATGTCTTACAGGAAAAGCCTCATGGTACGTGTTGGTCAGAGCCTTCTCCATGAAGGAGGCAGCTCTTCTGTGTCTCCAGGACTTTGTATTCATTCTACGTACCCCAAGCTGCATTGGTCTGGACATCCTACTCAAGGCATTTTTGTAATGCTGCATGAAGAGCTCTACCATTGATACTTTCAGGGATGTTTTACTCTTGGTAATAGAGCAGTTTCTCAGTTTATCAAGAGAGCATGTGGAACTTACTTGTACTTTCAGACATCAGGCTCATTTGGGCTAGAAATGTGGAAATGTGAAAAATGTGTTTTCTATGTAATAAAAATTCCTGTAGAGTACATTGGAAGTAACTCTAGCCTTCAGCACTACTACGTGTGTCCTGTCCTGACGGTGCCATTTCTCCTGGCTGCCTGCTCTGAGCTCTTCAGCCTTCCAGAGCTCCCAGTTCTGACTTCCAGGACTGCCAGATCTCCTTTGCAGGCTCTCCCATCTCCTGGCTATTGGCTGTGACTCTTCATAAATTTGAACTGGCTTTGCTTCTCTCCAAGTTATAATTACACTCCAGACCTTCTTTGTTTCAACAGGAGACTGCAGAGGAAATCAGATCTCTTTAAGACTTGGAATATTGTTGGAAGCATGTGAAGTCCCATGCCGTTTATGATGACTGGAATAAAGCTTAGAGTAGCAACTTATAATTCATTGTAAAAATGTGTTGTCCTTTTGTGGTGGGTTGACCTTGGCTATCCGTCAGGTGCCACCAAGTTGCTCTCTCAGTCCCCCTCCTCAGCAGGACAGGGAGAGAAAATAAGGTGAAAAACTCATGGGTTGAGATAAAGGTAGCTTAATAAAGAAAAGCAAAGGCCACACAGAAGCAAAGAAAAGCAAAAAGATTTATTCTCTACTTCTCATCAGCAGGAGATGTCCAGCCACCTCCTGGGAAGCAGGGCCTCAGTACACGCAGTGGTTGCTTCAGAAGACAAACACCTTAATAACAAATGCCCCCCCCCCCCCCCCCGCCTCCTCCTTTCTTTTATTCAGCTTTTATTGCTGAGCATGATGTCACATGGTATGGAATATCCTTTTGGTCAGTTTGGGTCAGCTGTCCCTTCCCAACCTCTTGCCCACCCCCAGCCTACTGGTCTTTGGAGTGGGGTTGGAGAGACAGCCCTGATGCTGTGGGAGCACAGCTCAGCARTAGACAAAACATCGGTGTGTTATCAACACCGTTCTAGCTACAACTACAAAGCACAGCACTGTGAGGGCTGCTATGGGGAGAGGTAACTCCACCCCAGCCAGACCCAATGCACCTTTGTTGCTGTATACATTTGAGAGCCAATTCTGATTTTATCAAATGTCAGGCTGTTCAATCTGCTGAAATTGCTTAATTCTACAGACAGATTGCAAATATATATTTTAACTATGGGCAAGGAAAGTTGTTGGGCTTTGTTTTCAGATTCGATAGGCAGGTAATCTGTTCTCCGATTGGCTTGACATGGCAGTACTTCCAAAACCTTAACATAATCTTTCCATAAACAGTGAGGCAATTCTGTATTCTACTTTCCACTAACTTCCACCAGTGATCAAATGATCATTTGAAAGGATCTCAAAAACTGGGTATAAGTGGGAACAAATACAGCCAAAATATCAATTTAAAAGTTTGAATGCGTATGGAATTTTTTTGCTTTTGTTTTCTCAATTCTAATGGTCAGTATCACAAGAAATGTTGATATAATTATTGAGTGGACATTTCTGTGTAAAGCACCACAAGCTTAAGACAAAGACTGCTTCTGTAGTAAGACTACAAGATCAAAGTTAAAAATGCTTCATTTAGTTGTGATGACAATTCTGTTAATTGAGCAATTTCAAAGGTATGCAACTTTAGCTATTGCAATTGCTTCCTTTGTAATTAGTGACTTTTCAAAGAGCTTGGGTTCTCTCTGCAGATCCTTTCAACTGACCACTCTGTCGGCACCATAACAAGATGAGTGGGAAGCTGGTCTCCTGAGAGCAGACTCATGCCATGTTGGTTAATCCAGTCTACTGCTACTATGAACCGGTCAGTTATGCACAACAGAAAGTCCTGAATTTTCTCAGTTGCTGTCTTTTATAGTAAATCAGCTGCAAGTAGACCAGCTTTTTGAGGGAAATGTATTTTCTGATACTCTTAGAAATTATGAATACTCTGGGAGTACATATTTTTTGTAACAGATCTGCATGCAGTGTCAAAGTATTGATAGCTTTTAAATCATCTTCCAGACTGCAATTATGAAAAACAGTGCTATCTTGCCACTGTCACTTCCATTGGGTATATTAAATAAAAAAAAAAAAAAAAAAGAGAAAAAGCAGAACAGTAACAGTGTGTTTGTATTAAACCAGCTATCTGTGTAGCTTGGACTTTGATTCTGCCTGTCATGTAAATGCTGCCATATTCCTAAATTCCTCAATCAGGACAAAATTCCCATTATCTTCAATAAGGAATTCAAGATTGGGGTGCTAAGGGTAGATGATTGATGAACAGTGCCCTTACTGTGTCATTTGTATCTCTTATATTTATTAATTCATTCTCCAATGACTGTTTATCATTTATGATAACACAATTATTTTTTCATAATTTTATTATATTTCCAGAGGAGAATATAAACTACAGAGGAGAAATATATTATTATTATTCTGTTTTCAGAAAAAGACTAGTAGAGAAATGGTCCGAGTTATGCAACACCAGCTAGAAAGAAGTTATTTTATCACTACTTGGAATAAATGGCCACTCAAAAGGGCACAGTCTGGAATGTTTTCTTGCAATTCTAGCTTGAGCTAGTAGGACAATGTTTGGCAGAGCTCAGCTGTCTTCATAATAAAATGTCTCTGCACAAATATTGCTCATTACAAATTAAAAACAGTAATGGAAAAAGCTACAAATATAAAGAAAGAAGACAGAGAAAATTCTGTTTGGCTTTGAACAAAGTATTAGAGAAGAAAAATTATTTTTTAAGCTTTTAAAAAATGAATTCTAAATGGATGCTCTTACTTATCACAAATTAATATGCAAAAATAAAACTATTGATTAATGTAGTAGAAGAAAATGCAACACAGTTACACACAGGAATAATAAAGATATTGATGCTATACTACAATCTCACAAATAATAAAAATGCTTCTTATATTATGATCTCATAGCAATATAAATAAGCAAAAATTATATCAGCAACAGTTGTCTATGGAAACATATTTCAATTTGGTTTCCAAAATAATTGCTAAATTCATCTTTACTAAGTACTTTTTTGTATTAAAAAAAAAAAAATCACATGACAAACAGTTCAGTGTTTCATTGCTTGTTTGTATGGTTATATAATTAATAAAAATATATATTTGGGGTTCCTGTGGTGGTTTTTTATTGTTGTAGACAAGATACTTTTCAAAACATATTGCTACTTGAAGTGAGTTAAAAATTCTAAAAGATCCAATTTTGATCTTTTATCTGATTTTATGAAATTTGGCTCAGTATTTGTTGCTTGCAAGGATTTAGAAAAATGATAGAGGTGAGAAAATTTCTTATAAATGCATCACAGATCTTAGCACAAATCATGAGTTATTTTGTTCAAAGCTCATGTTTCCTTATCTCTTAATCTCCCCCTTTAAAAGCATACAATGATCAATCAAGCAGCAAAGTAGTAAAAACTCCTCTCTTTTACCTCACATCTCCCACGTCCCAACCTGGAGACCATGACCTTGTTCCCTTCAGCGCTATCTACCAAATCCAAACTACAGGACACACCTCACGGTTCTGCTGCAAATATGCAGGATCTCTGAATCAGTATCCATGACCTTTCTCTGCTGCCCACAAGGCCTTAGCCAGAGTCCACTGAAGCCTATTGCAAGCTTTCTACTAATTTTGAAGGCCAACAGACTGAAATTTCGGTTTCCTTTCCTCATGTATCTCTCAAAGTATGCTCTTCCCACGCGCCTCTGGAAGTATTACTCTTGACTCAGCTGCTAAATACTCTCCACCTAAAACCTCTTTCCCCATCAATACAACCATCCTGCCGGTCTGAAGGATAAGCCTACTGTATTCTCACTGCCCAAATTCCTGAACAGCTTCAGAGCAAAACCCTTTCTGTACTACGGATTCGTTCTCCTGCTTCAGGTCTGGCAACACAGCCTGTTTCTCCAGCCCCAGCTGTGATGTACTTACAACAGAAGCTGTTAATTTAATAACCGAAAACTTGCTGACAATGCTCCATTTTTTCCAGTGCTACTCGGGATCAGACTCACTCACACAAGCACCATAAAGAGGAGTAAAACCCAGGCAGGGAGATGGGAATCCAGGTCTCCACAGCAGACAAGCCACCTTATCTCAGGAAGGTCTACTGCAATGCCATAGGCAATTACTGTAAAAAATGAGCAGCATACCTGCTAACAAGGATTGCCTAGACATTTTAATGTGAGGAAAAGCTTCCATCCCCTTTTTCATGCCAGATGGGATCAAAATCGCTGAACGATGGAGAAATGCACTATCTTACGGCAGGCGTTGTCATAGTTCTGCAGGAGATGACAGATTTGAACAGGAAATCACAGAGAAATGTATTTCTGTGACATCTGCAGGCTCCAGATAGAAGACTCTGAATATGACCAGAAAATGTGCCTTATTTTCAGGAGTTTTACCAGCCATGATTTTTTTTTTTTTTTCCTTCTTTCAGAAAAATTGGAAATATTAGCTTGGAAAAGTACCTTAACTGATTGATTAAATCAATAATATGGTTGCTAAGCAAACCGGGCAGTCACATCTCCTATGGCATACATGAGCTGTAAGGAGTCCTCAAGGCACTGAAGAATTCCCACCTTAGGAGCATAGTGGAGTGGTGCTGAGTTTCCACACGTGCCTCCTTTTCTCCCATGAGCTCCCCCAMGGCAGAGAGGGAGCCCGTTGGGGTTCCCTGCCTTCCCTGCCTTCAGCAGTGCCATGGAGCACTCGTGCTGTACAGCCTCATGTGTGAGTTTTGGCTCTGTGACATCTCAGATGTTTCTCACCCCTAGCAGTAGTCCAAAACTGGAAGTAACATAATGACACCTTTCCCCCCACACACACTTTCTGTGATATGCCTCTTTGACTTGCACTAAAATACATAACCCACAGCATCTGGGTTTTACTCTTACGTCTTCTCAGCTTTCAGATATGCATTTGTTACAGTAAACCACTTGCTTATCTAAAAACTCTACATCAGAAGCTCACAGTCGGGAAAGACTTTGTTAGCTGTAACCCTGCACTATAAAACAACAATTAACCTATCTTCAGAGGAAATTATTTTTAGAATTTATTCCAGACATGTTTAGTCTGCTTGAAATATGTTTGCACTGTCTCTGTCTTCAAAAAACATGATGTAAATATTTATTGCAGATTCCTGATTGTAGGGTTTTTGCTCTGATTGCAACTGTGACATTTTAAATCATATCTTTACATCTTCTCATATTTAGGGAAGGGAATTAGTATCATTTCTTGACATATTTATCTCTTTCAGACTGAACTAGTTAGAGGTGCACTTATAAATCATAGAAATTTYCCATTAACATAATTTATTACAATAATCATGTATGATATTACTCATATAAATCAAAAAGGAAACCAACATTGACCGTTTCCATTTCTAAGAATACTATTTCTTTATTAATTAGTTTCATATAGTCATTGACTCTTTAATGAGGGTCAATGGGTACTTTTGCAATGATGTACAGATTATGTTAACAATAAATAATCAGCAAAAAATATCTTCCTGGATCGGCCTACTGATGTGGAGTAGTATGGGGACTGATTGCGTTGTAGTCATCTCACTCTTCAAGCCCTGTTGCTCCTATAGAAGCCTTACATTGTCTTTGTAAACATGACTTATCAAAATGGTGTATATCTATCCTCTGTGCGATGTGTACACACACATACACATAATCACTGGCCTCTAGGCATGTAATGCTATAAAAATGGAATCCAAAGTTCTTTGCATTAGTATAGGGAATCATAACAAAACTGATCAGAAATGTTCCTATGTAACAATTTTCTCCCCTTGGAAGATGCCAGTTCAGTGAAATCAAAACACTCCTCAGATTTCTTGCCCAGTTTCTGCTCACCCACCTACCTTCTTACTAGTAACTTTGAAGGTTCTCAAAAGGCAAAATTCAGCTGGCAAACTAAAGCGACTTGAAAAACTGCAAGCCCTCAACAATCTGGGCTCTGTTCCCAAAGTTTTTGTATGAGGCCCTTGGAAATTTATCTTTTATAAAGCGAGGAGTCCAGTCTTCATGAGTTCCCAAGGAACCCATACCTTGGGGAACTAGGTGCTTTCCTGCCAAGGCAAGCATGTTGGGGACTTCACAATTGTTCCACAATAAAAATATTATTTTATTTTCCACTAAGCAATGAAAAACTTTATTTATTGCTCTTAGTTAAAAAAAATCCTATTTCCTTTAATCTGTTAAATGACATGCAGAGTTGCAGTGCCTGTCCCTTTTAGTTTATTATAAGCTCCATCCAAAGTTTTTTGGGATACACTCATATTGGTGGACTTTGTATCTAACCTGTAACTTGTTAATATTGTCATTCTGTGTTCACTAACCGTGACACATATGGAATATGTTAGGACTATTAATTGGTAAAGAAAGAATATGCAGAGAATTAACATGATACCATTGTGGGAAGCACAGGTTAAGTAGCAGTCAGTAGACCCGTGCTTTCTTCTCAGCTCTCCAATAAATACTCTGGGTGATCTTCAGCAAATCACTTCCCTTCCTAGTGCCCTATTTTCCCCCCACCATCTTTTGCCTGTCTTTCATATCAGGGGAAATAGTCTCCTGCTCTGTGCGTGTGCTGTGACTGGCACAGGGGTTTCTGGGGCTCTGTCAGTAAAAGCTGTTAAATGGAATTTTCTTTGTTTCTTTACAGAAGTTTGCTGTATTATTCACAAGTGAGAACACTACGATACCTCCCAGCTGAGTTTGCAATAGTTAAACCTTTTAATAAGAACGCCCGTAGCCTCTAGTATAGCACCTGCACTGTAATATCTGTGACCAGTGCACTGTTAAAAAATAAATAGGTTACTTGAGATTTCTTGAAAGGGACCAGAAAGATAACTTTAGTGGTAGAAGTCTTCTGTATGAAATCTTTATGTTAGCTAAAGCCCGGTCAGCTCCAGCAGACGCTACCCCACAAACATTTCCCAGGCCTGACCTCTGTGGAGCCAGGGTAATTATCTCCACGTTCGTTCCCTACTTGCGCTCTGCTGCCACTGCCAACAAAAGGGTCAGTTACTGCAAGATGTTATGGTGGTTTCTGCAGTGCAGACACTTGTCTGCTAGAAACAAGCAGTACACTATTGACAGGGAGGGAAATGCCAAATTGCCTCAAATTGCCGTATACAGCCACACCCTTGTGTAAGCATGGATTCATATGCAGAGCCTCTTAGATACAGTAGTGCTTGCTGCATGAAATACATTCTGTATTTAGTTCCTTCATGCTCAATAATGGCTTATTATGGACAAAATATTTCTCTTGCTTAGTAAGAATTAAATGTCAAAAAATCATTGCTGCTGCTACTAAAAAAAGGGGATTTAATGTAATGTAACAGTAGTATTTTTCACAAGTATATATAATTGTTGGTTAGAGAGCAGCTTCTGATTAGTATTCCGCTCCTGCTTTAGCTTTTCACCCAAGTTTTTGGGAGTGTCATTAACCTACTATATAATTTGCTTCTTTGTTCATTCAGCTCAATCATTCAGTTTACTGTCTTGTGGAATTTAGTCATTTTAGTGAAACATTTTCCTGAGAAATGTAATTTAAAAAAAAAAAAAACAAAACTGACAAGGCACGTGAAAATTTAGAAATGCACCAGGAGTAAATAAAAGACAAGCTTTACCCCTATTGTCAACTAATCAATTCTACAGAGTAATCCACTGTTCTTACTACACTTCCAAATGGGGTAGGAACAGATGAAATAAATGAAACAATGAAACAGTGAAACAACGGCAGAAACAGATTCTTCCAAAGACATGGATATAGATGGAGAACAATGCAACTGAGTTGATTCATTTATAATGAGTTTAGTTCTGCCTTTCTGATTCCACTGGAAACTAATACTTAAATTTTGGAACTACCATTGTTAAATAATGCATCCTTATCTTTTATTTTTGTACGTGCATTTAAAGGAGAAGACTATGGAGGAGAAGACTATGAACTCACACTTCTCTATTTCCACAGTGAAACTGCAGTATAAGTATGAGCATAATCACTCCCATGTATTCAGAATCACAGAACCACAGAATGATTGAGGTTGGAGGGGCCCTCTGGAGGTCATCTGGTCCAACCCCCTGCTCAAGCAGGGCCACCTAGAGCCAGTTGCCCAGGACCACATCCAGACAGCTTTTGAACTTCTCCAAGGATGGAGACTCCACAGCATTTCTGGGTAACTTGTTCCAGTGTTCGGCCACTCTCACAGTAAAAAAGTGTTTCCTGATGTTCAGACAGAGCCTCCTGTGTTTCAGTTTGCACCCATTGCCTCTTGTTCTGTCACCAGGCACCACTGAAAGGAGCCTGGCTCCGTCTTCTTTACACTCTCCCTTCGGGTATTTACATACATTGATAGGATTCCCCCCTGAGCCTTCTCCAGGCTAAACAGTCTGAGGTCTCACAGCCTTTCCTCATAGGAGAGATGTTCCAGTCCCATAATCAACTTTGTGGTCCTTCGCTGGACTATCTCCAGTATGTCCAGTATGTATTTAAAATTACCATTTATTAATAGTAGTAATAGTTATCCGTTATTACAAACCTTTAAATATTTTTGTCAAAATCTGATTAATAATTCACAATTTGTCCAAGCACTGTTCCAAACCTTCTCCTGAGTTCAGAGTTGTGTATGGCTCAGATGAGGTACATCTAAGCCTCTGCTTGCAGACTGATGCAGTTGGAGAACTCCATGCCCTCGAGAAGGGGAGACAAGGCACCGATGGTCTCCAGCACTTTAGCATGGATCCACTCTCCTGTTCATGAAGCCTAGAAAGGTGGGACGTGAGATAGGCTCAGCTCACTACACCAGAAGTTGTCTCAAGTTTAGTTCTGTATTTTAATAGCAGGCTCAAGACTAGAATCTAGATCATTTTCATCGAGTCTATCAGCTATATTCTTTGGACTGGGTTTAGAGCATGTGGGATATTAAAGGGGAAACTTCTTTCCCGCAGTTATATGCTGCGCATATCACTTTCACGTATTGTCAAACAAAGTGATGTCTTGTGATCATGCTGTGCAGACAAGATGGCCAGTGTCTACCCTGGAAGGGCTTCCACATTTTCAGACACGTGGGATTTGCAAACACTGGTATGCATGGCCAGACCTTGAGAGCATATCACACTTTAGGACACCTGTGGGACTAGCTAGCCCATGGGACTAGTTCAAGTACAGTGCAGACTTAGCCCTTGAGCCCAAGCTACAGTCAAAGTACAACCAATTATGTGCATCAAAAGGTCCTGAGAGTCCTGACCCTTCATTCTCCCCATGAGGCATATTTAAGGTCAATGTTTTTCATTTAATATAAATGCACTAAGGGGCATGGAAATTCTTTGGCCATCATCCCCCAACAGCAACATCTGATATGACTTGAACTTCCTTTTCACATAGCTGTTCTGATCTCTGCCTTCCCTCATCTCTCAGTTCTCTTTACATCATGACTGAATTTGCTCTTTTGTTTCCATTTGTTAGGAACTGGAACTTGCATGAGCAGAGTCTCTAATAACATTGTTAGATATAGAATAATACAAAATCTGGCCTGGTCATACACCAGAGGGAATAAAACAGTCAGATTTGACTTAATGATTTCAAGGAACTATTTTCAAACCCACTGACAGCAAATAATATCTTTCCATTAAATTCAGTAAGCTCTGGATTAGGCATTGGGTGTTTAAGATTATTCATGGTACTTTAGTGTGGTCTTTATGTTGTTTAAATAGATTGAGAAACTCCTAAGAACCTGCTAGTCTTTAGCTTTGTTTATTCCTAGCTAAATACTGTACACACTAACAGATAACTTGAACCCTTCTCATGCGAGATCAGTCTGAATGCTAGTCTTCTCTGAGTTGGACCAGGTTTCATATGAAGTGAATCATTATCAGCATGCACTGTCAAACTTGCTTCCAATCTTCCTTTTAAATACAGTGCAAGTCCACATAGTGAAAGACTACAAAACTCTATCAAATTTATCCATAAGGTCACGTACCCTTCATGTTACAGCATTCCCATAATAAACAAACTTGCACCTAAGAGTAGGCATTGATTTTTATAGTTGTCTGTATGCAATTTCAGACTGCTGATACGGTGCTGCCTGCCAATATTCCTACTGCAGACACAGAGTCAGCACAAAGTCTAATAGCATCAGCAGTCGATGATATCTATAGGTATGTGTAAAACAAGGTGGGAGGGAAATACCGTGGTTGGATTTGTGTTTTGGTTTTTTTTTTTTAACCAAATAGTTGTCGTCAGGTCTTTTGCCATTTCTGAGCTATTTAAGGCACTTTCTTTACTTCTTTTTCCATTAGATTTTAAATTGACAGAACATCAAATGTTTGTGCTACTACTAATCAGTCATACTAAGTCAATAGACAAAGAGGCAATCTCTTTACATACAGAGATTTTCTTTCCTGATTTTTAAAGGATTTAGCTTATTTTCCTTTGGGAAAAAGTTTTGGGGTTTTGTTTGTTTGTTTGTTTGTTTTATATTGAGCTTTGTTTGCTCATCTCCAGAATCACACTTACTTGAGAATTTTAGTACCTCTGTTTTCCATGTGTGGCATAGTTCATTGTGCATGATTCAACTCAGTTATGCAAGGGATGAGTTTAATTCCATGTAAAGGGCACTGAGACTCCTCAGYATATGTGCTCAGTTCTTAAAGATATACAGAAAAAATTTACAGTGTTAGTTTAATAGCCATTTTAAACGAAAATCTAAAATTCTTTCATATTTCATAGGTGCAATATTTGGTCTGCTCTAAATGATCACAGGAATGTTGAAAATATAGACATAAATACTTCTAAAATTGGGTATTATACTAAAATAAAGATAGATTTTTAACAAGTAAAATAAAATGTTTCCTTTTAACAATATGAATCATATTGATAATATATTAAAAAAATATAAGAAGAGTTTCTGTTAAACAACATAGAGGAAAAAACATATTTTTTGATGCCATCTGAAACAAAACAGCAATTGTATTCTTTACTACAAAACCAAAGAGGACAAAACATGTAATCCAGCTTAGTTTAGAGCAAACATTGGCTCAACGGCTCCATTCTCTTAATGGAGGGGAGCAAACCACCCTCTCTGAAATTACAAAATGCGGAGAATATCAGACCCCACCAAGATAAGACGAATAAATTAAACATAAGTGATCCTCACACTTACCAAGTATGTTAATGATAACCATAAAGGAGAGGTAGAATTTTTCAGAACATTAAGAGACAGAGGGTACCATCCTTCAAAATCCATGCCTGAGAGGAAGCAGGAGAAAGGTGAAGAGAAAATTGTGGAACAAAGTAAACTACCACTAAATCAGGAAAAAGTCATAAATACCAAAATGGCACGGGGGTAAAACTCTAAATAATACCTACGTACAACAGAGATATGATYAGTTGGCTTGTTAGGTTTTTTTGTACCAGTGTCTGGCGTTACGCTTGCTGCTCCTTTGGCTTCTCTCACAGCAGCCTGTTACGTTCTCCTCATCTCATTTGCTCATAAACAACGAGGTAGTAATTAGTTTAATACTCACTACATGTCAGTCACTGTTACTGTCTATGTCACAAGTTGCCCAGAGAGGCTGTAGAGCCTCCATCCCTGCAGATATTCAGAAGCTGCCTGGAGATGGACCTGGGCAACTGACTCTAAGTGACCCTACTTCAGCAAGGGGTTTGGACAAGATGACCTCCAGAGGTCCCTGCCAACCTCAACCAYTCTGTGACATCATGTTAGCACAGAAGTTTGCATGGCAAAAACAAAACTCTGCAACACCACAATTAAAGGAAATGAAGCTTTCTTATATGCTACGAAATGTACAGTTTCAGGTTTCAGACTTCAGATGATTTTACTAATTGTTTTAATCTTTCATTGCCCTATCAATGACAAAATATATCTACAAGCTCATAATATTTCTTGTCATCTTCTTTAAGTTAATATAATGCTCAAGAAGATGCAGCAGTGACAGTTCAAGGAAATCAAACCCTCTTTCCATATAAAGGTACATTGGAAACAGCAATGTGAACTACTTAAACAAGACAGGATCATTAATTTTCAGAGCCAGTTTGACTCAGATTCTAAAAAGCAGAGCTTCTCCTGGGAGCATGGAAGAAATCATGGTAAAAATCTTACCTCTGCTGAGGACAAGATTTGGGGCTAAAAAAGATGATATTTAGGGAAGATTCTTTTTCTGGGAAGAGGGTTAGTTTTATTTTGACACACCTGCAACAAGTCTTACTTGTCAAGCGTAGTTATGATAAGATTCTAGTCACATATAAGCTCTCTTCTGAAAGAAACCACCTGAAATCACCAACTCATATCAGAGTTGAAGAATTCTTCAGTGGCAGCACCTTGAATACTTCTCTCACCGACTAGAAGTAAAAGTCACTGTGGTCCTTTATTGACATAGTGAACGATCTGGTATCCCTGTCTTGTAGGTCACRGTTTGAACTGCACAGTCTGAATGTAAACAGACACCAAAGTTAATCCAGTATTTTCTTTACCTTGTTGTATTTCACAGTAATATCTGAACAATGTGTTGCAGGACAGTGTTCTCCTTGTTTGTTGTCAACATTTCTTCTGCCATTAAAATCAACATAAGCTGCAATTAATTTCAGTTGTGTAGTGCATTTCTTGGTGACACTATTTGCCAT
The DNA here is from genome assembly GCA_035582835.1 of Phoebastria nigripes. NCBI lineage: Eukaryota > Metazoa > Chordata > Aves > Procellariiformes > Diomedeidae > Phoebastria > Phoebastria nigripes. The sequence goes on along the minus strand of JAYKAV010002857.1, from coordinate 131,659 downwards.
GGTGGAGTTTTAATGATCTCTCTGCATATTTTACTCCTTTTTAACCCACCTCTATCTGATTTTTCTGGCTGGCTTGATAAAAATCTCAGTACAAACTGTATTTCTGGGAACCACAGTTAACCTTGAATGCTAAGATTTCCCCCTTCATATTTAGGTATTATGACACAAAGCATAAAGACAAACACCATAACAAATCACACAAGCTGCAAGCAAGTTAGGCAGCATTTGCCACCTGCATGAGGGCTGTCTGTTGAGAATCCATGCACATAGGTCAGGAGCGATCTGAGCAGTTTGTTAGATACACCAGATAATACAGAACAGCTCAGATATGACGATAACAGAACAGAAAAAATGAATAATGTTTTGAAACTTTTTGTCTAACATTTCTGCAATTCTTCCAAAGAGTTTTCTGAGAAAGTATTGCACAAAACRGTGGCTGTTGTGATGCAGGCAGTACAATAAATTTCCTCTTTCCACCTTGCAATAAACTTCTGCCCTTATGTATGATAAATCTGCCTGTCAGTGAGCACACTCCTCTGAGAAAAGAGTGACCAAAGTAGCCAAAGTTCTTTGGCATTCCTGAAGTGTGGAAAGAAGTACTAAAGGCAAAGAAGAAGTAAACAGATGCATCTAATCAAACCAGTAACTGTTCCAGAAGTGAAGCATAATCACCGGCTGTGGGGTATGTGATATATATATATGTCAAGTATTAAAGAGACCTGGTAAAGAGACTTTCTGGATACATAACATGTCACAGGGATGCATGATCCATACTGGATTTTGTTCCATCATCCTTCCTGCATAAAAAGCAATGGAAGGGGAGTCGAAGAAGGACTCTGTCATAAGAATTCTCTTGTTGGCCTCCCTATATTTTTGTTCCCAGAGCATTTTTGGTGGGAATAGGGCTTATTCCTTTGTGGGAATAGACTCTTTTTCCTCAAACTGCAGTTCTGGGTCCATGCAAGCTTTTCACACCACCAATCTGTCAAGACTCCTCCAATGCCAAACTGTCCAGGAAGATGAAATGAACAAAAACCAACCAGCTTTGCTGAGAAGTATATTAACTTTTCTGCCCCTAACCTGGATGGCAGGATAAGAAATTATATATATCTCACATAAGAAATTATATATACCTCAATTATATGCCTGCATAACATGGATCATCAGCCTACAGAAAAGAGTCGGACTGCTCTCCAGGAGACATCTGCAGAGACTAAGAATGGGAAGAAAGAGGTTTTCTAGAGGCTGTTGAGTTCAGTTTTGCACATGAAAGGGGGAAAGATTCACATGCAGATCTGGGAGACTTATGCCATCTGAGTGGCATTAGATTTCATATGTTAAGAAAATCTTTTCAGAGTTAGTTTTTTAAAGCATTTCTCAAGCCAGTTTGAATCAAGAGAAACACCCAAAATGGTACAGAAAACAATCCCACCAATTCAGCAATACCAGCAGTGATCAAACAGAAACTTATGTGGCCTAAGTTTTGTATTGTATTGTATTGTATTGCATTGCATTGCATTGCATTGTATTGTATTGTATTGTACCATATCATATTGCATCATATTGCATTGCATTGCACTGCATGGCACTGCATTGTATTGCATTGCATTGCATTCAGTTGTATTCTATTGTATTGTATTTATTTTTGCTTATTAAGAACAATGAACCCTGAAAGCTGTGGGAACTTTTTTCAGAACTCTCCACGGGCTTCTGTGGGATTCTGGATACACAAAATAAGAACAGATCTCTCAATAATGACTAGTTGTCACATTAAACCCATTGACTTTGCCTCATGTTTATTACCCCTCTAGTCTATAATTAATAAGTAATTGAAGAATGAAAACCATGGATTATTATTATTGTTTTTCACTTAAGGTCTGATCCTTCAAGCACTGAAATCCATGGCAAAACTCTTCCTGATTACAGTCGGTGGAGGATTTACACTAGCACTGCATTAACAGAAAGGGCTTTGATTCTTTTCAGAAATTAGTTCCATTTAGGCCAAAGATTTATAATTCCTGCAATCATCTTTTTGCAAAGACAAGGTGCCTTCACATTGTTAAGGCAGAGCAAATATCACCACAGGGTGACCAAAAAAATCCCATAACCCAAGAAAATATCCCAGCAGTCATTCTACAAAGCAATAATTACGTAAAGTTCAGGGAGCTAGTGATGTACAGTGTCTAAATCATTGCCAGAGTACAGATAATGATATTTATACTCAGGTTGTATTTTAAATACAGAAGGATCTGTTTATAATCATGTCATAGACAGTGTCGCATTCAAGCCTGTTCATTAGTTCCAGCCGTGCATATGGGCAGCCAGCTTGGAAAAAATGTTATCTACAGATTATTTCAGATGGGTGTTTAAGTGAAGACTGTTTATACCAAATATACAGGGTCTGAGTGCAAACTACAACTTGTGGTGAAGGCCCTAGGCCCACAAGTAGTTCCACCATGAACACGTACAAGCTGATTAATGTGTGCATTTGGAGGCAATGGAAAGTGGTAGGTTGCTGTGCTGCTCCTGAACAGAGCTTCTGATGGGAGCTCTCGCAGATCACCGTCTATCCTAAATGTCAACACATTATCCTCTTGCTTATCTAAGGTTCAAATTTTTTCTTTTTTTGTCCTCCGCAATTTGGTAACTAAGGCTAACTAATCTAATTTAGCTATCTATACGAGCAAAGTAAATATACAGAAACCTTTTTTTGGCACCGAAGGCAGCTGGCAGACCACGGCCAAGAGACCGGCAACCACTCCCAGCCCCCACAGGAAGATGGCTGCATGCAAACTGCCTGCTGCGAGCAGTCTGACTGGCCCATGCAAATTTCTGCCCTGTGCCCAGGAATTGCTTAGGAAAATGCTGTTTAGCTCAAGCCAAAACCATGCTGGGGACTGTACTAGCAATTTAATGATGTAGAAAATTTGAGTTCTAGGGCCTGGGAAAATTCCCCGGGACTGTTTAATTTACTAGTGCGACTGTAGCCTCAGGCTTAGGGGCTTCCTTTTAGCCTTTTGCCCCAGTGGAAGACCCAGGTCAAATCCTTGATTTTGTGCACTTTAAGAAAACATTGATTTGTACAGCACTTAAATGTAAATACCCGCTACAGCATCTAATGTCAAGAAATGAAGGAATGAAATTATCTTTACCGAACTGCCAAAACATAGCTGTTTATAAAATTAGTTTAAAGTGAATGGCATGTTTCTCAAGGCTTCTGGATCACTTTTCAGAGGCACCTACTTACCTCCATTGCGTCTACAGGGAGAAAGGGTTTGGCATCCCTGCACTGCATGTCACCTGAACTGCTTGTTGCTGTCTTAAATAGGACAACCACAGCAACAAGGCACTTTGTCTCGGGACTGCAAATGTTGATCAGAGTTAGCAATGCCACACAAACCGTGATTTGGAAGACTCATAGCCCAGCACACCACTCCCCAGCACTTAGCAATAGGTGCTAGCCTGCCAGTACTGGGAACTCTGCCCTTCCAACAGGTACAGCAGGGATCCTTCCCAGGACTGCCTCAGGACTGGAATGTTCAGGGGCTTTTTCTGAGAGTCCATCACAGTACACATCCTTCCTGCAACCTGTTACTCGAAGGAAGAGTTTAGCTTTCAGCAACTTACGATGGTGTAAACACAATGAGTCACGCACAGAGCCAAAATAAACGTCACTCATAGTCCTTGCTCAGAGTCACATTCCCTGCAAGCTATCTCATGCTGTCAAATGACAAACTCATGTTCAATGTGTTGCACCTGATAATGCAAGCTTTCAAACAGTTCTCTAACTAATTTTGACTGTAAATGACTACAGAAAGTAAACTTTGAAATAATTACATTTTTTGCAGTCCAGAGTAGTGCCTAATTATATTCCAAGGAAGTAGTAAACTCTTCTATCACTGATGAATGGTTGGCAACATCGTTTATTTTAATGGATATACATTACTTTGAACTAAGTCTTTGCCATCTGTTCTGCTCCATAATTAGGAATGTAAAAAGGACATATTTCACAATTACATCACTAAAACGTATAATGTAAGTGACTTAAATGCATATGTATGTTCTCTGAACAATGTAGCATGCATCTGTGATGTTTTTCTCATGTTTCGGAAATAAATCAGGATGGACAGAAGCTACTTAGTCATTACACAGTAATTTTCTTGACTGTCAACTTTGTTCACAAAATCCAGGACATTATAGCAGGAAGATTCTACTGTATAGGTACTTTAAGCAAAGTAAAAGTATATGTGTATAAAATGGGAATACCTCCAATAGAATAATTTTAATTTCAGTGTCTTTAAAAAATAAACTTATCAAAATATAACTACATTTCTGTAACCATATGTTTCCTGCTGTTTAATCGACAGCTGCGAGATTTTACTCTAATCTCTTGGGATTTATCTGAATGGAGAAACTGAACTAATGACTTATGTAGCATTAGTAATGTGTTACACCTTAATGCAAATAACAAATCCTGGGAAAAATAACGTGTCTGACTCACTAGCACACTTATATTTCTCATAGTATTTACATAGTCCTCTGCCCAGAAGAGAAAAGAAAGAAAACAAAAAAGAAAAAAAAAAAAGAAAGAAAGAAAAAAAGAAAAAGTAATTTTCAATTTTTAAAATTTTTATTATGTCTTTATGTATTATGACCTGATTCTCTTTTTGCTCACATGGTATTTATGTTGTGATGTCATGGGTAGAGTTACTCTTCATCCTCAGCAGAGGATAATCAAATATGGATTCTGCATTCAGCAAAAGTGTCATCAGTTGAACAGTATCAGAGAAGTCCTTACCCTCAGTTGGAGTTAATTTGGTAGGAGTTTGGAAACTGTTTAATAGTTAATTTGTTACGAGTTTTCAGTAACAAGGCATAAAAAAAGAGACAATAGTAATTAGGTTGAAGACCTACAGAGATGTATGGGGGTTTCTGTGAAAGTTATGGAAATAATTTCTGAATTATATTCCAACTTCCTAGTGCCATCTTGTCCTGAGCCTTGTGAAGCCAAGCTGAAAGCCCTTCTTCCTCCCACAATCCTAAATGAGGGAAATGCCATCATATGTAAAGTACCTTCCCAGTCCTGCTATACTCATGCTTCCATAAGTACTTCCATAGAAGGATATCATGTGCTCCAATATTGAGAAGCATATTTCAGGTATCATACCTTACTCAGACAGAACAGCATACGGGAAATGCAGCAAAGTACATCTCACAGGAACTGCTGCACCGTGGCCATTACACCAAGGGAAAACACCAAGGGAAAACAGTGGGATGAGTCATGCTTTCCACTTCTGCACACTGTGTGTTATCTATAGATTGGAAAGTACCTTGTTCAGATTGTACCAGAGATCTGGGGTAATTCCAAGAGGAATTCTGTTTTATTGTCTCAGCTTGCTTGCCATTAGTGGAAAGGTTTGTACCACAAAAGAAATTCCATGCGAGCATCACCCCAGCTCTGGGAATCAGAAGGCTCGAGATTGTATCACAGACTGAAGAGGACAGTTTACTACATCTTCCCTCTGCTCTGCCTCTGGATCAACCAAGACCCCTGTGTAGGGAACCAATAACCTATGATAATGTATTGTAGAGTTGTTCTAAGGTAGTCAAATCAAATCAAATATGAAGCAATAAATATCTGAGAAAAAAAAACCCACCTTAATCTCGACTACAGAATGGGAAAAAAGGGGGGGGGGGGGGAAAACCAAACCACAATCCAGGTTTCCTAGTCAGTAATTCCCTTACCATTTGAAAGCCAGAAACATCTGCTGCTGCTCTAAGTGGCATATTGGATATGTTGATCATTTCTGACTTCAGCAATCATTGTCAGTGCACCCAAGAGTACTATCACCAAGCTCAGGGACATATGGATAGTTTGGCTATTTAAAATGGGATTTGGGGGGCACAATAATTTTCACAAGTGGTAGATTGCTACCCTGAAGGCCTCAGATAAATCTCTGGTAGATCATTTTTTATCTTTTTTAGATAGTGCATCTGCAATGCATACTATCTCTCCAGGTGTTGTGCTCTGACATTTTATAAACAGACCAACTGCCTCAGTACTACGCCCTTATGTTTTCCCCAGCCACTGATACAAAACCAGGTATTTATTAACAACCTGATACATGGCAAAGCTGAAAGAGTGATCTTTGAAAACAAACAGAATGAAGGGATGATGTCAGGCAGCATCATGCATAGGATGGCTGTCTGGAGGTCAGGAGATTGGGGTTCCCTTTTTAGCCTTTGCCATTGGCTTAAAACAGTTGTTCTCAAGGAATTCACTCACTCCTTACCTTTTGCCTCTATTTCTTTTTTCAGAGGGAGTGAAATTCATCTCATTTGGCAAAAGGCACAGCTGAAAAGCAGACGGGCCCTTTCTTCATGCCATGTGTTAAGACTCATTCTGCTATTAGAAACAAAAGCCCATAAGGTGGCCCCACAGGGTAAAGGCTATTAGGTATACCAGMACAGCTACATTTTCAGGGTCACTTGGTGTGTGATTTCCTATATCGCATAGTCTCCTAGGATTAAGTTCCTCCTTTTCTCTGCTGTGAAGACCAAACCTTAAGTTCCTACGTTTAGCGGCATTAAGACCCAGGATGATTTCCCTCTGGAAGCTTATGCAAGTATTTGCCAGCAACTTTAAAATACTAGCTATGGGTTCCCCAAAAGTTAGAAATTGCTATTTGCACCTTTATGAAAATCTCGGTGACAAACTAACAGTATCTTCAGCAGAGGAAGTAGCTTGTCTTGCTCACAACAACTGTGTATCAGGGATGRATTTGGGCAGGGAGGACTGTCAGCTTTTAACTGACACTCACTTAGTTGTCCCTCTGAAATCACCCAAGCTCCACTTCCATTTTTCTACAACTTTTGAGGTTTTAGGCCTGCTGAACAATTAGAGTTGGCCATAGGAAGAGTAATCTAATTCTTCATAGAGTCAGATGAGAGCATCTTCTGTTCCAGTCACTTTTCTTGACACAATAGATCAGAGGCTCTATTATTTGCATCACTCTGGCCCATTTTTAATACCTTTTGGTGTTCTAGCTACAGGATCTGTACACCAGGTAGGCCCTACTGACTGTTGTAGGTGTGTTATACTGACATAGCAATAACAGTAATTGGGTGTTGCAATGGTTAATGTGTGCTACTCACAAAGGGTTTAATACCTACTACAGCTTATCTCTTTAGCACTGAGACTGAAAAAATTACTCCGCTTTGGTTTGAAACTATATTCCATTTTTCAAGACTGTGTTTCTGCTTCTTGCTGAGACATTTCCGACAGAGCACTGTCAAAGGACATAATTTTTAAGCAGAATTAATATGCAGTAATTTATCAATTCATAGAAATGTGGTTGCTAAGAGATTATTGTAAATCACATGCACCTCATGCACATCTCAGCAGGGGACCCTGACAAGGTTCCAGGGCTGTTGCTGAAATACAGCACTCTAATTAAGAAAATGCTCAAGCTCTGAATATACCAGAGGTGATTTTTTTTGCTTTAAGCCATGTTCTTACATTACAAGAAAAATGTTGATTAAATGAGAAACATTTAACTTCAGGGTTAAATAAAGTCAAGCAACTGCAATCACCTGAAAAAAGCCTGGCTTCTTGATTTTTGGCACCCATAAAAGTAGTTTCCATGATGCAACTCAATTACTGTTCTTGACTGGGAAGAATCAGCATAAAGCAGAGCGTAGTATTTGCGCTACATTTCATGTTCTTGCACTTTCTTTTTCCTAAAAAACATTCTTTAAAATTTTCTGTTGCAGGATGACATTACAATGACTTCTGAGGCTTAGCAAAGTTTTAGCATTAATCTGGGCYATAAAAAAACAGTATGAACACCTTTACAAGCAAAAATATTGCTAATGTTAAGGACTGTTTTCTTTCAAAGGCATTGATGAAGAATACACAATCTCCTTTTCCAGTCAATATTCCTAGAGTGGGACTCTTTTTGCCTCGTTCTAGCTGTATAAAGGTTAAGATTTTGGTCTAAGGTAGTTAGGTAACCAGACTGCTCCTACAGTCAGTGCAGAGATACGCATCTTAACAGGGCAGTTCAGTAGGTGTATAAAATATGTGCCCTAGGCTTTCCCTAGACTTAATGCAAAAAAGACAGACAGATTCAAAGGTCTAACACAGATGAGATGAATTTCATTTTCTTTCTTCCACCAGCTTCTACGACGTACGTGGAACTGGAGCGGATCATGATCTGAACAGCAGTGTACATAAGCAGTTGTTCCAAAATAGAAACCAGAGAAGCACGAGTGTAACTCCAGCACAATTCAGATCATCATTTGGCCCCTGGTGTTGAGTAACTCCCATACTTTCAAAATGAAACAGTTTGCAAACCACCGAAACTGCAAGCCAAAACTTGCTAGGTTGGCTTGTCATCAGAAGAGCTGTTGTGGGAAAGTGCTTAGGGAATATAAATCTGCCAATCTATCCTTTTACTTGTAGTAAATCACATCTCTGTCGGTGGCCCTAATATTAATTTTGTTGCAGTAATGCAAATGAAAAGGATATTCTTGCATAAAGAACTGAATTCAACTAAAGAAAGAGCCTCATTTTTTCTTAGGCTATATACTGAAAGAGGCCTGTTTCTATTACAAATCTACAATTCTTGTAAAAGTCATTTTCTCCATTGAGAAATCCTTTTATGGCAGGATAGTAAACAGTGCAGAAATTCTACACAGCATAGTTTGCATATTTAATTTAATATAATTGCACTAAGGACTTTTGGACAATTCTTCTCCTATATCTTGGCAGTATACGGACTGCTCTCTGTTGCTTTAACATTTGATTTTTGCAACACCACATCTATCTGTTGTGTACCCTAGAGTCAGCTTAAAATGTGCAAAGCTTTCATCAAAGTTGGCTTCAATTTCTGTTTTAAGTTCTATTTTAGATAAAAGTTTTACTTCCTTTTTTAAAATTTATATATATATATATTTGTGCCTTAGGGGATTTTTTGTAAGCGCTGATGCTAATGAATAATCTGTGTAATTAGAAAATATGTCTTCATGTTTGGCAAATTACTAAATACCCCACTCCTCCTCCTCCATTAAAAGACAAACTGTTTAGAAATGAAACATTAGAATATTTACCAACACAATTGAACTGTGTATAGCGATCTCAATTAGTATACTTTACAAACAGAAAATAGCTTTGACTCTTCTTTGATTGGCCAGCTATAATTCATTAACATAACTGGCATCCACTAAAGGTAAAATTTAGAACACAGCAATGATCTACCAAAATACTATCCCGAAAATTAAAAAAAAAAAAAAAAAAAAAATTCTATTCCATTTATAAGATAAAGATATTCAAACCACAAGTCACCAAACAAAGTTCCCAAATTATTGGCTATTTCCTTTCAGGTCACCTTGCAGGTCATCCCAATGCAACGTCTGAGGAAGTTCCTCTCCTTACAATTCATCAAATCCAAAGTGGTAACAGTATACACAATAAAACAACCTGTTTTAAACATGAAACAGACATGCATGGTATAACAGAGATTTAAATGAGAAGGTAGTAATATAAAACTATCTCTTTGAGAGTCAGTCTGAGGACATCCATTCCTACAGATGACAATGAAGAAGGAATATGTTTTTCTGTTCTAAAATCCTCTTACATTTCATGGAGTCCAAGGACCTGACTCAATGGTGCAAGGACTTAATGAAACCAGAAGGGTCCTGATTCGGATTTGTGCTTTCAAAGGTCAGTTGAGTGACTGAAAAAGGGAGCAGAGAGGACAAACGTTATACAAACACAATTTAAAAGAATATACTATAGAATTATAGAATATACTATAAGAATTATACAAAATCAGATTATTTAGATTAAATGAACAGTAAAGGAAGGAAGCTTAACTCATTTAAAACTGGTGCTAGAGAGACCTACGGAAAGAATAAGTTCCTCTTGATACTGACCCAGAAGGTCCCTTTCCCATAGTGTGTTTAATACTGAGAAGAAAATATCATTAAGATGCAAATACTGAGAAAAAGAGGAGAAGATATGGACAGAAACTGCTCACACCCAGTAGTTTGCTGAGAACCTGCTGAAGTGGAAAGATTTTTCAAGCATTAATACATACAGAAAGGGATCTCTCTTTTACATTAAAAAAAAGAAAAAAAAGAAAAAAAAAAAATCAACAAACCCCCCATCCTGAAAAATACCATGGGGAGAAGACAAGGTGGAAGAGGGAACAGTTCACAAACCCTGTGAAACCAAAAGTACAGTTCACAAGGTTCACAAAACCTCAAAACAACACAAGGTTTGCCCATCCCTTACTATTAGTCATCTACGAGAAATGTTCCTCCCTGACCTCTGAAGAATCCTCTCCCTGGCATAGCTGCTCCTTCTGCTTTTGGATATGGTGCTCTCTGCTAGGGTGCTACACACAGTGGTTTTGAGGAATCTTTGTTCTAAGTCTGAAAGCGAACCTACATCTGGCAAAAGAACAGGTGACTTCACTACTGAGGAGAGACGGAAAAGACTGTAACAGAGGACACAGATGACATTTTCTGCGTTACACTGGAACACAACCAAATCCTGCAATAAACTAATTTCCAGCAGCCACCACTGAAACAAGAAACATGTTTGTGGTTTTTTTTTTTTTTTTACAGTTTACCTACTGAGTTTTGTTCTCCAAAAAGGTAAGAAATACATTTCAGTAGCAGGAAGCGTACTGAGAGCATTCCCAAGGAGGCTGACAATTTGCCTTCATTTTCATCCACCCCACTCTCCCTCTTCCCTGCTATTTTAGGACTTGTGAAAATCTAGACATGCTATAATAGACAAGGTCCAAGCAAAACAAATTTGTACGGGCTCATGACCCAGTTTCATATACAGAAGTAGTTAACAGGGTTGATTTTCTTTTTCATCCCTAATTTTCAGGAATTAACCCTTGGCTGCAGCTACTGTTCTATGCTAAAGACAGTAGAGTTACATCACCCTGCAGGGAGCACTGGGATAGAAGGAAACAGGCTGCTTCCTGGAGCTCTGCATTTGCATTGGAGACATTGGGTGTGATTTGTGACACCCTTAGCATAAAGTACTATTTCCTTCCAGCATGAGCAACCACTTCTGGTAGCCTGTCTGTGGGGGAGATGAAGGTATGCTTACRCTTACTGTCTGCATATTCCTTTGAAATACTTTCAGGAGATCAAACCCACACATTCTTAAACACAGCAGTTGCAATCCTGGACTCGCACAGGCTAACTACACAGGAAGTTTGGAAGGGAGTGAAAGGGGACAATTTATTTCCAATTAAATAAGGAACAGGTTAGTATAAGAATTTTCTTTCAACATCGTGTTTCCTTCTAAAGAGATAGATTTTTGCAGTCATGATACAATGCTTACCATTTTCCCTCCAAAGTCTTGCTCCTAAAAGTATTAGAAAGCAACTTGATACCAGACTTTATTAGCGTTAACTTAGAAACCCTCTAAAACAGCCTTATATCCCTGCTTGGTAATAATGAGAAAGGGTGGAGTCACATACTATTTGAACAACAAAGCAAACTGTAAGCTATGATAAATAAAYGCCTGAAAGAAAACACCCTGACCCCACCTTTGTCTGATTCAAATGAAAAAATACCAGTTTCACCCAAACCACAAATGCACACATGCACACACATACACACAAACATTGCAATTCTAAATTCCATGATTTGATGACTGAAGCATTTTGAACAGGTGAATTAGTGCATCAATAAAAACACCGCCCTTTTAATGAGGACTCACAATATTTACAAAATGCATTCCTTTAATGTTTTTATTTGCTAAAAGTTTCAAAAATAAGTTTCAGAAATTACCATCTCTATTTGTTCTTAGAATCGTATGTAAACATTTTGTATTGCTTTTACTGTATTGTTTGCTACAGTGCTTACTGCTTCCCTTTCGTATAGTGTCTTCATCAGTTCATGCCTTGCCTTATTAATAGATTCTTTGTTCCTTTGCTCTTTCTCTATCAATGAAGAGCATCTACCCTAGCTCTTCATTGTACTCCCTGTTTTCACTGTCCTTCCTTTCATTTTTGCATGATTTATGTTCCTYTATAAATGGAAAGGCCAAATATTTTTCTTCACACTTTAACAAGTTTCTTGAACTTCTCCCCCTTCTTGACTGCACATGGGGAGAAAACTGAAAAATATCCCCATACTGAACAACAAGCTGCAAAGTCACAGAGTAGCTGCTATCTTCCTGGAGCCATATAGAAATAAACCATAAGAACAGCCATAACAGGTGAAAACAAAGATCTCTTTAGCCTAGTATCCAATTCCCAACAGTGGCCATTAGCAGGTGCCTAGGGGAGAGCGTACGAACAGGGCAAATGTAGAGTGTATAAATTCTATGCATTCTCCCAGTCTCCAGCAATCTGTGACTCAGAGATGTCTTGCGTGATCATGTCTTCTATCTCCAAAGAGGCCTAGGGAGAYGAAGAATAAAATACAACTCAGAGAACATGCTGCTAAGTGAAGCACAACTAACTTGAAAGGAGGAAAGAAAACATCTCTATAAGTCGGTCAAAATACTAAAAGTAAAGAAGTTTGCTTTAGGTACTGGATGCAGTCTAGCCTCAGAGGATAGCAGTCTAAACTTATTTTGTAATCTAGTTGTACAGAGCAACAGGCTGCCACTTCCAGATTTACACACATAAGGAGTCCCTAACCCATTTAGGTCAAAATAGGTAATTTGCCTTAACGGATTTAAATAGTAGGTCTTGCTAACTCTTTTGCCTGAAATAGGTTAGGGAATACTCACAGATCTACAGGCTAGTTGTATTCAGAAGAGAGGCAGTAAGTTTTTCAACTGGCATAGGTAGACATGACAGGTGCTATCAATCCACAGCAGTACAGAGCCAGAAATGAGAATAGATATACCCTGTGCCAGCCAAAGGTACAATGATTCCTAGCTATCCATCATCACACTGCCACTGGAGATTACCACATGTACAGTTCTGCAAAACGGAGTGCTGTAGCAATGGACAGAATAAGCCCCTTGTTGGTAAAGTGAAACCTCGTTTGCTTTACGAAACGCAGGTGTCACTAGCAGAACAGGATTAATGCTTTTCCATGACAGCACTCCTTTACCAATTCTTCTGCACTAAACTGGGTGAAATGCTTCCTAGTCTGCTTCAAGCCACATCAGCTAAACCGCTTCACATTGTTAAATAAACTATCTGAAATAACTTAGCTGATTTTGTCAGAAGAAAGTAGAAAGTGCTCATGGAAACTTCCAGCTGAACTCCAGGATAGGACAAACTGTGACAGAAGGCAATAGTATGCACCTAGGAAGCAATAGTAGGATATCTTCAGTTGCAACAGTTACTTGCAGAGCATACACCTACCTGCAACCATGGTGTCATAGACAAACCAGTACAACTTGGAGATTTTTACTTAACGCATTGTCGATTAATACAAGTTGTATCAGTGGATGTGGTTATCGAGAAAAAAAGACAGCACAATTAAATAACACTTAGAGAAATATATTCCCCCCCCCCCCCCAAGCTCATATTAAGCCAAACATTTCTGCTCCCAGGCTGCTAGTCATAACTACCCCAATACTCACTGTGGCTTACTACACACAGTCTGTCCCAATTCCTCCAGTGAGGTGACAGGCAGTGCAGGAGATCGGGTTTGTATGTTCACTGGTTCCTTCTGCCATTTTCTGCTTATTGGTTTATATCTACACAGGAGAGCACATTAGCTTCTGCACAATTACAAAACCTGAGAACAAAATGTTGCAGTATTGTTGGAACTTGACGTTTGGACAAACAGATTTCCTCCTACTAATTCATGGGATCTGAACAGGGTGTTCAGGTTGTTCTCTCACAGAAGAAAAGAACTAAAAGCTGTTCCACAGCGAAGGATGGGGTACACTACCTTTCTGATTCCATAGAAAATTCCTCCATATTCCTTCAAATTCCTCCATATTTGATAATCCAGAAGAAATACTTTGTGACACAACAAGTATTTGAAGCCTTGAGACATTTCCTATGTGGGGCACCTTCTAGTATGGCTACTGACCAAGCACTTGTGAAGCAGTTGCAATAAACAAAGGAGTGCAACCCCTAAATAATTGGCTAGCGCATACTTCTGAGTCCCAGAACTGCATAATACTCCATATCAGCAATGGGCCAAGTCACTGAAGAATCTGTTTCCCAGAAAGAAAAGGCTTGATGAGGAATGGAAGACAGACAAATGGGTAGGAAAGAGCTAAAGGAACAGTGGCTGCTTTCATGACTCAACAAGGGATTTCAACAAAGGGTGAAAAGATGCATTTCTGAGATCGTCTCCCAGTCAGACAAGCACGAGTGCCAGCACAAAGGTGAAAGTAAAAATATACAGCCAACAATGGAGGGCTGGACCACAGTAGCTTTGACTTAAATAATCTCTTGCTGCCACTAAACAGCACTCAAAAATGTGGCTCTACAGCAGCCTAAGTAAATCTAATTACTGGCTGTTGCAGTGCTGCCTTTACCTTGCTGCTCCTGATCAGCTTTGGTGCTTGACAGACAAGGTATGTGTAAGTGCACTGAGTTTGGTTATTTCTTTGCTAGTCTAGTTCTATAATGACAGAGGGATAAATCAGCCATGGTTCTACTGGGCACCAACACCAATGCAAGAAAGCGGTGGGAACATACAACTGAATGGTGTGGGTAGAAGTAGTAGGCAGGAAGGGGAAAAGAGCACCTCCTTCCACAGTAGTGCTCAATCACAGCCCAGTCTGGCATACTGAGACATACTGGGTAAATAGGTATTCTTATAGGAAAATTGATGGTCCATGTTCAAGGAAAGATCTACAGTTCCAGCAGAGGTATTAGTTTTGAAGATAGAAGAAATACTAAGAGAAAGATGGATGAAAAAAAATCTCATCCATCCTAGCACTTCATGTACTTTAACTGTATGTCCTGTAGCAGTGATGCTATCAACTCCCAGCTTTCCTGATGGCCTCAGCATCTAGCTCCAAGAGCCTTCTCTCTTGATTTCCCAGAGCACAAGACCTTCAGAGCAAATCCACACACAGCCTAGACATCTTAGGGTGCACTTGGAGATCTCAAGCTAGCCAACATCCAGAAGTCTGTGCACTACTGTGTCTTCACACCATGTCCATGCTCTTTGGCCTTTATGCATTCCCTTTCTTCAAAAACTCCACAGTGTCTGATAGATACACAATCTTCTTTTTCATAATATAGTACCATTGGGTCAAGTCACACTTCCAGAAATCTGTAAGCAGGACTATCCTGGAAGGTTTTAATACACTATTTCTCTCTTGTCCTTGCCCTTTCATACAGAAGAAAAAAGAGTAAGATTACCACTTTTCCAGAGCCAATGAGTCTTACAACAAGGCCAAAAATTTTAGGGGAAGGCAACCCTACYTTGGGTACAAAATGTTTTAGGAGAACCTTTTTTGTTCTTGGCAATGCATAATCACATTTTTGGGAAGAAATAGATGTCATCACCAAACAAGGAGGAAACAATGTTCAACTGTTTCACCCTCAGATATCTCCAGAGAGGTKAGAGGAGAGGTATCCTATTTGCTGATGCAGCTGCTGATGCAGCTCTTCACCGTTGGTATAAGAGCAAGCACACCAGGAACCATCGGAATCAAAGGCAATTTAATAAATTTTTACATTTGCAGTACAGAGTTCTGAAGTAGTAGGTATGGTCTGTAGTGGACCCTTGGTCCATTAGAATATAATACTCATCCTGTTAGGGTATGAAGATATACTGAAGGCGCACACAGTGGATTCTGAGTACAAGACAGATTTCTGCCATATTGTTTCTGTATAAAGCAAGCAGTAAGCAACATTTTGCCTGTTTCTGTACACTAAGTGGTAAGATGTATACAGTTTAATACACAAGTGTATCAGACATTGCTTGTGAGATGAGATTTCTATCTTCCTTCATAAATGATGAAAGCTGTTTTGCTCTTGGACTTGGTACGGCATTCATTGTTACTAACACTATTATTATGGCATTTAACTTCCATATTATGGAAGTTAAGAACAGACTCATTACAGTGACAACTAGTCTAAGAGGAAAGCTTTTCCATTTACTTCTAATGCATTCTATGATTCCTTATTACACTCTTAAAGCACATCATGCCAGTTTGTATGATGTTATGCATCAGATCTCAATGTGTTATGACATTCTGCTATCTGCAATGTGTAATCCTGAAATCAGAGCAGGCAATGAATGGCATTTGTTCTTTATATAATCCTTTCACTGATAATTATTTCCCGTCAAAGTGCAAAGTTCAGCAATATGGATAATCATGGACCCACACACACACAAAAAAAAAAAGATAYGCGAGTGATACAATATAACTTGAAGAATGAAATTAAAAATGAAAACAAGTACAAGATATTTGACTGTACTATTTAAGCCTATTTTTCAGAAATATGACCCTCAAGGCTGATAAGTCCTTGTTCTGTTACCTCTTTGTCCTGGGTATAAAGAGGCGAAAAAAAGGCCCATTTGCTCCAGCAAAATAAAGTATGTAATGGGAATACAAAAAGTGATAGGACAGTAAGACCACAACTGCATAGATGTGTCTGCAATTTAAATCTCTCTTATGGCAATGTAAACCTTTTGAATTCAGTGGAGAAAATCCAGGACGTGAGAAATTAGAACCGGGCCTGAAATCCTTGTGAAGCGCTGTGGGAACAAACACAAAAGTGTCCAATAATATGACAGCAAGTGGCAGCAGACATAACAGCTTCTCTTTTGTGAACTATTAGAGGTGGGCTGGCAGAATTGGTATCACTATACTTTGCCTCTTTTTACTTGCCCAGAACTTAAAGAAACCATAACTAAATTATATTTTTATAACATACGACTTATTATTCTTATGGAAAATCTCAGCTAAAATGATTCAGCCTTGAAATCACTTTATCTTAATGATCTGACCTAAAAATTGTAGCAGACGCATCAGCAAGTGCATCTTTGCCCCAAGGGTGGCAGTGGCCTTCTTGGGGGCAAGGCACAGAACCGAAGGAATTAACAAACATTAGATTTTAATCTGGTGCCTCAAGTCTGTAAGTGTCCTCAGACAGGTACTTTTTACACACCTAAAAATGGACTTCAATGTTCACATCATGAAGTTAAATCTTCTATTTCACCAGAAATTTAATCTTCTATGAAATGGTATGAAAAGCAGTTGTATGGCAAGCAATACAACATTGACTCATTCTCTTCTTTTTGACTACAGGATAGATTAGAAATTATGAGGGTTTAGATTTAAACTACAGAGGCACTACCTTCAGCTCACATATTTCACATATTTTCAAAATGTAGGAATTTATTATTAAGTTTCTCACATTTGTCTTTTTTTAAGTATTAGTAATATAGATATACCAAATTTCCCCACAGACAGATGGCAAAGAATAGTAATTAAATATGGAATCAAGAAATGTAAAACTGAAGTTAAGAAAACCAGGTAACAGGGGAAATTAAAATTATAGGCAGGAAAATTCTATGTTCAATAGGACCCAGGACAACAAAAGATTTTTAATAAAAATCAGGAGTAAAAGAAATCCTAGTTCTTGTGAATGTTGCTACAAAGAGGTGGCAAGAATATCAATTACATCAGAAAAGGCAGATGACAAAATTGTTAATCGTGCAGGAAAAGGCAGAGGTGTTCAGCATATTTCTGTTCTGTATTTGGAACAAAGCTAAGCATGTCTTTGTACCATAAAATAATGGTGAAATATTTCCTTTTCCAAGATTAGCTAAGGATGATGTTAAAGAGAAGCAATTAAAAATAAACACTGCAAAATAAGCAGGCCTGGGTAACTTTCTCCCAAGAATTCTAAAATAATTAGGAGTCATCTGAATCCTTGAGAATTTCAACATATTTTGAAGACTCCAAACTGGCTTTTCGTCTTGCCTTTTGGAATTTTCTTTGCCAATGTTTCAAAGAGAGAAATGTTATGATCCAAGGCAAAGTAATGGCACAGCCACAACAGGACAACCAATTAAAGGGGGAATTGTTAATGTACATTATTTTATCCCATCAAATATCAATTCCATTTATATTTATATGGCCTAAATTTATATGAGCACAATTGTGCACATTCCTGTTGGTTGCCACTCTGGAAGCATGGCTGATACCTCATTGAAGCATTATGGAAAGATGACTGTATTTATCTTGAACAATTTACTCAAAATTATGTACTTCACTGCTAGCTCACCCAACTAAAACAATATATTGGCACTTCTGGGTGAAGCAAGAATAACAAGAGTGAAGGACACAGAGGTTCCCCATGTGATGAGATAACCCAAACTCTACATAGTAACAGAGGCCGCAGTTCTTAGAGAAAGTGCTAGATACCTCAGCCTCTGACCTTGGTTGGAACTGTCAACAAAGGCTTTCTCACATGTACTTTAAATATAGATTCTGAACTACTAAATATTGTCAGGCTCAGTATTGCAACCAAAGTCTGCAGAAGCAGAATTCTGTTAGCTACCCCTGCTATTTGTGGAAGCAGAGAGAGTAGTGCTTGTCATCAGTTTCCTTCTCAGGTGCCATCCAGAAAGAAGTCCTAGTCATCATTCTCTAGCCTAAGCAGTGCTGGGTACACCTTTGGCTTTTCTACTTACTTTCTTGCAGTCCAAGCCACTCAGTCTTTTTTAGTTTCCAGCTCCATGAACCTAGCAATTATCTACAGCTTCTACTTCAGTACCAGCTAAAACACATTTTTAGCAGCATGTTCAACACTGCTACCAGCTCTTTCAATAATTTTTTTTCTGTATCACTGTCTTAGATGCAGATAACTTTGTTCATTTTCACCTCACATGAAATATACATTTTATATCCTAGTATAACAGTGTCCTTTTATACAATAAATACAGAAATGACCTGTGGACCAGGACTTAAGAGTCCAGTATTCCTCCATCACACAAGATTACCCTAACCAGGAGGGACACACTCAGAATGCTTCAATTGTGATTTCATCTGGAATTTAAATTCTCAAGGGTCAAGAATAATTCACACTGCCTACCCTCAAGAATCACTTTACTATTGAACATATCTAAGATCAATACAGGTTATCAGAGAACTCCACTTTGGTGTCCATGGAATCTCGTGCGCAAAACTACATGCTCCTCGTCTCAGAGGGTGGATGCACTCAGAGTACCATTAGTCTGGTAACTACAACTTCCTAGGAAGCTACAGCTGCGCCTCTTCTTAATGCCAAGAGTCTAGAACACAGTTCTTCCCTTCTTTTGTAAGGCCCTAACCACTGGAGTGTTTTAGTACTTTCAACACAGGATGATGTTTCATTCCCAAGCGGATGCTGTTGCCCTCTGCCAAACTCTGAGTTAGGTGCCTCTTCAGACATACCCTTCTGCATGATGAACATCTGCACTAGTACTGAGGGTTGGTCAAAAGCGATTGTCAAAATAACCCGAGTAATACACGCTCTTCTTCTTCAACCCCAGGGTGGGCAGCCAGGGTGAAAACTGTATACCTCATGCTTTGCATTTGGAAAGCAGAGTCTTTGGTCTGTGGCACAGCCACCTCTTTCTTGTCTCAGATTCATTGCTGCTAACAGATAATGAAAATTATATGGAAAGGTGGAAAAGATGTAATTAGGAACAGGGAATAATAAGTCTACCAGCAGCAGTCTTTAGCAGGACATGATCACAGTTTCTAACACACTGCAGAAAGGGAAGGGCTGAAGGACAGAGTTTTCAGGTGAATATCACTGCTGGAAGTCCAGCAGAGCCAAACAATTATTAGGACTTGAGTGTAAGGACTTATACTGGCTCACTGACATAAACAGACTTGAGAATGACCTCAAGATACATCCTTACTTTCTGCGTAGACAAAAGCACAAGTTAGGTAGTTATGACTGTCCCACACGTTATATCCACACCAATCTGGTTAAGATTCTGGTTGTGTATTCATGGAGCATCTGAAAATCTACAGTAAACTGAGAACACACAAAACATCTTACAAGAACACAGTTACTGAATGGTAACAGAAAAAATTATTCAGGCGTCTAAACTATTAGATGACTGAATAATTTCGGATGACAGCATATCTGAGGCTTCCACATAGGAAGATGACAAAGCAGATGACAGCAGATGATAAAGGACCTGCACAACAGTCATATCATTCTTGAGCAGCAGGAGGCCAAATAGGATACCCTTGACATCTAAAATGGCATCTTTTCACATACTTGAATTACTTCCTAACTGTGCATAAATACTAACAGAATACTGAGTCCCCACCTCCTCAAAATCAGACCCTCTGGAAGGCTCTCCATATGAATTCAAAGCCAGAAAGTCTCACATCTGGTCTCAAAAACATGTACATGGGAAAGTAATAAAAGATAATATGGCTAAAATATTCAAAAAGGACCTATCATCTTGTATGTCCCAGCTTTTGCTGTCCAATTTTGTTATCTTTTCTTGTTTTTCTGTGGACACATTTTTAAATCAGGCATAAGAGACTTACCAGCTTGAAATATGAGTAAAATCATCCTTTCAGAAAGCGKAATAGTTAAATTGTAGCATATTTGCTATTAGATTTTAACATTTAGGAAGCAATTAAAAGAAAAAAAAAACAAACCTCAATAAGATACTGATTAACATAACATAAACTACGATAAACTTTACGGAGTCCATGGAAACACAACAGAAAAGGAAAAAATATGATCGTAAAGTTAGTATACTACTACTGATAAGATACACAGTAAAGTGTCCTTTGATCACAGAGTCAGATGCGGTTTATGGTACATACCTTAGTTATCTATGAATAAAACATTGAGCAAGGACAGTCACTATGTTTTTAATTACAGTACGAATGTTGGAATGCATTCAGCTGAGCCTTGATCAAAGATCGTTTAATGATACTCATTCCTTCCCATGTTTTTTTTAATTTTAATAGTACATTAACAAACCAGGTATCAACTTTCTGTATATGCTAAATGGAATTGTTGTTCTCATAAACTTGATCTGACTTCGAAAAATAAAAAGTGTGGCCTATGCTGACAAGAGTAATTATACTTACAGAAAAATGTACTCAATACGTAACCTTCTCCTCCACGTGAACTTCTGTTGTCAATTACATACATTAGCACAGTATTGAGGATCCTTTGTACAAAGGCACGCACACCAATTCAGCTTGCTTGTGATACTGTCTGTGTCTGACACTAATGAAAGTAGCAGTGACTAGTGACAGTTCTGCAGAAGACTACACGTGGGATGCACGTGCAGGACTGGAGTTTTCGCTGGTTAATAATTACATTCTTTTAGTTTAGAAAAGATCAGGAACACCGGCAATTTCTCAGTCAGAAAGCTGGGACACACCCATTCAAAGTAATCTGGTGGTTCCCTCCTGTATGTGGTTCAAGGACAGATCTTACTTCTGTGATTACAGTAACTTTACAGTAGTTTTCTCATTACAGAGTGGTTGAGAAGCTGAAGTGGAGATGGAGACACACAGGAAGTGATGGTGAGGTAGTAGGAAAGGTTTGAATGCTTTTACAACTGTTCAATTTTGGCTCATGAAGCCTTAACTAGGAGCTTACGTAGCCATAAAACTGGTTGAAAACTTAAACTGCTGTTCCAAAGTGGATCCACCTATTGCACTTAAAAATGTGAACTTATTCCATCATGTCCATATTACAACTACGATATTATTTTAACAATTCTTGATTAACTCCCCCACCACCAACTGTCCTTTCAGTCTCTTTTTAATGGCTCCTCTTGCTCTTAAAATTAGAAATATATCTCTACGTAGAGTAGAAATTAGTAGCATAGGACCATATAAACATACAACATTTTGTTTCACAATGTTGGTATTATAAGTTTGGTTTTAAATTTAGTGTCAAGATTCAAGACGGATCAAGTGAAGAGGTGACAGCTCTGTATATTAAGTCTCTTTTTGCAAGTCTTCAGTGATTTTATTATTTATTATCAACATTTTATTATTATTATCATCATAATCATTGAAAACCAATTAAACTTTTCTATCTGTTCTCAAGTACAGAAAGACACATTAGTTCTGCCACCAAATTTTGGAATGAATTTATGATTAACAAATTACCGAATTATTTTACTGGGAGCACAGTGATATGCCTTTTGGATCAGGTCACAGATCCAATGGAATGATCTAAATTTTATAGCTATGATGGTCACAACTCAGATAAGGCTTTCATATATTTATCCCTCACATTTCAAAATTTTCATACAAGAATTTTGAAAAGGAAAGGTACAACAGAATCCAGTTCAGTCTGTATTCTAACATTTCTTTAAAACTCAAACACAGGCACAAGAACAATGCTTTTTTGCTTCATCCCATATAGTAAATGTCCCTCTAAATTCATGATTTCCACATGAAATCTTAAGAGATCATCTGTTCCAGTGTTTCTCTAATTTTAACTGAAGGATTATGTATTGATCTACTTTTGCAACTTGCTATTTTTTACCAAGTAACGAAAAAAAGTAAACCTTGATTTTTTTTTATTTCTTCTCTTTTTTCCCTCCTCAATTTTGTTTGGTTGCATGTGGGCAAACATAAAATTCATAGAACACTTTGTGATGTCTTACTATTCCACCAGTACACAAATTATAGGTTGAAAAGTACTCACCTAGTCTATCCCGTTGAACAAAACACCGGGATCAATTTTTCACATCATTGCAGCAGTTTAAGTGTAACACCACTGAAACAAACAGAATTAAACTAGCCAAATACAGGACTTTATTAAGAATTTCCTTGTTACACAAACTATTCCAGCACTTTGGCTCACTTTATACAAAGACCCCAGAGCAGGCAGAGGTGGACCACCTCCTCCTTACTCACATTCCTTATTCATCGATTTGCCAATGTCAGTATCAACTCATTCTACAAGACAGAAAATTGGTTTCCACCTTGAAACTTGAGACTTAATAGCCCTTCTATTATCTTTATCCTCCAATTATAACTGAATATTCTTGTTATCCCTAAAAATACAATACTCTTTTTAATCTTGTTACATTCTTGGCCTTTGTGATTTGGCAGTGAGTTCCACAGTGTAATTACAAGTTTTATAAGTAGAGGTAATTACAGGTTGGGTTTTTTTTTATCAGTTTTGAATGTTACCTTTTAATTTTCCTTGATGTTCCTGTGCTCATGTTAGATGACAGAGAACACGGTCATCTAATCTACTGTACCTAGACCATTATTTTACTGCATCCCCTTTCTTAATCTTCTCTCTAAAGCGAAAAAAGGCCTAATCTTTCAAAAGAGGGGTTTTTTCATATCCTCAGTCATTCTTGTTACCATTCCTTGATCCCACTTTAGCTCTCCAATACGTTTTTTGAAATAGGGAAAACAGCTGCTGAAATTGTGCAGTCTCTCTACTGAACACAATGTGCCACCTGCATAACAGTGGAAGATGAGGTCCTGAGAATTCAGTTCTGTGGAGAGCCATGCTCTTTGAGTCATAAATATTAATGCTGCAGAGACTTTCCAGTCAGACTTGCCTTGACACAATGTCATGGTATCTAATGCAAATTCTGCATCAAATCTGTAAGTTCTTTCTACACGTGAACATATCTTCTTGCCTTATTTTAAATCCAGTTTCAATATGAGGTCTTCAGTTAACAGAGGACTACAGCCACAGTTATCCTCTGTTACCCGCCTGTACTTTACTTCTATAGTTTGTTGTTTTCTTTCGGTTCCCAGGCTGGGAAACTCTTCCTGTGTGAGACTTAAAGAGCTATCAAATACCAGGTGGGGAAAAAAAATAAATAAACTGTAGATACTTCTAGACTGTGATGGTTAAGAGGTTAACTCTTAACCTTCTCCCAAATAAACAAAATAGATTGAGCTATTAAAGCTTCATGTTTTAAGACACCGGTCCTAGACCTTGTATTCTCCTTGAAAGCCTTTCCAGTTTTTCAACCTTCTTTTAAGAGTACCCCAGTATTGGTCTCACTAATGCTGTATCAAAGGGGTTACATTCTTTGCCTACCCTTAAATTAATACTCCCCTGATCCCCCGATAAAAGGTCAGTGTTCACCCCCTTAGCTTACAAGTGTCTTCACCAGACAGGTGGTTATTTCTACAAGTGTCCCATAGCCCTGTCCATCGTTACCACATTCGTCCATAATCTTTTATATGCAAAGGCTATTTCTCATTTCTATTATTTATGTTACTTTTACCATGGAAGAGCCTCCATCACAGATCAGATACTTCTACTGTTCTACACACCAAATAAAAAGATGGTCTTTAACTCAGAGGTATCTTTGGATTGCTCCCCTCTTCTTCCACCCCTCCAGCTTGAGCTGAACACATTTCACCATGAACAAAGTATATGGATGGGCAGATTAATCTTGATATTAAATACAACCTATTAACTATATGTTTGTGATTTCATCTGCCATTCTCCATGAATGCTGAAATACATCCTATCACCTCACTAGTAACAGAAGTTTAAGATATTTCTCAAAGATCCAGAGTGTACTAAAACATGCATCATCTTTTAAAGTCTGGTCATATCTTGTTCACTGATTTATTCATCACTTATTACTACCAAGTCCTAAGTCCTGATTGTCTCAAAGGAGCATTGCTTCTGTAACAATCTAATAATGGTTGTTCTCATAAAGTCCTTGTTGCAAACAGCTAATCAGACTACTGACAACATCTATCCGTATATATTGTATATAGCCTGATCTGAAAAACAGTATATTARTTATATTAGACAGGTTAAACTTCTAGCAACATTCCCAATGGCAGATAGTAAATAAATAATCTCTGCTGATACATATGTATCATCAATTATAACATGTAAGTACAAACAAAACTGTGTATCAGTGTGTCTAGGAGGGGAAGCAGGAGATTAAACAGTAGGTATATACTACCTAAAGAGGATGYAAGAAAAATCCTGTTTATTAATGTAGAAACATGAACTAAAACAGAAGTTTAATCTTTTAGCGGTAGGAGTGATCTTTGACTGAAATCATTCAATAGTTTGAGTGATAAAGGAGAAAGAATGTACCATATCTGGAAATGTAAGGTCTAWTACCAATGGAGTTGTTGACATCTTTCTCTAATCACTCATAATTCTAACAACGTGTTCTCTAAACGTAAAGAAATAAAGAGAGGTTGTGGCTTAATAAGACATGCTGGTCAAAAGGAAAGTAGTGAAGTTGCTGAAAAAGTGCCCTAACAACCTGTCTGCAAGACCTGGCAGAGTCAGACATATCTGTTATCCATCCTAATTTGCAAGTAAACAGGCAGGTATAGCAGGGGCCTGCCTTAGCGGCACAGTGAATATATGACTGAGCTCAACAACAAAAAGGAAGCATATGGGAGGTGGAAGTGGGGACACAACGAGRAGGAATACAGCAGCATTGCCCAGGCACGCAGGGATGGAATTAGAGGGCCAATGCTTGCGTGCAGTTAAAATTGATGAAGGATGTCAAGGGTAACGACACTTTTGCAGCAAAATGGGAGACTGAGTAAAATCTAGGCCTGCTGCTGAATACAGCAGGTGACCTTGTGACACAGCACACAGGTACTCAATGTCTTCTTTGTCTCAGTTTCTACTGGCAAGGTCTGCTCTCAGGCCTCCCAGAGCTCCATGTCAAGTAGCAAGGATCAAGTTAGTGTCTATTTAAACAAGCTGGAAATGTAATACAAGTCCATGGGATTGGACAGGATACGTCTGAGAGTACTAAGACTGCCAGCAAATGTCATTGGAAGGGCACTCTTGGTCCCTTGTGAAAGGTCACAGTGATCAGAGGAGGTTTCTGACAACTATAAAAATGTTATGTCTGTCTTAGAAAATTGCAAGAAGGAGGATCTGGGTGATGACAGGCTGACCAACCTTCACTCAGTCGCTGGGAAAATTATGGAGCAAGTACTCATGGAAACCATTTCCATTCACACAATGACAAGAATGCTATTGAGAACAGCCATTTTGAATTTCTCAAGGGCAAACTGTGTTTAGTCACTCTGATTGCCTTCTACAACTACATTACAGGCTCTCTGGGTGAGGTTAGGTTAGTAGGTGTTGTTCTCCTTGTCTTTAGCAATGCCTTTGATACAGTTTCCTAGTGTCCTTGCAGCCAAACTGGGGAGATACAGGTAGACTACAAAGTGGGTTAAAAACTGACTAGATCATTGGCCTCAAAGGGCAGCTAACAACTGTTTGAAGTCCAATTAGCAGGTGATTTCAAGTGGTATTCCCTGGGATCAATACAAGGGCTGATATTATTTAACGTTTTCATCCATGATCTGCATGATGAGACCCTTAGGAAGTACAAGGTGACACCAAATCAAGGGGGGCTGTTGGTATACTGGAGAGTATAGCTGCCATTCAGGGAGACCTCAACAAGGTGAATGAGTGTATAACAGATACATCTCTTTTGAAGTTCCAAAAAGATAAATACAAGGTCCTGCATCTGGGATAGGATATACTTACGGAAGAGTGCAGGCTGGGACTAACGGTTCTACAAAAGAGGACCCGGTGGACCACAAACTGAACAAAGTCAGTGGTGTGTCCTTGTGGTAATGAAGACTAACCACATCTTGGACTGCATTAGCAAGACTGTAGCCAGCAGGTCAAGGGACATGATTATTGCCCTCTATTCAGCACATATGAAGCCACATCTGGAGCAGTGTTCAGTTTGTCTTCTCACCAAATAAGAGAGAGACTGAAGAGAGTCGAGTGAAGGGTCATTAAGATGGCTAGGAGCTTTGACATACAAGGAGGTTGAGAGACGTGAGAATACCAATATTCTTATCAACTTTAATGGACTTTTACTGCTAGAGCATTCTTAGCAGCATTCCTTATGGTCACATTATGTAAACAGATGCATTTTGGTAGTCCCATCCAGAAGACCTACAATAGCCATAGGCATGTATTAGAGCACATCAATGCCACCAGTGCAGTACCTGATGATGTGCCACAGCAAACTTTGAACTGTGTTCCATACAGACATTAAAAGGTAGTCTGAAGGCGGTACTGTCTCTGTGCTGCAAGCAGAAACTCCCATGAACCTTCTGTATTTCTGTGCCTGACAAACTCATGCCTGCTCAGGGAYGGTTGCACAGAAAAATGATTTGTACATCAAAGAACAAACTGGCATCCTACCCCTGAATGATTTTCCATTTATAGTTGCAAAGCCACTGCTAAAGAGGCCAAAACTAGTTTATAAAATATTTCTGCAGCTATAATTGTTTAGGACCACTGAACTGCATGTTCCAAGCCAGATCAAAAGGAGCACCACAAACCCATGAAAGGCTTATGTGTAAAGACAGGGTAAATTCCATGTCTGGGATCCATCTGTAATTCTGTCAAACCAAGAGTCCTTGTAGCTGTATACAAATTGAATGTCTGTCTGCCAAAATTAAGTGAACGAAGAACAAATACCCCCTTACCACTTTTTTACAGTAACTACCTTGTTTTCTTTAACGTTAAATATAAAATACCCTTCCTTTTACACTGGTGTGAAAATACAAATCAGATCGGGAGTTATACCAATACCAGACATTGATCGTGGTCTTTTTGCTTCAAATGTAGATGTGTAAAGGTATACTATATTCTTTTGACTCAAAGTATTACAGCTGATACCGCTGAAGATGATGTAGCTTAAACTCAACAGGATTTTGAGGAAACTCTGTATTACTTTCTTGAACAGGTTCAAGGCAAGTATATCACTGATTTACCATAGATTGACAACACAAAGATGGATTTAAGAAATTGCAAATGCAGTTGGAATGAAAAGGCCTGATRTTTTTACGTTTGCAGACTACTGATACATGCATGATTTTTCATGCTTAGCCGTGTAAAAAAACAGGAATTAATAACTACTTGCAGTGTTAATTCCCTAAATAATTAGCACTTATGCATATTAATATTTAATGCCAATTTTCTCTCTTTAAAAATATTTGCTATTTCAATAACCCGAGATCTCATTTTGGAAGTGAGAAACATTTCCTCTCCATTTAAAACAATACTCATAACAAGGCACTGACAAGGATTATAGCAAAAGGTTAAAATTCTTTAACATAAACCTGGAACATGTATTGTGAGATCATGAAATCTTCCTACGGTTTGTACTTGTTTACATTTCAGCAGCAATAAACATAAGTATAGCATGCATATGCCGTTATCTGGAGAAACTTGCTAAAAATTTATTTCATGTGATTAGCGATAGCCAAAAGGCAGGATATCTAACACCAAAAAAAAAACCTCTCTCATTTATCTGACAAATCCGAATCATTAGCTTTAAGAAAAAAAAATCCATAAACATGAAACCTCCTGAATTCTTCAGCTGCTCAATAAACCGAATGGTTTAGTTTGGTTCCTCTGCAAATACCATGGTCTGTACGAGAGGCAGTAACTTTTATAGCCCAACTGATCTAGCTTCAAAAAAGACATTCTGGGACATGAAGGGTTGAAACTGCGCCTGAAAACTTGACCTTTACATCAGCTGGTCTAATCTAATAAAAGACATTACCTCTCCCTAGAAGCCCTTGCTTTGTTTATGGGCTGACTGCCTGAGATTACAGCACTACTATTATCAGACAATGCCAACTGCAAGGCTCTCCCAGTGCCCAGGGTGGGAAGGACTGCCAACTCTTCAAGTGATTGTCCAAAAATACCCTCACGTTAGGGATCCCCGTGCAGTACCGGTATCTCCAACTTCACTGTTTCAACAGAGGGGACGTGAGACACTCCCTTTGTGCACCTGGGACTGCGGTGGCGTAAAAGGGGTGGCAGTGCCGGGGATGCGGAGGTGCTGACGGCTTCAGTTGTCTGCAGACGTCGTGGTATTCCCCGGATCCCGCCCTGCGCATCTGCACGCCATTTCTCCACCTACACGCTCAGTARCTGCCGGAACAGTTATTAAGCTATGGCTACCCACCCAGCACAGCACTAATCAATTTCTAAATCAGTGGCCCACAGCTTTTGCTGGACAGACAGTCGGCAAGATCCCCTGACCGCCCTCGCTTTCCTCCCCCCTGGACTCTCCCAGCTGCCTCGGTCTCCCCTCAGGAGAGGCCGGGGCCGGGGCCCTCACGGCGGCAGCGCCCCAAGAGCCGTTAACGGCCTCCGCGGGACCGCTCCGGGCGCGGAGGGCGAAGCCTCACGGAAGAAGGTGCCTCACGGACAGCCGCTGTAAACGCCTCGTCGGACGAGGACACTTAAAAGCCGCCTTGAAGTCGGCCGGGGAGGGGGAGGCCGCCCCCCGGCAGCCGGCGCGCGCCCCGCCGCCGCCGCCGCGCCCCGATTCCTGTTGATGCAGCGCCCCCTGCGGGGCGGGGCGGGGCGGCTGAGGCGCCGCGGAGCCGAGCAGCGACGGGGCGGGGGAAGCGGAACGGCTTCGTGTCCTTCCCCGGCGCGGCGCCTGAACGGGGCGGGGGAGGGGAGGGAAGCCCTCAGCTCCTCGGAGGCGCGCCGCCGGGGCACCGGCGCCCGCCGTCGCGCCCCATCGGCCCCGCGGGGCTTCCGCACAGCGGAGCTGACTGACAGAAGTAGGCGCGGAGGGCGGGCGCCCGGCGTCCCCCCGCGCTGGCACGCCGCCGGGCTGCGCCGAGGCGAGGGGGGCAGCGACGAGAAGGAGAAATCGCCGCGGAGGGCGGCGGGAGCGCGCCACGCACGTCTTCGGCGAGCACCGGCTTTCTGAATTAGCGGGCTTTGACACGCCGCGCCGGGGGTGCCTGCGCCGCAGGCCGGAGCCGCGGCCCGGCGTGCCCCGGCGCTGGCGGCGCCCCGCCCCCGCGCGGCCCCAGACGCAGCGTCTCGGCCGGCGCGGCGCGGCGCGGAGCAGAGCTGAGCTGAGCTGAGCTGAGCTGAGCTGAGCTGAGCGACCTTCCCGCAGCCGCGGGGCGGGGCCGCGGCCGGCGCGCCGCGGCATTCCCGCCCTGCCGCCTGGCCCCGCTCCGCCGCATGCAAATGAAGCCCCTCCTCATTGGCCGCGCCGGTAGCCCTTTGAAAAGGCGCCCCTCGATTGGCCGCGCGGAAATGTTAACGCAAACAGGAGAATCTCCCCCCCTCGCTTTTTTTTTTTCGCCGCTAATGTGTGATGCGCGCCTCAGACAGCCTGTAACTCTGCGCGCCGGTTACTACAAATAAGTAGTTCCCAGCCCCCCGCCCTCCCGCCGCCCGCCCGCCCGCCCCATGGGGCGGGACGGGAGGCTGCAGTCCCGGCCGCCGCACCGCGGGCGCCCCGGCGCGGAGGGGCGGGGGCCTCTGGGGCGGTGGGGAGAGGTGTTTCCCCCTCCCCCGCGGAGGGATATCCTCGGCGCGCTCGCCGCGCTCTGCCCGCACCAAAATATTGGGAGTTAAGAGGCGGCTCGGCGGCGCCGCCGGCTCAGAAGCGCGCGGGCAGGCACGGCGGCGGCGCGGTCCTGCGCCCGCCACGGCTCCACTGCGGCGCCCAGCCCGCTCCCCGCCGCGGCGGCCCCCGCAGGGGCGGGTTTCACGCGCGGCCCCGCAGCCCCCGGACCCGCCTGCCTCCGCGGACGGCTCTGGTTCTGCCTGGGCGCCCCAGCGCCCTGAGCGGCTCTCGCCGGTTTGAAGAGGGGGAGCGGGAGCGGCGCCCTCGCCGACCGCCGTTCGCCCGAGGACTTGGTGCGACCGCCGCGTGGATCTGTGCCGGCGGGGACCCCCGAGGACTCCGTCGGTGCCCGCTCCCGTTCGAGGAAGGAGCCGCGGAGAAGGTCTCGGCGGCCCGCCGCCCCAGCCGGCTCCGGAGAGAGGAGAGCCGCGCCGCCGAGCGCTCAGCCGGGAGGACGCCGGCGGTGCCACCGCGGGGGACTCGCCGCCCCCCCCCCCGGAAGATGTTGCTCTCCAAGTTCGGCTCGCTGGCGCACATCTGCAGCCCCACCAGCATGGACCACTTGCCGGTGAAGATCCTCCAGCCAGGTACGGCGGGGCCGGCGCCGGGGCTGGGGTGTCCCCCTGCGAGCGCAGCGAGCCGGGCGGGGCGCGGACCGGCCCCGGGCGACCCCGGGGTGCGCGGGGATGGCGCCTCGCAGCCCCCGAAACTTCGGGGTGCGCTTTTTTCCTTTTTTTTTTTTTTTTTAAATTGAAGAAGACAATTTATTTAAGGGGAGAAAAAAAAAAAGCCTTGGGCAGAATTAGGGCAGCGCACACAATACGCGTCCACCGGGCAGAGCATTTTGGGGCTTTTATTATTATTTTTCTATTTTTTTAATTTTTGGCGAAGCGCGGCTGCGGACACTAACGCGGTGTGTTTCCCTCTCGTTTCCCCAGTGAAAGTGGAGAAGGAGCCGTTCGATAAAGTCTACCAGGTGGGCTCCGTGCTGGGCAGCGGGGGCTTCGGCACCGTCTACGCGGGGAGCAGGATCGCCGACGGCTTGCCGGTGAGGCGCGGGATGGCCGCACAGCGCTTCCCGGGCGGGGGCGGCGGGCGGGAGGCTGCGGGCGCGGCCCGGCCGGCCCTCCGCGGCGGGGCGCAGGCT
The DNA here is from genome assembly GCA_035582835.1 of Phoebastria nigripes. Classification (NCBI taxonomy): domain Eukaryota; kingdom Metazoa; phylum Chordata; class Aves; order Procellariiformes; family Diomedeidae; genus Phoebastria; species Phoebastria nigripes. The sequence goes on along the minus strand of JAYKAV010002857.1, from coordinate 100,218 downwards.
GTGCCCGCCCCGCCGCTCACGGCGCCTCCTTTCCTCCCCGCTCCGCAGGTCGCCGTGAAGCATGTGGTGAAGGAGAGGGTGACCGAGTGGGGCACGATTGTAAGTACCGGGGGGGCTCCGGGGGTGCTGCGCGGCCGCGGGGCTGCGCCGCGGCGGGGCTATTGTGTGGGCGGCGGGGCCCGCCCCGCTGGCGCGGCCTCTGCGTCGGGGGGGAATTTGGCGGGG